>OY970823.1:87520618-88120618 GCA_963853835.1 Calendula officinalis
AATGGTATTTAGGCAAATCTTTTTGTTTTTCCTTCAATAATATACTCAGTAGCTTACAGAAATTTATAAGAGGTTTTTTTAAGAAAATATTACTATTATACACATTATATATATTAAAGTTACGAACTTGATTTAATAGGATGATTTTTTGGCCGCTTTTGTTGACTTTTTATAAAGGGATTTGATTTGTTTAAGGCATAATTTACTTATCTAGGATTAATAAAGTCATTTATGGCAAATAAAGTTATTTAATTGCCTTGAAAAATTATAATTTGCCTTATATGAATTATAAATTGCCTTGAACAAATCATTTCCCTTCTATAAAATTCACATATTCCTTGCATTGTTCAATTGTTAACGAATTATTGAATATTATTAATCCCACTTTATTTTAAAGGCATGATAACTATCCTACTAATTATCAAATTTAAGTTATTTTTGTCATTTAAAGGTTAAGATCAATTGATTTTACATGTGTTCGTAATTAGAACCTCAATAAACACAATAGCTAAAATAAAATCCTTTCAACAGTTTTCTTGTTCCAACTATTGTTTCCATACAAGATTGTGATGTGAGGTAAGATATAACTATCTATACACATTTATATCTACAACTTACGTATTTTATAAAATTTAAATAAGAGTTTAAAAGGTGTTGCTATGCGATGCAAAAAATCGAGTGAAAAGGCTAGATTCATTTGCAAAGGTCACCCAAATGATGCCAATAAACGCGGGGGGCCTCCACACAAGTTGGAACTTGGAGGCGAGCCCACTAGAAATTAATTGACATAATTGTCAAAAGTGACAAGTCGAAGGTGGTTAGATGAAAAATTGTAAAACACGTTTATATTGGAAGGAAGAAAATACACTACCGAAAAATAATTATCGAAGTAGGTTTAAGTAGGGCTGTCGAAAATAACCAAAACCCGCTCTACCCGCCCGACCCGTTTCGAATTCGGGTAGATCGGATCGGGTAGATTGGGTATTGGGTAGAAACATTTGGGTATCGGGTAACCCGAAAATAATACGGATCGGCTATAAGGTAATATTTTAAGTTGGCGGGTATACCCGAATAACCGAATTTTATTAAAAGGAATTTTTTAAGGGTAATATTTTATAGTTTTATAAATAAAATACGATCGTTAAGTTTGTAGTCCATGAATTTCATCTAAAAGTCAATGATAAAGTCTCATGTTGGTTGGAGTTTGGTAAAATTACACACAAATATGGTATATTAAGATCAAATATAATCATTGTGGTCGCCGGGAATACAAGGGTACAAATTCTTGGGTAGTAGTGGATATACCCATACCCGACCCATTACCCGAACTACACATACCCAAATATCCGAATTTAATTTGGTTTGGGTATTGGGTATTTTTTATATTTGAAAAAACCCGAGCTACCCGGCCCGAACTACCCGATACCCGAAAGTTATACCCGATCAACACCCCTAGGTTTAAGACTAATGAGGGTCGGGCCGGGCTGCGGAGTTATAAAAAGTTTATTTACGGAAAAGACCCGCTCGAGTATAAACCCGACCCGTTGCCATTTATGTGGAACAACGGGAGCAATATAACTCGGTTATGGATAAGATTATTACAAAACCAATTGATCCACCAATAATGGGTGATCCGGCCCCAATTTTTGGGTTGTTTGATAGTTTCTGACAGGGTTAGAACTTCTGACTGAGTTGGTTATTTTTTTCATTTGAAGCGCATCAGCAAAATGATTTGAACCGAGTTCGACATGCGGACCGAGTTAGACGAATTCGAAGAAATCAAACGTGCCGACTCGGACCGGTCCGAATCCGGACCACGTCCGAATCAAATCAAACGTGCATTCTCTCCATTGCCGAACATAGGGGTGATTATGGGGCCAAAACCGAACCGAACCGATAGAACCGATAACCGATAACAATGAATTTTCAAAACCGAAACCGAACCGATAACATGTTATCGGTTTCGGTTCGGTTCGGTTATTTTAGGCCAAATGTTCATCCTTTTCCAAAAACCGAACCGAACCGGACCGAACCGATAGAACCGATAACCGATAACGATGAATTTTCAAAACCGAAACCGAACCGATAACATGTTATTGGTTTCGGTTCGATTCGGTTTCGGTCGGTTTTCGGTTCGGTTCGGTTTTTTCGGCCAAAATGCTCAGCCCTAGCCGAACATTTGGGTTCCGATCTAAAGCAAAAGTATGATTTATTTATTTGTGCTTCAAAAGAAAGATACAAGGGATATGTTTTATTTATATAATGATTAACCCCCATATAAAGCAAAACACTTCTCCAATTGGTCAAGTTGAAGAACAAGTTGACCACTCAAAAGATCACGCGATTTTCTAATAGGAAATTAAGTTATATGAAATTATTATTTTAATAGTTTTCAATAATCCAAGTTTAGATGTTACTTTTTCTGATTTAACGGTTTTTATTTCATTTAATAACTTGAATATAACGTTTGAAAATAAACGGTGATCCTAATGGCCATGAAAGGTGAAATTATGAAGTCCCCACTCATCTCGTTTTTGTCTCGGTCCCAAAACGTAAAAAGTAAAGTTCGGGACAAATAGTGTAAGTTTATGGGGTCATAGGCTTTATTACACAATTGGACCCCAGATGTTGGAATCATGACATATATAGATTCGTTTTTTCGTGCATCTATTTTTTTCTCTTTCTACATTTTACACTCATTTTCATGCATAAATAAAGTTCTGTTTTTCAATCTTTTTCAACCTTAGGAGAAAAAAGAAAATACCTTCTTATATTTATGGAGGTTTAGTCACATCGACACTGGGCTATCCACAAAACAGATAATTGTTCTGTGATTAGCCGGATTGTAAAGCAAGTCAGAATCCAGGTTAAGAAAAGAAAGAATATAAAGCACTGTTTTGAAATAATAGGTAAATAAAAGATAAAGATACACATACTAATATTCATCATGATCTTGGTGGAGCTTCGACCCGTGCCAACATACCGTTGCTCTGATTGGCTTCGGTTTGAGGAAAATGTTGGCACACCCTTATTAGTTTCATGTCAGTTAAATCACTTCGGTTTGCGGGATGTAAAAGGCGACAAGATTTGTGAGTAATTTTCTGGGTATGTGTATTTTTTATTTTGTGTTTATTTTATTTATAAAATATTAAGTAAATGTGTATGTAAACACACAGGAAGTGTCAGCTGGCTTAATCCTTATTTGGCAAAACTGAAATATTAGTTGGTTTTACAGTTGTGAGCGATCTTATTGTTGTGCCTCGAATGCCCAACATGGTGGTAGTGATAGTGAACAATATCATAGTACTCTCGTCGTCCCTAAAAAAAATATTATTTCTCTATAAATTTTGTCTAACAATAAAATGTTCATTTCTTAATTAGTTGATAGGGTTCACTTAATATATTAATATAATTACCAAAGACCCAACTACTAACTATTCATTAATTAACTATTTTTCTCTTTCAAAAATAACTTTATATGTTAATTAAAATTATTACTATTGATCTTCATTAACAATCTTCTTAAAACTTAGCCCAAAAGAAATGAGACTTTTTTTTGAACGAAAAAGTGTCCTTTTTTCGGTGGTGATAACCCATACTCTTATAGTTGTACACAAAATAATTTGTTTGATCATTATTAATTAACGTTACACACATAAACACACATATTGTATATATTACACCAATCCAGAGCCTATATATAAATACAATTAAAGAAATGTATTTTAGGTGGTAGGGGACCTCACAGACTATGACATAAGATACCATTCTTAATTTTGTACAAATTAATTATAGTGATTGATGACACTTTCTTCAAATATTTATAATGCAAATATCATATTTTTTAATCCACAATCACAACCAAATAAAAAAATAAAATAAAATTTTACATAGCAGCAATAGTCTCAGAAGCATTGGGGGAGTTGTGTAATATGCTGGATGCCATCCCACCCTTCTCTATTTTCTCATCTCGATTCATTTGTTGCTGTCTACACTCTAAACTGCAAAACGCACTATCACCTCTGCATAAATAATTAAATATAAACTGTTGTTAACAACTTAAAGAAATATTTTTTGAAAGATTATTACATGCATAAAAATTTATAATTTTATTAGTGGAGGGTTATTCTCAAATATTGATTTGATATACAAGTTTTTAATACATATCCTAATATTTTAATAATAACATTTCGTGTTGTTTGTTTGCAGCTTAATTAACAGAACCATTAAGCATTGAATGCTGAATCATTCAACATTCCATTGTGAGCATGGTCTAAAACCCAAACCGAACTGAAGCGAAACCGATAGAACCGAAACCAAAAACACTGAATTTTCAAAACCGAAACTGAACCCATAACATGTTAGTGGTATTGGTTCGGTTCGGTTTCGGTCCAGTTCGATTTCAATTCGGGGTTTTTTGGCCAAATGTTCATCCTTATCCGAAGATCGAACTGAAACCGATAGAACCGAAAGAAAAAAACGATTAATTTTTAAAACCGAACTGATAAGATGTTATCGGTTTCGGTTCAGTTGGGTTTCGGTCGTTTCCGGTTCGGTTTGAGTTTTTCAGTCCAAATGCTCACCCCTATTCCGTGTGTTAATTTGTTTAGCAACCTCAAATGAAATCTATGCTGTATGAGACAACAAAAAACTGTTGAATCATTCTAGCTTAAAACATATACTAAATCATTAAAACAAAAATATACTTATTAAAAAGTTTCTCATATTCAAAAGTAGTTTTATAAATAACCTTACGATTAATAATTTACCTTGGTATTGTAGTATTATTTTTAAAGTATATATAGTCATGTCTTTATATAGATATATAAAAGAAAATAACATGTAGACAGTTTATGTATTATCATAAAATTAAAGAGGGTGAAAATTTATGTGTTTAGATAAAATTTAGGAAAGATTATACGTACCTATACATGAAGATGTCACGGCCGGCGATCAACCGGCGGTTACAAAGGTGGCAAGCTCTCAAGAAATGAGAAGTTTGTGTATAATCAGCAGAGTTACGCCGGTGAATCTTGGAAGCAACGGTGGCTGAGGACAACCGTTGATCAACGGTTGAGATGGGTGGCCGGTTAAAGTGGTTGTGAGGGTGATCATCGTGTGGTGGCTGAGATTTGTCACGGCCACCGTCGACGGTGGTTGTATGGTTGAGATCTAAGGTGAACTCCGTCATGCTGGTGGTTCTCTTCATCGGCGGCCGTGGTCTCTTACCCAATAACATGGTTGTAGAGAGAGAAAGAGGAGGGGTTTTAGAGAGAGAGACGGTGGCGATGGCAGGAGGAGTGAGTGTGGGGGGAAGATAATAGAGGGGAGCCAGAAAGCAAGGAGACAATCTCGGCCGTTGCTTTTAGTTGCAGGATCTTTTTACATTAGATAGCATAAGTCATCATTAAGGTGGTGTTTTAAAAGAACAAAATGATTAAACGCTGAATGATTTAATGTTCTGAATAATTAAGAGGTTTTATACAAAACTTGTTTTGAATGTGAGTAGGGAAGATAAAAATCTCCGAACCCGACGGGGAAAACCGAAACTGACTGTTTTCGGGTCGGCTCGGGGCAAGATATTTTCGGTTGGATTCGAATCATAATAAGTGATACATTTGAAGTTTCATGAATTTTAAGGCAAAAGATTAAAGTATGATTAAAATATATTAAAGTTGATAGTTAGTTGATGATGTGTCCTACTTTTTTTGAATAAAATGATATTAATAATGTTTAAAAATAAAAGAAAGGATAAAAGAGTAATCTCACTATATTAAAGTGGAGAGTTAGTGGGAGATGCATCCTACTTTTTTTTATAAAATAAGGTAAATTTCAAAGTGTATCACTTATTTGTGAAACACTTTTAAATGGAAAGTGTATCACTTATAGTGATACAGAAGATGTATAATTTATAAAGGATATAGGGTTTCGATTCGGTTTTCTGGGCAGAAGCGGGTTCGAGGTTTATAAAATCCCCGATTGGGAAAATCCGAAATAAACCTGTCGGGAATCGGTTTGGGTTCGGGGATGGTTTTCGATTTCGGGTTCGGCTATGCCAAAACCCACCCCGAACTCGCGTCGTTGCCATCCCTAAATGTGAGAAACTTTTTTTTATAAGAACTTTGACTGCTTAATAATTCAGCATATTATTTAACGAAAAATGATTCAGCAGTTTTTTCCTGTCTTATTGAATATATACTTCTTTCAAATGCGGTAAACAAACGCACTGAATTCAGCATTCATCGCTGAATGATTCCATTAAGTTGCAAACAAACAACACCTAAGTTTACATCATGCATTACATTTTATTTTACGGGATATGGTTAAGGATAATAATACGAAATATAAAGTGTTGGAGTATAACTACCTTGAGGTGTTTAATGTAGCGTAAATGTTATAATGGTTTTTCTGTAGTTAATGTACAATAAGTTTAAAAAAAATATTTTGTAACTACCATTAGAAAATTCTTTATAATATACATAATATGTATGAGCATTTGGTCATTCAATTAATATATTTATGTCTCATTATAATTGATAGTGAGATTCTTGAAGTAAATTTCTTGAGCCATTCATATGCTACCACCAATCTCAATCTATCTATGATTCATAATAAATAAAACAAAATAAAATTATTGGATGTATTACATGCAATTATTATTCTTGTATTCATTCTCCCTCTTATATGTTATTCTTTGTAGGAAATAGAAGAGTTGGTAAATGGTGGTGGGCGAATCAAATGTCTCCTAAGAACCAATAGCAGGGTGCTCTCTGTTTATATTTTCTTATTACAGGGGATGTGTTCGGATCAGAAATTTAACCGAAAACTTAAAACCAAGGTAATAAAACAATAAAAATCGAGAATCGGACTGGAATAATGGTTCTGTTATATGTTCAACACCTGTTCGGTCCGGTAATTTCTTGTTTAGAACCGGTTAGAACCGAAAACTAAATCATCAATCAAAACTACATTTCGAGTTAGACTCGAAATTGTTAAATTCGGATTTTAAAACAGAAAATGACGGAACTAAACCAGGTAAGAAATCAGAGTCGAAAAAACCGAAAACCAAAAAAACCAAAAACTGTATTAAACTAGTTTTAGTCCCAATTCGAATTCAGTTAAAATGCACACACCTGATAATGATATATGTCATTTTTGATGTTTTTCCCACAACTTTCGATAAATTATAAAATCTAAATCTACTGCTATACAAATGTATAGAAAAATACTTTATTATAAAGGACTATAAGAAAGACCCAAAACAAAAGTCATAATATTTAAGAGAACCAAATTCACAGCGTTTAATTTTATAAAGTGTTAAATAACACATTAATTATGTTGATGTGTTCATATTATATTGGTGGGGAGTAGCAAACAGATGGGTGTCAATTATTTCCCACAAATGGGTCCAACCATGCCCAGTTGCCCACTCTACATTTGTCTCCCTACTTGCATTTTACTATTTCATGATTCACTTATTTGGCTCTTTCCCTTACTTTTTTAGCAATAAATTCTAAGAAAAGAAAAATACAATACAGTTTCAACTAATTGCCTGCTGAGATGCAGGAATAGAGGAACCCACGGAAAAGAAACATAAAAATCGGCGATGCCGAAACGGGCCAAAATACAAACTACAAAACGGGAAAAAAGTTACGGCATCGACTAAGCCCACAAAAGCAAGTTGAATCAAGTCGATTAAAGATCTTGCTTGGTCCAACCTCGGACTTGGTTCAACATCAAAATCGGTAGGGATCTTCATGTTTGATTTGCTCATATTTCATCTTACTTGGTTCAAACTTATCTCTTGATCCAGTCCGAATAAAAAAGGGCTGATTTGCTCATTTTTCATCATCCAACACAATCATACAGATATAAGCAAACAACATGGTTTGAGTCTATAACTCTCTCAGCAACTAACTCAATCTACAGTCTCAAGCATCAACACTATCGAACGACCAAGCCCACAAAACAGAGCCCCGAATGTTAGGTACATTTTAAGTTAAACAATAAACACTACTATTATATATAAAGTTTAACGCATGAAAAGAAGACATTATGTCTTGTTAAGCCTTGAATCTTACTTCGACGGGTTAAAGGTGTAACTTGAGCTTAAAATAATACTCCTTCAATTATATCCGACTTATATTATGAAAAAATGTATTATTATATCAACAAGTTGCGTTTGAGAATACTATGCTTATAAGAAAGTTGAAAGTTACATATCATCAAGTTGCATTTTCTAACGTACATATTGTTAACTTAACCGCTCACAACCATTACATTAATTGATACCCCCGTTTTTGTCAAAACAATGTTACGTCAGCTAACACTTAACTGACACAATCATGACAATAATAACACCTTCACTTTATGTTTTTAGACCCACACATATGCATGTAAACGAACAGAATGAACACGAACGGAGTCTTGTTCATGTTCGTATGTTAAGGAAAAAATGTGTTCGTGAACGGTTATCGAACAGAATTTTGTGTTCGTATTCGACTGTTAAGAAATTTTAGTGTTCATGAATTGTTCGTGAACAAGGATAACGAACATAAACGAACACAAAAGAACATAAACGAACACCAACGAACATAAACAAACACAAACAAACACAAACGAACACAAGCAAACAAAAGTGTAGCAAAACATGTTTCTGCCATTTCCAAAACCACCTTAAGGATATCGGAAACATAAGTAGCATAAGTGAAAACATGAATCATCCAAGCTTGTTAATCAATATTATAAATAATATTTTATATTTAATTCAAAAATAAGCGAACCTTAACGTACACATGTAAACGAACAAAAACGAACACCAGCAAACGGACGTAATCAAACGGACACGAACGGATGTTCACGAACGTAAACGAACGAACGGGCCTTTATTCATGTTCGTTTGTTTAACTAAACAAACACAAAATTTTGTCCGTCTTCGTTTGTTTAGCTAAACGAATGAACGGGCCTTTGTTCGTGTTCTTTTGTTTAACTAAACAAACACAAATTTTGTTCGTGTTCGTTTGTTTAGCTAAACGAATGAACATAAAAAAACTCCCGCCGAATGGTTCACGAATGGTTCGTTGAACGTTCGGTTCGTTTACAGGCCTTTCCACACATTATAAAATATACATACACAAAATATTCATTTTTTATTTGTTTACCCTACCCATCCCACCCCACTTGTTGCTTGCTGCTTCCCCAAACCGAAGAAACCAACTAACGCCATCCAGCGAAGAGAGTGTGGCATCCATGTCGGTGTGAAGAAAGCCATTGGTTGCCAACCAAAGGTACCATTGGCACTGGTTTTAGTTGTCACAAGTCTATTGTGCATATTAGATACAATAAGTGTGTTAAATAACAAGGTTTCAAAACCATACCGTACCGAAACCAAAAATTATGAACTTTCGAAACCGAACCAATTACATATTTTCAGTTTTAGTTCGGCTCGATTTTAGTTAGCTTTCGATTCGGTTTGATTTTTCGGCAAAAATATTCACCCCTGCTACAATCTCACCTTAGTCCCCTCCATTTCCCTTTTATTTCATTCTTTTGTTAGAAAGATAGTATTACAAAAACACACCAAAAAAAAAAATTATTATTAAAACATAATTGTTAAAAAGAGGGAAAAGGGAAAAAAAAAGAAAAAGAAAAAGAAAAAGAAAAATTAAGCATTTAATGCACTAAACTATAAAAAGATTGTTTTATTTTATAAATTAAACTCAATCACCCAGTCCCTACTCTTCTCCTCACTGGTTCATTGACTAGACCGTACCGACGATTACAATTTGGGGACACGACCAACGAACCAACCGACTATGCCCTTGAAATGGATCTTAGCTCTCATAATGTCTACCATTTAAGTGTGAATTTCACTTTTAAACCAATTGTCATAGAAGATGTTATTTTTTATTCATTTTATATGATCAAGTTTCAACTGTTAAGTCTTGTGCATTTTCCAGACATCAAAAGTTACGTAGCAAATGACAATTTAAGACCAATGAAAATTATGTGTTCTTATAATCAAAATGGTCGCTAAATACATTTCTAAAGGTTAATATAACCATTCTTTATCATCCACTCCATACTCCAATGGTCGTTCACATTTTTTAGCGACCAATAAGCCCACCCGAAACTCGCACGTCCATACACTTCTAGTTGAGCCTTCGAAAAGCGTTGAAAGTCCTCTCTAGTAGCTCCTCTTACTTGCCACTCGGAGACCCATTCGCCTACAAATCTTATATTAGAACCTTGTTTTACCATGTATATATATAATATGCATAAGATTGTAAGTAGTGATGTGTCCATTGGGTTGTTAGGCCGGGTTAGAGCTTTTATCAGGTCATTTTGTTGGGTTTGTGGAAACAAAATCCTAACTCGAAACCCGTCCAGGTAGTGAATCGGGTTGGTCGGGTTCGGTTAGTCTGGATTTTCGGGTTGACCCAATCGTGTTGGCCGGGTTACACTTAAGTTAGGATTTATAGGTAAAAATGAAAAAAAAAAAACATATTTAGTATATTGAAGTTTATGGGTTTTAAATTATTATTTTATAATTGTTAATTGATTATTAGTGAATGATTTATAGTTATTGATATCCTAATTTATTAATTTGACAGTAAAAAAAATATCTTAATTTGAAAGAAAAAATCATCAAACTTCAATGTGATTGAGGAATCGGGTTGACAGGGTGAGGTTAAAAAATCTGATATCATCATAAGACCCAAATACACCCAACCCGACTAGATAATTTGGGTCCGGGTTTGAATTAAGTTAGGATGACCCTTTGGGCACCTCTAATTGTAAGAAGCATACCGACAAAAGTTAGTGGGCCGTTTGGTATTGTGATTTGTTGTAGATCGGCAGAACGATTCGTTTGGACGAAATCAATGTTTTGCTCAATAGTCATGCTATTAAAAACATCCGAAAATAGATTGTAGTAATGAACATCAATAACGACATCCTTCATTCCACTTGCAAGAGGAAGTAGCTCTTTTGGATCACCGCCAAGTCGGTTTGATAGAATCACAAAGGCGTGTGGAGCATGTTTTCGTACGGCTTTATAGCCCGCATCATAATACTTGGTCAATACGTTTAGTGGTACTCCTGATGCATGCGGTTCGTTTATGAGCTCAACGGCGTATAAACTCGGATTTTTCACGTACCTATATAAAAGAAGATGTCAAATCGCTTTGTTTTGGTGCCTTCTTAGGGTTAATATATTGTTAGTTTCACAGTATTTGAGACAAAAGATTATAATGAAAGTTGAAGTATTAGGTATGATGTTGGTATTAAAGTCATGTTAAATGATTTTTTTGGGCTTTAATATGAGTTTAACACCCATGTTAAATCCTCTCTCCCTGGTATTACTTGGCTTTTTTGCTCTCTAATTGAAAGCATTTGGAGCATAGTAATGGGTTTAACGCCTCGCCACACCGATGGCGAAGGCTTCTTTGGCCTAACCCTTGGTATGGTTTTAAAGGGCTTGGGGGCCTCCAAGGCTCCAAAAGCATACCGAGTCTCACTTCTTATGAATAAAATGATTTTAATAATATTTAAAAGTAAGGTAAAATAATTATCCTATAATATTAAATGATATAGTTAGTGACTTAGTGGGTCTGAACCCTACTACCTTTTACCAAATACAGTAAAATTTCAAAGTGTATAGATTACTTGAAACTGCCAAAAACAAAAAGTGTATCACTTATTATGATGCGGAGGAAGTATAGCTCATACCTAGCTGTAAAAAACTCAATGGCACGAAGCGTTTCTTGTATGGTTTCTTCCGTTTCGCCCCATTCAATAGAACCATCTCGAGAAGAGCTATGCTCGTAACCATTTTGGGACCCTGGAGCAGCATGTAGATCCAATATCACCTTCAAATTATATTTCCTACGGGCGAAAATGGTTAATAATATACAAAGTATTATGATCAATACCATTATTTCATAACCGAATATATGCTTGAAACAAATGAATGTATGCGTACTTTGCCCATAAGAAGGCCATATCGAGGTAATGCAAAGATCCTCCCACATAAGGCTTCGGTGGTGTTGGGTCACTAGCGGTCCACCATCCTACCGGAATTCTCACCGCGTTTAATCCGCTCGATGCGATGAAATTAAAATCTTTTTCTACTATGAATGTGTTCCAATGATCCTAAATGGGTATAAATAAACCATAGAATAAAACATCAATTAACTAAAAGGTTATTGATTTAATACTCAAATTAAAACATATCCATACATACTTCCACCTATTCAAAATAAGTGATATGTTATTTATTTTACAGTTTTTTAGACAAAATATTATATTGAGGAATAAGTCCTTACTACTTTTTACAAAATAAAATAAAATTTTAAATTATATCGCTTATTTTAGTTTACTCAAAAATAAAAAAATGTAAAATTTATTATGAAGAGGAGTAAGTATAATTTATGTGAAAATCATTTGCCAAAATATGTTTCGACACATTTTTAGGAACCTTTGACTAAGTCAAACGAAAATGACAAGTCAAAAGTCCAAACCTCTACTTTTAAAAGGTATTAAATGATATTTAGTCGTATATTTGACATGGAAGCGTCAACTGAAGACTTTATATGATGCTCTATTTTGTTAATTACATAATTTATATGTTTAATGTTTATAAAGAGATTTAAAAAAATAAAGATGCTTATAAGTATGTAGAGAGTATAGCGAGTTTATATTTTTTTGTGACATGAATAGGTCATTATAAACATCTTCATAATTATTATCTTTGCCACAAAATTGAAAAATTTATGCATTGTTAAATGTTTATCGTACGAAATGCTCTTATATTTGATTAGTGCAAAATTATAACAAAAATAACCCTCACAATATTAAAAAATAATCGTGTAAATAAACAAAATCTTACGTTCATTATTTGTGGCGCTTTTAAAGGGCCGTAACCATTAGTCACTTGATACTCTCCATTAAATCTTTGAATAATCATCATTTCAAAAACCGAAGGATCGTCGTTTCCCCATTCCCCGCCTCCATTCGAATCAGCGGTAACTAGGTCTTCGGTTTTTGCCTAAAAATCAATCGTATAATTAGAGGATAAAAACGAGAATCCGGAGGTTTTTTTTGATACAAAATTATACTGATCAAACAAATAAAGTTATAAAAGACACGAATTCTGGTAGAAAAACCTGCAAGAATAACCCGTTTGGTGCTTTAATTCGAACACTACTTGAACCCGCGGATTTTCTAATTATCTCAAAAATACCCGATTTTTCAGAATCGACTGAAATAGCGACTAAATTAGTCCCCGTTGAGTCAAGTCCTAGAAACTGTTTGTTAAACACACGTATATGAAATTTGGTCTCATTGATCCTCCATAACTACATCAATAATCAAATCAGCTATTTAACACAAAAATATCATGTACCAAATATAAAAAATAAGCATGCATTTATTAATGTATTTGCGACAGACATTTTTGTCGCTAAAGCATTGATAATAAGTCTATGAAATTACCCGAAAGGTTTCCCAGCCAGATGCAGATGTACTATTAGCAACGATGATTGTACCTCCACCGAGCTCTGCACACAAGAATTTCCCGATTGTTGCAGATTTGAACTGAAGTCCGACTCCATCCTAGTGATCATAAAGGATTCGTAATAAATTAGCTAGAATAATTGGTTGGTTTGCATAAATAATCTTTTAATTTTTATCTTTACTATATATAATACATTTGGAACATTTTTAAATTAATAATACTTAATTTTCAGTCAACACACATCCTAATTTAGAAAATATTTGTGTTCAGGAAAAATTGACAGTGTATGACTAAAATCTACGACTTTCATATTACTAGAAAGAGTCTCTAACCAGGTGAACTACTAGGACAAATATTGATTACTTATAGGGAGCTGAGCGTTTTTTGTCCGTGTAGAGCAATTTTAAATTAAAAGACAATTATACCCTTTACAAAAATTTCCTAAACCCGCCAGCCACAAGCCAATTCCGGCAGCCTCTAATTTCCGAATGAATTTCATTTTGACACAACCATAATAACTCAGTACACTCAAAATCATGGAGCAATGATGATTGATAGGCTAAGTCATGTGGGGTTACAGAATGGAAGGTTTAGGGTTACAACTTAAGAGAAATCATGAACACATAGTGGTTGATATATTGATTGAGTCAAAATTTAGGGTTACAAAGTCTTGAATTCCATGATTTCAAGACCTACAGACCACATATGCCGCCGGAGAAGACAACGAGAATCTAGGGCTTCTCGCTGCGGTTGCAAGGAAGAGGGCTTTCAGCCAACAGCTGCTGCAACGCTAGGGCTTTCAGTGGCGGTAGCGACCTAAGTCTTTCTAAAGGTCACCGGTGACAACGATGGAGGGTATGGTTCGTCGGTGGAGGTGATTACTATTTGCAGTCTTCATTATATGAACAAGAGAGTGAAAAGTTGCAGTCTTTAGCATATCTGTATTTTGTGAAATGAAGTTATGATAGAAGAATTAAAGATGAAGAAGAAACAAAAAGAAGAAGAAAGAATAAGTCAGTGAAGATATGAACAAGAGAGAGAAGAAGATATGAACAAGAGAGAGAAGAGTTGGAATTAAAGTAGAATCGGAAATGAGTAAAAAGGGGAGAGGGGTATGTTTGTCTTTTTAACTGTAATTGCTCTCCACGGATAAAAAAAACGCTCTGTACGAATCAGCTCCCTTACTTATATGTTGGCTATTTTGTTTATTGGTGCTTGCACCAATATCACCACCACAAGCACTATTGCCGCCACCCACCACCACTACCAACAGCATTTTCGTTGGTAAATTACAAATTGTTGACTAATCAAATTACCAACAAATAAAATTACAAACAACGTTTCAATTGCTAAAATTACCAATGGTTATGACGTTTTAGGCTATCAAAATTACCAACGAGCAATTTTTAATCATCAACGCCTTTTAAATTGTTATTTGCGATCGTTGGTAGAAAAGTTTATCCACGGGCCTTTTATTGACAATCGTTTTCCGTTGGTAATCCCGGTGGTAAACTCAATTACCAACGTATTTAGCCAAATTACCAGTAGATTTCACCCTCTACGTATTGACATTTTTTCTAGTAGTGACCATCCACCACGATCACTATAACCACCGCAAAATATAATTACAACGAAACTGCCGCCGCATTGAGCGAGTCAAAGAAAACCAAATGAGTTATTTATATAAAATCGCAAACTGTAAAATGACAACTAAGACAGTTACAAACCAGGAAATCTTGGTTTTGGATGGAAGCAAAGAGTGAGGGTTTCATCCAGCCTTCAGTAACGAGCCAGCCTCCAAGATTAACGGCTCTGATCATCTCATTGTTTGAGTTCAATTTTCTTCCATTGGAGTTGATGAACATTGCAAACACACAAACAATCCCCAAAAGTTGACTCTTTGAATTTGATATTTTCATTTTGACTTTTATTAGTCAACAATATCCAAACAACTTGAAGGCCGAATATCTACTCGTCCACTATATATAGCAAATGAGTGGAGACACACAAGTTGAGGGTAAACTTGTCTTTTCACAAGTCGGGATATAAGAATAATAAAAAAATTGTATATAATAAATACAAAAACCTAACTTATTCATTACAAAGGTAGCAGCCGCACTTCGGTGAGGAAATGAGTTGGTAACACGTATTCATTCATTAACTGGATTTCAGTGTTCATAACGGGATTGCTCCTACAACCGTTAATGTATAAGTTAAAAATGGGTTCGGAGTATATAAAAGTTAACAAATGGTATAATATAGGAGATATCATATTGCTTCATATTAAATTTTGTTACTCATTTGATCATTTGATCAATATAAGTGTTCAAATCAATATACGTGACTAGCAAATAGAATTAGTAGATTTCATTTGTCAAATGTTTTGCAAATGTTCAAATCAAAATACGTGACTAGCAAATAGATTTGGTACCCTGACTCACTAATTTTGTCTTGTTTTCTTTTGCGATTTGCTTCTAATATCAATATATTGAGATAAACGTATAGTTTTTAATCTGCCAAAAGCACCAACGAAATTAAGTCAAGCAAGAAAATATGATCAAATTAATGAGTTAGGGTACTAAATTGACCATTTTGTTAAGTTCAGGGTACCATGCTACACCTTTAATAGTTCAGAGTAGTAGAGTACCTAGTTAGGCAAGTTAAGGATACTAAAATACGGAGTATATTTTAGCTTTTAAATAATAGATGGTTGAAATGGTGTAATTTTCCTTTTTTCCTTTTTATTTTTTTTTACTTTTTTATATTATTCTAGCTTCTCGTTAATGTTTCTCATTATATTATTATATTATTGTAGTTTGACATTTTGTGGGTAGAAGTTAGTTTTGCCAAATCTCATCTTTTTGACTTGTCTTTTTTGTGCCATTGAAAAAAACCTGCGTGTTTTGAATGATGGTACATTGGTACATAAACGCGTGAGTCAATTTTAATTCTAGAACCTTTGACCGCCAAACGTTTTTTGAATTTGTTTTCTAAAAGTTCCATTAACTATACAAAAGATTACATTTATTGCATTTCCATTAAAAGAAATAGCAAAGAAGTTATAGAAAAGTTACAAACATTTAACAAGCAACAAGTGGGTTACAAAATCATTATGGATCTGATTAAATCGATTAGAAACCCAACTCAAAGTTAAAAGAATGGTTTGATCCAATAGGCCACCACTGTTCATTTTTTCGATGTGGAACAATACAAAATCTCCATATGTTCTCGAGAGCCTAATAATTTTTTTTATGTATGACTAGTTAGTGTTTAGTTAGTTCTTTAGTTCGGTATTGACTTCCAAACAGGCAGTATGTCTTCCTCAAAACCGTGCCTTAGAAAATTAAACCTCACCTCTTTTTTCTGCTTGAGGAAAAACCCCGAACAAGACTCGAACCCGAGACCTTGTGAAGGAAAACAACCAAGGTTATTACTAGTAGCCAGTTGATCTACACCAACAGGGGCCGGAGAGTCGAGTTAATCACCTAATTGAAACAATGTCTGCAATTCCCCTTAAATCTCGCAGAATTTGCCGTATTTTTTATGTCGTTGACTGATAAAGGTGTTGGAATCGATAAACGCCACCAAGAGATAATCGGATTCCATGGGCATTTGGCTATGTGCCGGAAGCGAATATATGCTTCTCAATTTCGACACCTCTATTGCAAAGAGGATAGTCGTGGAAGTCTCCAAAATCATATATTCATTCTGATTGGAATCAATTTGTCTCTTTGGATTATCCAATGCTCATAGCCTATTGATACTGATGTTTGGTATTGCACATGACTTAAGGTCAGGGGTTCAAATCCTTTACAAGACAAAAATTGGAGTAGATTTAGGAAACGTGAAAAAAACTGTTCCGTTGGATTTGCTCACTGTCAATACCGATAATGCTACTATCAATAAGGGATTGGAAAGGTTCTTATATATTGACCCTAAAAAATCTCAAAGGCTGGGTTTCCATCTTGGGCCAAAATGTACAAACTTTAAGGGCCAAAATCTGAAGGTCTTCTGTGACTAGACTATGGACCCTTAAATACAAGATTTATATATAAAAATTGGACTTTTTAATTTTTTTTTATTAAATTATTATGTTGACTTAAACCTATATATAAGACATATATAAAATATTGAGCCCTATAAAATATGAACTTAGTACATTATACCTTTTGCACTTCCTTAAAGATACGTGATGTCAAACCTTCAACCAAAGAATTGGAATTTGGAATTTTTTTCTTGGTCTCCGCGTAGCTTTGGCATATAACTTCTTAGTTTCTTATATTAAAAACCATGAAAAAACCTTAACCGAAAACGCTAGGAAATCAATACTATATATATATATATATATATATATATATATATATATATATATATATATATATATATATATATATATATTAGGTTTTTCTAATATATGTCTCACAGGCATATATTAGGAGCATTTAACAAAGTATTTAGTTTCCTAATATATTTTGAATAATAGTAATGAATTTTAACTTTTAACATGTTAGAAGATGCAATTATCAGTTTAAATGAAAAATTGATGTTTATTAAATACACCTAATGTAATATTAAAAAGGTTTTTCACCTGATTATGTATCATTGGATCACTTTTTCAACTAAGATACTATAAGTTCGAAGTTTTGTTATACCGCTCCTAACAATAACTTCAACCGACGTTTCATTTTTTTTTTCTTCTTCAAATCAATGTCACGTTAGCTGCCACTTCAACTAACAATCAACTGACACACATACCAACAATATATTTTCACTTAATATTTTATATATAAAATACACAAACAAAGTATTCATACCTAGAAAATTATCCTAAACCTTAGTCACTAACTACATCTTCAAACCGAAGCAAGACTAACTAACAAAGAATTGAATGGGGTCTTCCAACCAATTCACTTACCGAAGGCCTTCGGTTTTCAAAAGAATGCACCATTTGGAGGAGTCTTAAAGTGATGGTATGTATATATAACTAGTAGGTTTTACACCGTACGATACCGCAAAAATTTTCATGTGATACCCAAAATACTATTTATTAGGGGCGTCTTAGAAATTTCAAAGGCCATGTGCAAATAGACGAAAATAAGCCCCCTAAATACAATATTTATATAAAACGTAGGCTCTATGCGGCCGCACCTCTTACACCTTCTCAAAAACATCTCTGTTATTTAGTGATATTCTTACAAACATAAAAGATTGTTTTATACTGAAACAAACAAAATATAATCTAAAGTTGATTGGTCATTAACAAATTACAATAAAAATAATTGCACCACAAAAATAGGACTTGATTAAAACAAAAGTTAAAGGTGTTAACAAAACTAGAATGGCAACCTAGGGAGGTTTCCATGTTGTGTATATCTTTGTATCAGGTTATATTCGTTAAAATTTATGGATGATCGTAATTTTTGCTAAACATGATAAAAGAGCATAAATGTTACTTTATTTACATGGTTAATAGTTGCACATTGATAATTGAGAATATTTGTGTGAATACTTTGCGTACCAAAATTGGAGGCACCTAATGTCATATAGTATAATACTAGTCGGCCTGTCAGAAAACTATTTTTTCCTGTTAAATATCAATTATTATCGTCACCGCAAGTATAAGAATACGATATATGACGCCACATTACAAGAATACCCCTAGGGTGTGTTTGGTACAGAGAATTGGAAGGTGAGGATTGGAATTGGTAATCAAATCTCTTGTTTGGTTGCATTGAGAGAACGAGAAGGGGAGAAAAAGCAATTCCTAATCTCTATTTTTGATTCTCTACTAATTGAAGGAAAAGGAGAGAATTGAAAAGGTGGGAAACAAAAAAAAACATGGAGAATTCGATTCTCTTTCAAAACCCTCGTCTTTCTCCAAAACAGTCGACGGATGCTCTTCTTCTCCACAACGAGGGTTCCTCCAGCTCGTCTTCTCCACAAAGCTGGCGATGTTGCTCGTCTTCTCCACAAATCCGGCGATGCTGCTCGTCTTCTCCACAAATCCGGCGATGCTGCTCGTCTTCTCCACAAGCCGGCGACAATCTCTCTCGTTCTATGTCTGTCTCTATCTCGCTCGTTGAAACTCACATGTATGAATTATCCTCAAAACACAATGTTCTCTGTCTCGTTCTTAATTTCGATCTCTCTCTCTCGTTATCTGTTTCTTAGTTTCGGTCTCTATAGATTTTTTTGTTGATTTTTGCCGATCTCTGTTTTTTAAGTCCAATTTGATTGTTCTGTGGCAATACAACATATGAGTAATCGGTTGACTTTGGTTTTTCTATTGCAATACAAAATATGAGTTATCATATGACTTTGGTTTTCTGTTCCAATTTGGTTTTTAAGTCCAATGATCTATTCGTGTTGGGAATTGTTTTTAAGCCTAAATAATACATCTTTTCCAATTTAACCTAAACGAATGCATATGACAACTGTATTGAAGTCCAATTAATGTTTAATGGTTTTGATTTGTTGTAATCCAGATCATTTTATTTCTAGCACAAATTGTTTATGTGTTGCTTAGATTAATGTATGGTTTGTATTTTAATAATGATTGTTGTGAAAGAAAAAAAATATATGTGTGCTAATGATAAAGTTGGTATAATTCTCTATTGAATTTCTTGGTGTACCAAACAAGAGAAATAATTCTTTGTTACATTTCTTTGTTGAAATCTTTATGCTACCAAACAAAAGATTCAATTCTCAATCTCAGACTAATTCTCTTTCTCTGCAATTCCATTCTCTACAATCATTTCTCTGCAATTTCATTCTCTATACCAAACGCACCCTAGGGGTTTTGCTTACAACTATTTTCCATTCTCTATAGTGACATAAAACCCATGGCTATCATGGGGTTTTGCTTACAACTATTTTCCGCTAGCCCATAAAAAACATCATTTTTTTGGAAGTACAATTGCAACCTACAACATTACGTTTTGGTGCCTTTAATTCTAAAAATGGTAAACTGTTCCCACATCTCTATTTGATCAGACGTTTGGGTGGGACGTAACACCTTGGCCCAAACATAACCATGTTGTGGTAGGTTTTAATGGATCGGGTTTGGAGCGGATTAACTTTAATCTAAATTCTTTTAACACCTTTTAAAATATTATCTAAATTCGCTCCGCGACCCATAGATTTTGTAAAATCAAACACATACCATTCAATATTACAGTAAAAACTATTTAAATTAGTAATGTTAGGGCTGGAAAAATTTATTAATTTAGAAAATTATTAATATATCGATAAATTAAAAGTATTAATTTAAAAAGTTTGTGAGTAATTATAATGTACATACCAATCAAAAAGGAAAATTAGTCTCTATCTCTTAAAATAACGTTGAAATGAACCTTGGGACTCAACGTAAATTAGTAATTCTTGTGTTCATATGCACTGGAAAGTTAGAATTGGGCTCCAAATAAATTTGAACTTTAAAGGGAGACAAACAACTACTGAATCATATTTCAATAAAATGTAATATTTTTTTTCGATGTTTATAAATTATTAATTTATGATTTTATTGAGACCGAAAATTATAAAGAGATCTCACAAATTAATTTATGATTTTAATGGAAAAATTGAAGAATTAATTTAAAGGCTAGGTCGGTTACAAGAAATCTGATTGGTGGAATTTGAATTATCTCTCGAGATGTATAAATTATTTGAGGCTGGAAACGCAACCTAGAATCATTCTAGTTGACATGAAAGACACTCACTTTGTTATCTCAAGGTCCTATGTTCGAAACTCGGGGTGATCATTTTTTATGCAATTCCAGATTTCAGATTTAAGACATTCCATAAAAGGCAAGGGGATTTTAAGACCTACTAAAAATAGTAGGTGATACACCCATTATAAATAGTAGGGTTTTGTTAATGACAGCCCTTTAGGCTGTCAGTCATTAAGAGATAGTTACGTGCATAAAACATTTGTACTTTTATTGATGGTGGTTTATTCCTAAAATGCAGGAGGCGGTTATTTATTATTGTACAAGTTTTTGATGCGTATTATGTGGTCTTATTGACAGCCTTAGGGTTGTCATTATCATTTTCCTAAATTGTAAGAGATAAGAGATATTCGCAAAATTTATACATAAAATATTTAAATTGACAACCATTTATCAAATTAAAATCAAGAATCGTGTACGGTAAATGAGTCGGGTTAATGGGTAGGATATCCGCTGATTTGGTGGATAAGGGTATGAGTATCGATTCTTCAAGACCCTGCGGATCACGGATCTGGTTTGGATCAGTATTTGAAATTTGTTAAAAGAGTTTGGATTAAGGTTGATCTGTTCCAAACCCGCTCCATTGACAACTCTAATTCAAGTCATATTATAAACAAAAATAATACTACCTCCGTATCAAAATAAGTGATACACTTTCCTAAAAGGGGTGGAACAAAATAAGTGATACACTTCAAAATCTTTCCTTATTTGGCAAAAAAGTGGGACCCCTTCTCCACTAACTATTTACTTTAATAAAGTAAAATTACTCTTTTACCCTTACTTTTACTTTTAAACATCATTAATTTCACTACATCCAAAAGAAGTGGGTCCCATTATCCACTAACTATCCACTTTATACTATTTTAAATCATTTTCCAATCTTTTGCCTCAAAAACCGCAATTTCCCAAATGTATCACTTATTTTGATACGGAGGTAGTATAAATTTAAAGAGATGTGAGTTAACCATTAAACATAAATAATTTTTTGTAGTACCCATTTTTTATTACAATAATTAACCATAAGTCGCCAAATGAGCAATAGAAAAATAAATTCGGATGAACAAGAATGGTCAAACCTAGCGCGAGAAAGGAATTTTGCAAGGCGTGAAAAACGTTATAGACATCTATACAATAATCGTCATGAAAATACGGAAAGGCTTAGTTAAATATTAAATATACCTATATTTTATTGGAGTAGGTTAAAAAATAATGTAATATTTTATCAATCAAGTTTGTTGCTTTCATATATTTTTAAAATACACATTAACCGGCCGTGTGGTTTTCAAAATATCCAACAACTAGATATCCTAGAATCAAAAGGTCTTCTTAGCGGTATTAAAGTGATTAGATATCCCACAAATATATTTAGTATGTGTTATCCATTAAGAAAAACTAGATATCTAGTAAAAAGTGTTTCAGAAACTTTGGATATCCAGTTGTCTAAAAATATTTAGAATATCCAAAATATTCAAAAAATGATAGAGTTATTAGAAAAATATCTGAAAACATCTAAAATATCTAAAAAATGTGCGAAATATCCAAAAAATATTGAAATATTTTTTTTTTTTGGAAAATGGATAGTTCACTATCTGAAATATTCGAAAATCCAAATACTTAGTTTTAAACAATCTAACCGTGGATATGCATAATAATATTTTAATACCTATATGTTGTAATGTTTTATCAATTCCATACCTACTTTCATTTTAATATCCATCCATCAACTTCACGTGCCCCACAAGTCTCATTTGTCATCTTCAAGCCTCATTTCATTTTTTTCTAACTTCAAATAGTCAAAGTAAATAGTCGATCTCTTCATCTTCATTTCGCATTTCAAGAAGGTAACATTATCTAACACCATGAACATGGTAACAATTACTGTGGGAGAGCTAATCGGTCTCATAATCCTCGGTCAATTCTTTTTCCTCTCGTTCCGCATGATCGTTAACCGAATATCCTCAAAAGAGTCGCGACTTCCACCGGGTCCATACCCATTACCAATCGTAGGCAACCTTTTCCATCTTAAAAAAGATCTCCACACTCACCTAGCCGAGATGGCCCGAGTGCACGGACCACTTATGTCACTTCAGCTAGGTCAACGAACCCTAATCGTCGGATCATCATCCTCGGCATCTCTAGAGATTCTCAAAAACCATGATCAAGCTCTCGCGGGTCGAGACATATCTCAACTACTTCAAAACAAAAACCCGACAATTCATAATATGAATCTTTTGTTCACATCAAAATGTGACGATGGTTGGAAGGCTTTACGGCGTATATACGGATCGGATCTTATCTCAAACAAAGATTCGGAATCACGTGCGAATATGAGAGAAATTAAGGTTAAGGAGATGGTTAAATATTTAGCTTCAAAACAAGGTGAAGATATAGTTATAAAAGATGTTGTATTTGTAACCGCTTTAAACATTATAGGCAATATATTGTTATCAATCGATCTTTTGGACTTTGAAGGCAATGGAATAGGTGCATCGATTATGGAGTCGATAACTAGACTTATAAATTTGGTTGCAAAACCACGATTGTTAGATATGTATCCGACATTGGGTCAATGGGATTTAGGAGGTTGGTATAAGCAAATAATGCACATCGTAGAAAATGAGCTCGGATCGATTTGGCGGAATAGTCTCGAGAAGAAAAGAAACGATGTTTCCTCCAATCCGAAAGATTTCGCGGATATTTTGATTGAAAAGGGGTTAACTAATCTACAAATTAATCCATTGTTGCAGGTTTCTCTCTTAAAATTTCAAGTTCGGTTCAACTTATAGTATTTATTAATTTATTTTATTAACTTAATTATAACGCTTGATATATATACAGGTAGGTTTAGTATATATATAAAAGTTTTGATAATGACAGTCCTTAGGACTATTAATAAGAACAGATAATACCATGATTATTTTCATATTTACCCCTTTTTAACTTTATTAGTCAACTTATGTTCCTTCTTCTTAACAACATTCAAAATTTTCTCCAATCAGAATCAAGGGTGCTCAATCTTGTCCATTCTTATTGACAGCCATTAGGGTTGTCATTATCAAAACCCTATATATAATGATATATATAGTATATAATAATATTTATATAATTTATATATAATAGTTTATTTAGGCTTGCGAGTTTAAATAAGCTCTTTATCTGAAACTCTAGCTCTAAGTTAAGGCACCACTCTGCTTTTTTAACTCAAGTTTTTATTGAGTTTTTTATAATCTGAGTTCAACTGGTTCACAATAATTTGGTTTACACCGGTCTTTTTTGCATCTATTAACTCAATTACTAAAGTCCTATGGCTATTAACTTGGTGGCCACAAAAAATCTAACATACTCAAAGGCTTCTAATCTAGTTGTATTGGTGTAAAAATTAAGGTGTTGCCTATTACCTGCTGGTTATGGTTTCAAGTCCCATCTTGGACAAATGAAGTAGACTAGGTGTCGTTCAAATACAAAAAAGTTAATGGCCACATGGCACGAGCTTAATTAATGCAAACACAAGCCACCGACATGGACATGCATATAAGTAGAGGTGGCCGAACAAGATTTTTAAAAAAAAAATATACTAGTTTCAAAACTGGATCGGATTCAGTCAATATGGATAATCAGTTTGAGTTAAAACTAGTTCGGATTGAAACTGGATTTGGGCCAATGTCATTGGATCCAGTAGAAACTGGATTTGATCAGATCGAAACCGGATTGGATCCGTTTTTTCACGTTTGTCACCTCAAATCACCTATAAATATCCGAAGGTGGTTTTAAACAAGTTTTTCCCAATCATGTTCACAAAATTGTTTTCCTTAATCTGGTTTCGAACTGATTTGCAACGATCCAGCAGTTTCAAATCCGATCTGGTATGCTTCAATCCATATTCAAACCGGTATTGATTAGATCACGAACCGGTTTTCGTGTGCATTCAATTCTACTAAGTTGAATCTTTTCAAGTTGAATCTTTTCAAGTTGACATGTATTCATTAATATATATATTCTTTTTTCCTTATCAGGAGATTTTTGCTGCAAGCACCGAAACTACAACATTAACCATCGAGTGGTTCATCGTCGAGCTTCTAAGAAACCAAGAAGCAATGCAAAAGGCTAGAGACGAAATTATGCGACACATAACCGGCAACATGGTTAAAGAGTCGGATTTGGTTCATTTTTCTTTCCTAGAAGCTTGTTACAAGGAAACCCTAAGATTGCACCCTCCAACACCACTTCTTGTACCTCGTCTAGCTATGGAAACATGTGACGTAATGGGATACACAATCCCGAAAGATAGTCAAATTATAGTTAATGTTTGGGCAATCGCCCATGATCCCAATAATTGGGACGATCCTTTTATCTTCAAACCCGAAAGATTTATGGGATCCAAGTTGAGTTACAAAGGAAACGACTTTGAATTTTTACCATTTGGATCAGGAAGAAGAATGTGTCCTGGAGAATCATTGGCTACCAAGACTATTCTACTAACCGTGGCTTCTTTAATTGTGAACTTTGATTGGTTCCTTCCTAATAACATGAATCCCGGTGATATTAACATGGATGAGGAATTAGATACATTGTTGTACAAGAAAGAACGATTATATGTAACGTTCAAGCTTCGAGATCAAGGAGCTTAGATTTTGAGATCATATATTGGGGTCGATTGATAAGATCGATAAGCTTCGTTTGGAAGCTAAAAGTTTGTATTACGTTGTAATCGAATAAATTTTGGTGTTCAAAAGCTTCATATTGTGATATAAGAGATTGTGTTTGATCGTGTAGGACGATGTGGCTTGGTAGCTCATTTGAGCGCATTTGGCTTGCAACCAGGAGCAATATAATCGGTGTGTAATTGTGTATGTAATCAAGGTGTAATCGAGTAGGATATAGTGTGTTTGCATACATTGCAATGTTTTAAAAATAAGATTTTTGACAAGATGAGTCAGCCGATTGAATTGGATTAAAATACATATACTATTTATGATGAAATAATTATGTGTATAACGTAGAAATGTTAAAAAGGAAGAAAATTACTACAAAACAAATAACGTAACGAATTTTGTAAAAAAAAATCTGAAACTTATTTTTCAATTAGATTTAATATTTTTAGATTTCCAAACCATATAAAAATATTTTATGTTTCTATTTTATTACTAATTTTTTCAGAAAAAACGGTTTTATCATGTTGGAAGGGTCGATTTAATTAGATTTTTATATGTAATGGGTTGGTTTAGACTGAGTTATAACCACTAATCTTAACACTAGTTTCTTGTGCAATGAAACGGTGTTTTGTGACCATCACCTAAATGATTTAATTTGAATTTTGGTAATATTTTTTTTTGGGTTTTTACCTCCCGGGTCTGGCCCGAACTCAACCTGAACCACACCCCTGAATTTGAATCCAGACGATAACGCAATTTGCATAAAAGTTAAAAGGGCCAGCTGCCAGCATATGATTTCAATGATGAACGGCCCACTACGTTCTTTCTTTATTTTGTTGGGTAAAATGCATAAAAGGGTAACATACTTTAGACGAAAGTTTATTTAAGGGTATCTACTTTTATTTTGATCATTAAAGGGTAACCTACTACTATAAAAGTTTATAAAAAGGGTATGTATTTTTATTTTGATCACCAAAGGGTAACCAACTCTTATAAATATTTATAAGAAGGGTATCTACGTTTGTTTTATCACTAAATGGTAACCAACTTTTAAAACAATTCGTACACGTTTGACCGGCTTCTTTAACCTACCGCCGAAATGTTCACGAACGATTCGTTGAACGTTTAGTTCGTTTACAGGCCTAGGTTGATAGATCATACATTGGATGTTTCTCAATTATAATAGAAAGCCGACTCAAATGGATAAATTTAAAAAATATATATACATAATTGACATATTAAGTTGAGAAGGTAACCTTAAGTGTCATCGTTATTCCCATCAATTATATTGACAAATTTTCATCTAACGGACATGTGATATAATTCATAAAATTCTCACTTACAAGTTATGTAAATCTTTTTTATATAAACTTTTATATAAATTGGGAAGAAAACATAGTTTGTTACCCTTTAATGATCAAAACCAAAGTAAATACCCCTTTTATAAACTTTAATAAAAGCATATTACCCTTTAGTGATCAAAACAAAAGTGGATACCCTTAAATAAAATTTCAATCAAAGTACATTACTTTTTTTTATGCATTTTCCCCTATTTTGTTCCCAACTAATAGCCTCACTCGCTCCCAATCAACGCTCCACCAATTACCATCAATATTGAACAAACTAATTTGTCTAGATCAACTGGTCACCAAAAGTAGCTTTAAGGTTTTTCTTTAATATATCTTAGGTTCAAACTTTCTTGGAGGTAAAATATGAAGATTTAAAAAATAGTGGGATTTATTCCCCATATGTGAAGGGTTCAAAAGAAAGCATACTACCATTATGAATGTCACTATCTAGACTCGAATCACTAGGTAAAGAAAAAAAATTAATACTGCACACTAACACGCGCTGAACGCGCCACTATTTTTTATCTGTATTCCTTGGATATTGTTCACCGACAGTGCCAGCTGCATGTTCTTTTTCCTTGACGACAATGATTTATGTGTTTGGTAATTAAAGTATTAGGCCTCTCCCAACAGTGGCGCGTCACTAAACCCGTCAGTAGCGCCACATCATCACATCCTTACCGACACGCTACTGACACGGTCGTGCCAACCATAACCCATCACTAACACATCACTAACCCTTAAAATATTACATTTAACCCCCTCCCCACACACAAAAAGCCCCACGACGCCATCCCCTACACGTCTCCG
This sequence comes from Calendula officinalis, assembly GCA_963853835.1. NCBI lineage: Eukaryota > Viridiplantae > Streptophyta > Magnoliopsida > Asterales > Asteraceae > Calendula > Calendula officinalis. Next base: position 87,548,673 of record OY970823.1, read on the forward strand.
GTACGACGGATTTTTGTTGACGGGTTTAGTGACGGGTGGTGCCAAAGGCATCACCCCCGACGTGTTTGAAAATGGTGTTGACGTGCCTGTTGACGCACCGTTGGGACTGATCTTACAACCTAATGTTTGGTCCTTCTACATTTTAATTCTACTAACTCACCCCTCTTTAACTAAATATATACGTCAACTTATTTATTCAAACTAAGGAGGTTTGTTTTAGTTTATGAAATGAAGTTATATCTTATCATTTGTGAGAGCTTATAGCTTATAAAGTATAAGCTTTTGATAAAAGTTTGTTTTAGCTTATAATTTTATATCATAAAATGACTAAAAATGATATTAAGTTTTTATATTGTAAAATGATACTCTCATTTATAATGGACTCTCCTGAGATGGTCAATCATTGCTCGTGATGTACACGACCTAATTGTTTTTATTTCCGAACATTTCTCTGCCCATATGGAAATGTTTTCCTAGAGAATGGATCGAGCTCGTGACCTTTAGAAGATCATTTCAGACACCCTTATCGCTAAAGAAAAACAAGATGGTTAAAAATGGCATTAAGTAATTAAATAAGCTAATACTTTATGGTTAAGTGGTGAAAATATATTGTGTCCATAAGCTACCAAATAAGCTCACCTTGTAACCTAATAACCCACCAAAATGATGCTTACAAAATCCCTTCAAAATGGCTAATAAACCTAAGCTTAAACACTTCTTTGGGCTTATTGAGAGCAATAAGCTAATAAATTCTCTTCATAAGTTAAAACAAGCACCTCTTAATGTCACACTGTTAGTAAATGTACTTTATTTGAATGAGCCAAATGTTTTATGTGTATAAGTTTTCTTCATTTTTACAAGTTCTCGTATGATCAAGAGATCGGGAAAAAGTATACTAGTTTCGTGTAGGAGTGAGCATGAATTGCTTTGGACTATTTTTTGGCTAAACTTAAACCTAAAATCAAAATTCGGTTTTGAGCTCCTTAAAACCAAAATCTGTCCTTTTTTGTGGGTTTGGTATGTGTGAGTTAAATACTTCAATAATAAACTTGTTAAAAACTGTAGGGGCCAAAAAACTACAAAATCTCTAATTTAAGTAACCTCATTGTAAATTTCAAAACACTTATCGTGTACCGCGATACATCTGACCGTCTCTCCATCACTTTCCCTTCTTCACCTTCATTATCTCCTCACACACAGTTACACGCAAAACACACAGCTATGGCGAGAGTGATGTTGATGTTAGCATTTTCCGTTCTTCTACCGGCGTTGATTTCCGGCGGTCGTCCGATGTCTCGGCCGTTCCGATTAGAAGGCAGAGTGTACTGCGATACTTGCCGTGCCGGTTTCGAAACCTCCGCCACCACTTACATTCCACGTACGTTAATTTCATCTGCTTAACTCGCTATTTTGTTTCGATATTACGCTAATTAGTAACGCAAATATGATGATTAGTAGTAATTGATACTTATTTACATTTATTTTGGTTTATATATTACAAAAGTTAGTAGATCTGTGTAAATAAAGGTGTACATTGTTAAGCTTTATGTAGATCTGGACTTGCAGTAGCAGTAGTTTGATAACATGGTGGCTTTTAAATTGTGGAAACTGTTTAGAGCTCCATTTTTTTTAGTAAATTTAGGAAAATGGTTCGATCTTTGGATTTTTTTTTCATCATGAAGAATAATAAATTAGGTATAGTAGGGTCTCCGCGCAATGCAGTATATCTTGTAATTATATTTTGCAGTGGTATTAGTGATATTATTGGGGTAATTATCAATAAAATAACACTCCCTCCGTCCCTAAATAAAATTCTCATTTCTCCTTCCAGTTTTGTCCCTAAATAAAGTTCTCATTTCTCAAACTTAAGGGGCCCAATTAATATAATAATATTATTGTCAATACTTTCACCACTAATTATCTCCTAAAACATTTCCCTCTCCAATCAAACCTTATATTTTAATCAAAAGTAATATCAAATACCCTACTACTAACTATCTCCTAAAAAGTTATTTCCAAGAGAAATGAGAACTTTATTTAGGGACGGAGGGAGTATGAGTTTACTAATTAATAAGAATATTGGATATATAAGTCAGTGCACTCAAGTAATCAACATTTGCTCTAATAGCTCGGTTGGTTACAGTCCATTATTAATAACGTGAAGGTCGCAGGTTCGAATCTTGAAGCTGTCAATTTTTAAAAAAACTAAAATATTTCCTGACATACAAAATGTCTTGGCTGACTAATTTGAGAAGGTTACAAATGCATTATATATATAATAAAGATAAAGATGTAGTTAAAGATTTATTGTTTATTTACATGAATTATATCTTGTTTTATAGGTGCTAAGGTTAGGGTCGAATGCAAGGACAAGGAACAAAAAGTCCTTTACACCATGGAAGGAACAACCGATTCAACGGGAACATATCACATTCTTGTGAACGAAGATCACGGTGAAGAAACATGCGATGTTGTTCTTGTCAGCAGCCCGATGGGCGACTGTATGACGGCTGACCCGGGTCGCGAACGGGCCCGTGTTGTGCTAACGGGCTACAATGGTATTGCATCGGACACACGGTTTGCTAATGCTATGGGGTTCATGAAGGATGAGATCATGTCGGGTTGCACCACACTTTTGCAATCACTCATGGAAGAAGAAGAGGATTAGATGTTTGATGTTTGTGTGTTGAATATTTATTTATGTATTTGTTTATGAGTTTAATATTGGAATTTGTAGTGTTGTTATATTGTTTATGATAATGTGGAGATTATTATCGATTAACATGAAATGATTAATTATAAGCCTAATGTTTTCTTTGTGTTTTATGTTGTACATGTAATGCTCTAGTTGAATAAGAAATTAAACTCCCAATTGTTGATACTTCAGTTTTTGCTATATAATACTCCAAGTAATATTAAAGTGACATAGGTTAACAATACACATTTATTTCAGATTTTTTATGTTACACACATTATAAAATACACATAAATAATATTAATACCCGTATATAATATCTCACATTTCCCATCTTCTCTTCCTTCAGTACACCGAGGTGAGCATTTGGCCCGAAAAACCGAACCTCAACCAAAACCGAAAAAAATATGCTATCGGTTCGGTTTCGAAAATTCATCATTTTCGGTTTAATTTCAGTCCTCGGAAAGGGATTACCATTTGGACTAAAAAACCGAACCAAATCGAAAACATGTTATCGGTTCGGTTTCAGTTTTGAAAATTATCATTTTCGGTTTCGGTTGAATCAATTTCGGTTCGGTTCAGTTTGGTTTTTGGACCATGCTCACTCCCCCTAATGCCAACCGTCTCGGTTTACCAAAAGATCACCGAAGTCCAATGAAAGGAAGGGTTGGCATGGGTCTAATGATCATAAGTTTTCTGATTCTTTTTTAATCAAGAAGCTTAACTTTAATCTCTATAAAGAGAAAATCATCTTATCCATTGATTGTTTTACTTTCTTCCGACAGTTGAGGGTAGAAACTAGAAAGTATTATGGTTTGGGATTAAAATGGAGCATACATATAGGGAAATATGGTATCTTTTAGTGACAATATTGAAAATGTTGCAAAGAAGATTGACAAAGAAAGCTCAGAAGCTCAAAAAATGAATATTGATGCAAGAAGAACAATTTTTTTTGTATAATTATGAGTGGAGAAGATTAAATCGATGCATTTGAGAAACTTTTTGAGATTGGATTTGCAAGGAAAAGGTATATCTATACTTCTATTTTGGTTGGCTAAATGTGTGGATCGGGCCGGTTTGGTTTGGGCCAAAATGGTTAAGTTTTGGTGTGGGTTGAAAGAGGTTGGTATGAAATTACCCTTTTTTGTTATAGCTGACAAAATGACAATTCAATGGATAGTAATGGGTTAAAACTTAAAATGATCTATGCTCAAAATAGTTAATTTTGGTGTGGATTATAAAACGGGTTGTGTAACTGCTTTTGGTCAATATTAAACTTTACATTTTATGTTTGAACGAGTTTTAAATCCACTTCAATTATTTTGTTTATTAGAAGTACTCATCTTGTGTTAAAATTTGCTTGAAATAGCAAGATTAAGTGTTCACATGAAAATAAAGTTTTTAACTTGTAGAACTATTTATTTTTAACTTGTAGAACTATTTATTCTAAAAAAAATAAGTTTGAAGTACAACGTTGAGAGCTTGGAACACTGCCCTCACTCACGAGGGTATGTGTTGTGAGTTTTGACTTTTATTATTTATTGAATATTATGTTTATTTTTTTTATCTAACTATCTTATATACTATTTATATGTAACATTCTTTTTATTATCTATACAGCTTTTAACTCTTCAACTCAGCCAACACAAGTGTTGATAAGATCATAAGTGGGGAATCATGTCATTTCTTACAAACTTTAAGGCCCCGTTTGTTTTGACGTAATACTCCGTAATCTTCCGTAATTGTAATTCAATTACATTACGGAGGACGTTTGGATGAACACTTTTTTTCTTAATTCAATTACGACGTATTTTCGAATTACGATATTCGTTGTAATTGAATTCCATCCCAAAACCCTAAGAATTCAATTACGGTTCTTTAGTAAACTAACAAATTTGAATATTTTATATGCTTCAGATTTTAAAATCGTTTAAAAAAAATTAAGAAAAAAGTTAAAAAAATTTAAAAAAATTAAAAAAGTTAAAAAAAAATTAATTTTAAAAAAATTATGAAAAATTAAAAAAAAAAAATTAACAAAATTAAAAAAAATTAAAAAAAAATAAAAAAAATTAACAAAATTTTAAATTTTTTTTAAAAATTAAGAAAATTTATAAAAAATTTAAAAAAATTAAGAAAAAGTAAAAAAAATAAAAAATTTAACTTTTTTTAAACTAAAAATATAATAAAAAAATTTAGAAAAAATAAATAAATTTTTTAAAAAAAAATAAAATAAAATAAAATAATAAATAATAAAATTTTAAAAAACAATTTAAAAAAGTTTTTTAAAAAATGTATAAGTATTGATTTGAATTACAACTCTTGTTAACGAAACGCGTAACCATATTCAATTACAACTGAATTCAAACCGAATTCAATTACAACCGATTTCAATTACATTACGGAGGATTACGTCAAGCCAAATGCCCCCTAATGGTTCTTAATTTTACTTTTTTCATTTATTGAATATTATATTGAATCTTTTTTAATCATCTTGTGGGAGCTTCTTTTGAAGATAATTTTCTTTAAAGATAAATGTCAAATGAAAATGTTGATATGAACCTAATATGTTAAAGAGAGAAAAAAATAGAATACTCTTAGAGAAAATTCCACTTACATGTTCTATAAGAGTAGTAAGTGTCATGACTTATGTCAAATATACATTTCAGTACTACATTAACATTATTTATTTAATATTTACATCTCAAAATACATTTTTACTCATAACTCAAGTTAAAACGCTCATTTTAAGACTGACTAAAATTTTCATTCACCCACACTACGCAGTACGCACTACAAAGACAAAAAAAAAAAAAAGATAAAGAAACAAAAAAAAAAAGAATAAACAAAAACAAAAAATCTTGTCTCCAATGGGCTCACATGGGACTTGGCGCAAACAGATTCCGGTGTGGTGGCATGGGATGTCGGCATTAAAAGGAGATGCCACCTCACTTTGGTGTGAGGGTGGTGCCACGACATCGTTGCTTCTAATGGCGTAACTAATACACTTTATAAGTTTATATTTAGTTATAAGAATTGTTCGATATGATGAAGTTGAATTTTTTTTATGAACTATGTTAGAAAATTATACTTGTACGTCTTACATCATGATTTAGAAAATGTCATGGCTTGGCTGTGGGTTTTAAGTCTTAAATTTGACCATGCCAACACTCTATGTTTCATGTTATATACTTAAAAGTTTGATTTAGACTAAGCTTTAAAACATTGATTCTCCAAGTCATGCACCAAAATAAAATTGCACCCTTTGGCACAAGTTTTGAGCCAACATTTGTAAATGGACACAAGCAAATAATGACTACACGTTCTGGTAATGTAAAATGAGTAGAGTTTGATTTAGACTAAGCTTTAAAACATTGATTCTCCAAGACATGCACCAAAATAAAATTGTACCCTTTGGCACAAGTTCTGAGCCAACATTTGTAATTGGACACAAGCAAATAATGACTACACGTTCTTGTAATGTAAAATGAGTAGAGTTTTTTAATGGTAATCTATCTTTTCGTTTATCTTTCTTTTTTTCCTATTTTGCAGAACTATTCGCATTTTTGGTCCATATATGCACATTCAATAGAGAAATATCGTTGTCAACATGACTCGATTTGAATTTAATAGGTAATAAAATATTTATATTAAACGTGTACGTATCTTCTCCTTTCTCTATAAATTGATTTTATATTATTTATTTTTTGTAAGGTTCTTCTAATGTCAATTTTTTGTGGGACTGACTTCAAATTTGAATTTTTAAACAATGTAATTAGTTATATATGTATGTTATTTTTCCTTATTACTGTGGTTTCAATATTCTAGAATGTACATGTCTTATATATTACAAATTGTAATTATTTAAAAGTTTTTAGAAGCTCTTACCAACGAACTAATGGTTGTTGGGCCTAATTTTTTATGATTGTTGAAAATTCAGTATATTTTACGGGAGCTAGTTTGACAGTGTCTAGATGAATACTATCTGAATGGTACAAAGATCTGGATGATGAAGAGATTCTGTATGAATTTGTATTTGAATAATAAATTAGTATTTGCTCAGTCATTTGAATAATTGCATCTAAATGATGAAAATAATCATATTAACCTTCAAATTATATTTTGTTGTTTTACTAGACATCCGGATAACATTACTAATGACGGTTGAACTTATATATAATTATAATAAAATACATAGCATACATCTTAGTGATTAATATTATATCTTATGGATCCTTGCTCGTACTAGGCACATTTTACCGATTAAAATGATAAAACAATTCAAACAAATGGTCTGAAATCTTAATCATACCGATTCAGATCCAACCACTTAATTTTATTATTAAGTGGCGAAACAAATACCCGCTAAGTATATTACATGTCTAATAATATCAAGTGTAAAGCTTCTTCACTGAGTCATTATAAGAAGTTAAGATGTCTAAGAAATACTGATACAAAAAGCTTACTTAATTTCAATATATGTATGAGAAAGCTTATGTAAGTGGCTTATAAGCTTAAATAAGTCTACAAATATTAGTTTATTTAATCGTATAAGATTATAAGCCCTATACTCTGATTATCTTAATATAACAATAGTGATTGTTCATAACGAGCGTAATTAGGCCGCACTTCGTTGCGGGTTTATTAATCCAGACGTTAGAGAAAAAAACTTTTTCATTAACTTGTTTTTTTTTTTTTATCATAATCCATCCTTATAAAAACACCATAAGAGTATATGTTTGATACATTCACGTTATTTTTAATATCTACATATTAAGAGAAATTTTTCTTTAAAGTAACATTTTTAATAATTTTTTTACCTCCATGCTCTATAGATAATATTTATATTAATTACATATTAGTGATATGTGATCAATGTAATTGAAGACATATAATTTTAAACGCTACAAATATTAAAAGACCCAATTATATAAATTTATTTGATTACTGTGACATGTTATTACAACAACAACAAAAAAAAAAAAAAAACTCATAAAATGTTTCGGCTTTGCCTCCTCGTTGCTTATTATCTGTGTGTATCAAAACTTAATAATTACACCATTTTGGGTCGATAATTTTTTGTTTTAGATTGGTTTTTACATTCCTTTCAAATATTGTTAAATTTTTAAACTCACTGAAGTATGTAAATTTTAAAAAATACAGAGCTTGTATTAGCATCGACTAAATAAGTTAATAGCATCTAATGTGATATCGTCGTATATATTTTTATGAGTAATGGTATTTAGGTCTACCATTTAGACCTACCCATATGCTTACTCATTAGATGAAGACACATATCAAAATCAAGGGATAATATTAGGAAAGATAATTAGTGGAATACACATATTTTCCTATCAAATGAGCAGGACTATGAGAATATCTAAATGATAAGACTAAATATCATTTTCTAAATTTTTATCTCTTATTGATGCATTTTGTTCATATGGGTAGGTACTTTGTAAAAAAATGAAGCATAAAAATACATGTAGTTTAAGGTAAACATTATTTAAAATGAACAGAGACAACCTATAATTATAAAATAGTAAAAAAAAAAGTTTTATTGAGGACTACTAAAGTTTAAAGTATTTTAAATATGTATTTTTTATATGTATATTTTTATAAAATAATGTAACAATTAAAAGTATTATAAAATTATATTCATTTTGATCGTATTTCAGTCATCTTTATAATGGTAAACTTGTTACAAAATAAACATTTCATTTAGTCTAAGTAAAATGTAAATTAAGATATTAGTTGTTAATTTTTTGTTATTAATAAATAGTTGAGGGGCAGAAATTAAAATTTTCTGATAAAGTTACTAAATCACCCCTATTTTATGGGACTATTTTGAAAATTAATTATGCACCTCCGTTTATTTTGCGAAAATTAATTTTGCACCTCGGTTTCATATCTAAACGGCGTTTGGATAAAATCCTAATGAACAGTTATCATGGTATGCTAAATGTATATATAGGTAAATTTGGAAATTTTCCATTTATGAAGGTAATGGTAGTTTGAAGGTATTGGTATGGTATGATGGATGAGGTTCGTACGGAATCTTTTACCTTAATGTAGGACAACAACACCAAGTTTCATGTGGCTTTTTTTTTGTAACGCCACATGATATAAAGGTCAACAATTGACTTTCTAACTATCTGTTTTATAAATTACTAGCAGGTTACCTGCGCAATGCGGCGGCAGGTATCTTGTAACTATATTTTGCGATAACGATAGTGATTGTAGGATGGTGGCAGTAGTGATGATGTGTTCGGTAGTGATTGTGACGATAGTGATTCTAGTGGCCGGTGGTAATAGGTGGTGGTCAACAAAATGATATGAGTTTGTGGCTAGAGTTTCTTGCTTATAGCATGAAAGTCGCAAGTTCAAGTCCTTGGGGTGTCAATTTTTTCCTAAACATAAATATTTTCTGAGATAACAAGATATTTCCTTGCAAAATTGACAAAGTCTGAAATTTATATATATTATATGTAGTAAAAGATAATTAAATATAAAATGAAATATTGTAAAATAAAGATACTTAAAAGGATTATTTGAAATGATGCCGTTTACCTCATAAATTTTAGTAGTTATTGTACTTTGATATGAATAAGTACATTGAAAAGTAAACACTAGCAAAAATCTCATGTAGTTGAGATGGAAAAGCATGAATCCTCTATACCCAAGGTCATTGTTTTAATCTTGTTGCTTGCGTTTTATATTTTGATGCTTATAAGAATTAAGACATTTCCTAAAATAGTAAGGCTGAAAATTAAGATTTGCTATAAGGGGAAGTTCTAAATACATTATATATTAGTAAGATAAAATATTATAATTTTAAACTATAATGTTAAAATATTAGTTACTTAATTATCAATTATTTTAAAATATTGCACGTTAATTCGAGCTAAATATTAGTAAAATAAACACTATATCGGGGTTTACGTGAAATGGCTACAAGGCCGCAGTCGAGAAACTCTAATGTGTCACGTGCGACTAACGTGGTTCTGTTTTCTAGAAGTCAACGGCTGACTAATTAACTTAACCATGGTTAGGTTAAAGATTCATTTCATGTGTACAACATACTCCTTTATCCATGTGCAATTGTGCATGCGCCGTTTACCCTTTTTCGTTTTCTTTTTCTAGTTTATGGAAAATAACTTTGGTTAAGACTTAAGAGTACATATGGCACCCAAAAACCTAATTGCCCATATTCGGAATAGGATATAATTGAGACCTGAGAAAATGGTTCGGCTGGAAAACGTAGCGAACCGCAAAAGTTTTTTCGACTTTTTTGGTTTTTGTCGGTCCTGGATCAAACCGAACAAATCGGAACTTAATCGGACTGGACTGGTAACTGGTTTTGAATGATATTTAACATGAGAAACGAACCAATCGGAACTTAATCAGACCGGACTACTAACTGATTTTGCATTAAATTATAAACAAGAATCGAACCAATAAAGTTTAGTTTTGCAGTTTCTACTGATTATCAGTCCCGTTTACACATGCATAATTAAGATAATTAAGAGTTATTAGAAATATAAATCCAATACCATCTTTATCTAATATTAGTTTGAATTATATAGCATATAAACCCTAGTAGATAGACAAAAATATTTTCTTATTTGTTTTTCATTTTTGCAAATTCATATAGTTGTTGGAAATTATTCACGAAATTCGTTATCGGTAACACGTCTATAGAACCATAACATTAATTTTAGCCTTTTCCCCCCTCGTAGACTAAATTATTATACATCAAACTTTCACAACTAGTTTTCTTAATAATATACTTTATCGTCTTTGTACAAATTTTATTAAAAAATAAAAGTTAGGATAAAATATATACATCACAGGTCATTGCGCAACTTTGACAAGTGAAAGAGTGTTGTAATTAATAACTATATCGTATTAACTACGTCTCTTTAAATTTTTAATTAATCAAGCATGGTGTGTCCACTACGTAATTACGCGGCATATAATATTCACTATTCATAAAATTATATTTATTTATTCATTAACAGTTATCATGACACATTAGTACGATTGATTATTAACTATATATTATAAGGTTTTTCTAACTCATGATTAGAAGTAGTTAATAAACTAAATTTACTATTTTTATTTGAAAATGTATTTATAACATGTAAAAAATAGATTTCATTGACACGCATTAAGAAAATATTAACTTCATTTAACATTTTTTATCTCATGCCCTTAGGGAATGAATTAGCCAAATCCATATTATAATTTGGTTTAAATGTTTATATTTTGTCAATTATACGATGTGCCGTTTTTATTTGGGTTTAGTCAAGCATTACTTTTATGAATTAATGAGACGGCAGGAACGGTTTGAAACTTTAAAAGGTCACTGTGTAAAGAACAACGCGTGGACCAGGTGGTGAAGCTATCGTCATTAATTCACGAGCAAATTTTACATTAACAGTTCGCGTGAACCGGGACGTGTCGAATCAAGATTAGAAAGGAATCGGTCGAAATGAGCTCCTTAGATCGATAAGTATATCTATTGGTTCGACTAAAAAGTTCAGTTGAACTAGCCATTCGAACGAGATGAAACACATTTGTTAAAAATAATAACAATATATAACTTTTATTTATCTTTATATATTCATTAGATCAATTCATAGGCAAGCAAAAAGTATATTAGATCAAATAATGCCAAAACAATAGGCATGTGCACGGTACAAGAACCGGACCGGACCGTCTAGGTACAATAATTGAAAATTTGGTTTTGACCGGATCGAGGATCGAACCAATAGTGCTTGGAACGAACCGAACCGAGAACCAAGGTAATTTTTCAATTTTTATGGGTATTTCTTGGTTTTGAACCAAACCAAACCGTTTAGAACCAAGAAGCGATTTTTCATAAAAATTAAAACTGAGAACTGAACCGATGAAACTCGGTTCGGTCTGGTTCAGCTGAGTCCAGTCTAGTTATGCGTAGGGGTGAACATGGTACGGTACCACGTGTATTTTCTCATACCGTGTACCGTACCAACTATAATTGGTATACTAATTTGACTACCGTTACCGTACCAAGTATATACTTGGTACCAATTTATTTGGCTACCAACAATGTTGGTTGGTACAAATTGGTAATATATATCAAGATTACAAATTAATATGAAACTAAAAAAATATTAAAAGACATGATATGTTTTATAATATAATATTTTACCATCATCCATTATTTAAAACATTAACAAATTTTCCAAACTCAGAAACAAGATAAATAAAATGATGATTTATTAATGCTATATAAAAATTATCTACGTTAAAAAATACATTATACGTTAAAGACTACATTATACATTATATAAAAATTATCTACGTTAAAGAATACTTTTTGGCAACCAACTTTAATTGGTTCGATTAGATAACATGTTGGTTGGTTTTGTTCGATACAAATTTAACACCCCTAGTTATGCTGTTACAAACTTACTTTTCGTTCCAATTTGCGCAAAACAATAAAATAACATTTCTCTTACACTATTACTCCACTTGACAACGTGAAAATGACCAGGATGAATTAGTCAAACCTAACATTAACGGCAACACCCCGTTAAGAAATGGCTAGCTGTCTGCAGCTGGGACACGTGTCAACCTTTCATTGGATAATTCATCCTTCCGTTAAGGTTTGGTTAACGAAAGTGGGGCTTCACCTCTATAAATTACAACCACCTCACACTCTTCATTCTCCATTCCAAACACAAAAGGTGAGGTTGAGAGTCTTCTTTTCACATACTCACACACATACACACACTAAAAACACACAGTTACAAGATTTCTTCTTCTGATTTCTTTAAAATTCTTTTAATAATTCCCCCCCTTCTGTAATTCCCCGCTTCTGTTAATCCCTTTCTGCAAATCATCTGTCTTTCAATAACAAAAAAAAAGTTAATTAATTTGGCTTTGAGTTTTTCGATAATTTCAACAATTTTCATAAACAAAAAAGCAAACTTGATTTTAGTTTTTTTTTCTTCACAAAAGAGAGTCAGGTGTTTTTCAGAATAGTGATCCAGCTTTTTTATTTGGGTCGTTCTATTTCTAATTTTCTGTAAATTTGGTCTTTTTTTTTTCCTTAAAAATAAAACCTTTTTGGGTTTATTTTTGTCCCTCAAGGTTGATTTTTTTTTTTTTAATTTTAAGATTAGAAAATTGGGTTTGATTATTTGTTAAAAACCCTGTTTTTTTCTTAGTTAATTTTCCTATTTTTATTGGGAAAATCTTGAATTTATCACCTGTTTTTATAATTTTCTTTAATTACATTTTTCTAAATTAAAAATATTAAAAATTATTAACAAATGGCTTCTGCTACAATGGAACTTTGGAATATTAGTGATTTTCAGCAATTCAGTGGTGGTGAGCTCATGGAAGCTCTTGAGCCTTTTATGAAGTCAGATTACCAAAATACCCTTCTTATTTCTTCTCCTTCTACTTCTTACCAATACCCTTCAACGTCCTTTTCTTGTACTCCTTCTCCCCATAACGAATCCGGGTTTTACCCGTTTCATTGCGAACAACCCGGTTCATCATTCGGTTTGAACCAACTAACTCCATCTCAGATCCACCAGATCCAAGCTCAAATTAACTTCCCCAACTATAATAACTACATGGGTCCGAAACCCGTACCCATGAAGCAATCCGGGTCACCTCCAAAGCCCACAAAGCTCTACAGAGGTGTGAGGCAACGGCACTGGGGGAAATGGGTCGCGGAGATCCGTTTACCCAAGAACCGTACCCGCCTTTGGTTAGGCACGTTTGATACAGCTGAGGAAGCTGCGTTAGCTTACGACATAGCCGCATACAAGCTGCGTGGAGACTACGCGCGGCTCAATTTCCCTCATTTGCGTCATAACGGCTCTCACATCGGCGGCGAATTCGGCGACTACAAACCGCTGCACTCCTCCGTCGACGCCAAGCTTCAGGCGATCTGCCGGGATTTGGCCGACGGGAAGAGCATCGACGGTAAAAATAAAAAGAAGAATTCACGGCGGTCAACGGTGGTCAAAGCAAATCCGGTGGTGGAGGTGCAGCCGGAGGTCACGAAGGTTGAAGGATCGGAGAGTGATGCATCCGGTGGATCTTCGCCGTCGTCGGGATTATCGGAGCTGTCGTTCCCGGAGTTCACGGCGGAGGAAAGCGCGTGGGGCGGGTCGGATAATTTCTTGTTGGAAAAATTCCCGTCGTATGAGATTGATTGGGGTTCTATCTAGTGTAGTTGTTATTTGTGTAGTTAAGTTTACAACTGCCACTATTATTAGAACATGTGGTAGTGTTGTATGAGGGTAAATTTGTAATTTTGTAAGGTTAAAGGGTATTATGTAAATTTGGGAAAGGGGTGCTACTGCAATCGAGTTTTTAGCAATTGCAGAGCTCACTACTTTCCTCTAGTGGAGTAGTTTGGTAATTTATTTATTTTCTTTAAATTTGTTTAGATTTCTCATATATGTATTTTTGTAATATTGTAATGAGTTTAATAGTATGTTCAATTCCATAAGATTGGTGTTAATTGTTACATAACTGACACATCTAATTTTTGTCATGCATTCAGTTGTTGCCACATCAGCGAAATGTAGCTGATATTCTAATTGATATTCAATTTGACATACCTATATCAACACTACCTATTTATTTTTCCCGATTTTAGGTTACACTATTATAAAGTATATACTCACAAAATATAAAATACTCTATTAAAATATCTCTCACTCATTCCTTCTTATCATTTAGCCAACTGAAAACACCGACTAAGTGTACGCGACACACTATGCCAACAGTGGGAAGAGGCCGACAGACGTCACTTCCTAAGCCAAAGTGTCGTTGGCGCCAATCTTATACATGCAAATTTAATATGAATATTTATATTGATTTAATGTTATCATCAATATGAATATTTATACTGATTAAATATAAGAAAATATAGGCAAATTTAATAGAAATTGAACACATCTCAAAATATAACATGAAAATATTGATTGCAATTGTATTGTTTCTCCCGCAAAATATATTCCAATTTTTACTTTGTCGCATATTCACACCACAAAAAGCCAAAAAGGAAGAAAAGATGAAAACGACATTTGGCCATTTGGGAAGAAAAGTCATCAAGAATCCCTATCTTCATCTTCTCATCATCACTCACAATATTTATTTTCGATTTAAATAAATAACGTGTGAAGATAAGGTGTGAATTTGATTGATAACTTCTACGTAATTGATTTATTTTGAATCTTCAAAAAGCTTTTGCTCAATTATATTTATAGGTAAATGTTAAAGGTAGTCTAAGGATTTTATCTAGTCCCAAGTGATAATTAATAACTATTGAATTAAGAAAAAGTCAAAGGTCAAGATCAAAATTCAAACCATACAAACACATGTGCTTCAATACATCAATACCTCACCCACCTCCGCCGACGGCGAACGGTGGCCGGAGGTGGCCGCCGCCAGTGGTGACCGACGGTGGTGGTCGTGACTTGGAACACATGTGTTTCACCTTTTGAAACACATGTATTTTGAAAATAAAGAAGTCTATATATGTACAGCCAAACACATATGTTTCATGACTTGAAACGTATGTGTTTCGTTACTAGAAGCACATGTGTTTCACTAATAACAGTTGTTTTGAAAATAAATGAGTGTATATGTACAACCAAGCACATGTGTTTCAAGTAATGAAGCACATGTGTCTGTAAGTTACAAGCACATGCGCTTCACTAATAACAGTTCTTTTGAAAATAAATGAATGTATATGTACAACCAAGCACATATGTTTCGTGACTTGAAACACATGTGCTTCGTATGCTCCCATGTGTTTTAGAAACTCATGTTTTTAGTGACTTGAAACACATATGCTTCGAAGTAATATGCGCGTTTGTATTTTTGAACACATGTGTTTTAGTTAATCACATGTGTTTCAATACATCAATACTACCACCACCCCCATTACCACCAGCACCTTCACTGTCAGTCACCACCGCCGCCGGCCGGCGGCGGCCGGCGGTGGGCGGCGGCGGCCGGCGGTGGTGGTTGTGACTGGAAGCACATATGTTTGAAACACTGTAATTTGATCTTAAATATTTTGATCCAATGACTAGGATTTGTTCACTAGAATTATGCAAAATACTTTGACTTACTTGAAGACAACTCTATATTTATATAATTAAACTCTATTGTCATGTAAACAATATAAGAATTTATACAATTAACGTCTATATAATTAAATTTATATAATTAAAGTCTATTGTCATTGATTTTTTTTCTTTTATAGTAGTCCAATATAAGAATTTATAAAATTTAATAAAAAAAAACTCAAATTATCATTATCTCTTATTTATAAGAAGACACATAATCCAATCGTTAATCACGAGGGTTGAAAGAAGCTGCTTGTATAAAGCCAAAAGGAAAGAGGACACCACACAAACTAACCCCACCAAGTTGAGGGAGAATATTAAAAGATCCATCTAACTAGATTTCTGACACCAAACGGCCAATACCCTAAGACGGGTGCCAACGCCTCGTCGGTTGGCCGCCGGTTGGCCACCGACGGTTCCGACGCCGTTGACACGGACCGCCGGTTGGTCCGCCGGTTTTCCGCCAGTCGGCAAAGTGGCGAGAGAAGAGACGGAGGAGGAGAACGCCGGTTGGAGCGAGAGAGAGGGGAAGAGAGAGAGAGCGTGTAATCTTATTTTCTTTTTTCTTTTTTTTTTAATTTTTTTTTAAAGTTTTTAAAAAAAGTAATATTTAAAAAAAATTTAAAAAAATCTAAAAAATTCAAAAAAATCTAAAAAATTCAATTTTTTTTAAAAAAAATAAACTTTTTATATAATGTCTTTTTTTAATTAATGTAATTTATTTTTATTAGTTATATGTTTTAATTAGTTGTATATTTTATTAGAAAAAGAAAAGTAAATGGTGGGGCCCAAATTTGGTGAAGTGACGGAGTGCTGTTGGCATGGGTACGTCAGTTTAGTGTTAGTTAGTTTGTATGCTGACGTGGCGCTGAGTTGGCAGCAACTGACGGCATCAGTTGCCGTCACCATTGGCACCGGTCTAACAGTAAAAGTGTTTGTTCAACTTTGAGGTTAATGTTTCTAGTTTCATAGTAGATATAGATGGATTTAAGAGTAAATTAGGATTGCCATTTAAAAAAACAAGATTTTGACATCTTTTAAAAAAATTGTTTTTTAAATAGATTGTTTCATAAGTTCTCATAATAATCCTATGAAGAGGCATTCTCTTAATCAAACGAGTGTTTGATCAGTTCTTTTAATTGGTATCTTAATAGGAAAATTGAAATTGTTTTACCCTTAATTGTACAGATTTAAAAAAATCTGAATCATTCATACATTTACATCATCCATAAATTAATAATTCAGATACTAAAAAAATCACCTTAATATATAACAAAGTAAGTTATGATTTTGATATTTCTTCAACATCTATATTTTGGTTTGTTTAATTAATAAAAAGTTATATGAAAAAATATTTGTTACAATTATTTTTGTTTCATTAATATAGAGTTTCTCAAACCAATGTATCAAATAGTTTAATACTTCATGATGACAATTGAAACATAAGTAATGTAATTGCTTAAAAACCTAACTATGCAATTCAATTTCTTTTGGTAAAAATATATAAATAACAGAAGCACAATAGTTCTTTTTTACCTCGGTTCCGATTTATTTTGCGAGTCGACTAATATTAGGTCGACCATCTGCTATGCGTGTAGCTCAAAGTCAGCTTGAATGGATCTCTTTAGCCACAAGAGAGTATTTTTATTACTTATAGGGATTGAACTTTAGATCTCCTCGAATTTCATTGTTTTAAAGACCAAATCTTACCACTAGGCTATTAGCGGTTGAAAAACGCAAAGAAACCAAGATTAATGCTTTAGCAATCACTTAATTATTTTCTTTGAGTCAAAAGATGATAATTACCTCCAATTAGTTTAAACTTAAGTCACTATAATCCAAATTTTATGCAAACGAAGCATGATTTACTACAAATTGTCTTTATTATAGCACATGGACTACTTTTTAATATGTTCCCTTAATTTGAAGTATGTCTTAGTAAAAAATCATTGTATATGATATTATTCTTAACCAAGTGGGGGAGAGTAAGATTTCCGTAGAAGCTCACAAAACCTGAATAATTTGCGCATTTTAAGGAAAAAAATTGTTGTTATTATCAAACTAATGAATGTTAATTGAAGTTAAAGCAATCCTTGTGGTAGGGAACACATTTCAATCAACTATTTTTAATTACAAGACAAATTTCTTCAATTTCGGAAGGTGAAAATTTGCACAAGTTTGGTATTGATGATTTGACGCACAATTGATTAAATATTTAACAAACTGAACGTTTCATTTGATAATGTGATTCGTAAAGAAAAGTTGTATTATGTCCTAATAAATCTTCCTATTATCATATTACCCATAAAATTATTGACAAAGAATCTACTAATTCTCTTTCTTAATCTCATCTTTTTGATTTGAACACTTATGTAAATTAAATAAGTATGAAGATAAGTAGAAATATTTAGTAGAAAAACAATACAAACTCTCTTTGATAAAATAACATATAAAAAGAAAAGTCAAGCAAAACACTAAACGAGACAAAGTTATCTACACCATGTTATAACTTTAGGTCTAGATTTTTGGTATAGTTTGGAATGCTTTGATATAAATATGATTTGCTCATCATGAGGTATTATATACATCATTGAAGTCTTGTATATGTGAAGTGTGTACATATTATAGAGCCAAATTCCACTCCTAAATATCGTTGATGGACCCTCCTAAATGATTCTCGGAATTGAGGCGTAGTGTGAAGAAAACAGAACTGTAGATTTTAATACTTACTCCGTATCACAATAAGTGATACACTTTCTATAAATGGATATTTATAACAAGTGATACACTTTAAAAGTTACTTTATTTAGCAAAAATATAAGACCCAACCTTCACTAATTATTCACTTTAATAAAGTGAAATTATCTTTATCCCGTTAATTTTACTTTTAAAACTCTATATTAATTTAACCAAGAAAAGTGTGACCCATCATCCACTAATTATCTACTTTATTAGATTTTAACCCATAGTTTAATATTTTGCCTCAAAATTCGTGAAAGCTCAAATGTATCACTTGTTGTGGTATGGAGGAAGTATGGTTTCTGTCTAGATACCACTAATTATCTCACATGCACTTGAGAATTTCTCCAATTAGCAATTCTTAATTTTTCCGGTAATGAGATTTGAGCGGGGATAAAAACAACTGCAAACTTTTCGGGCAGAATCTTGCGGCGAGAGGTGGCGGCGTGCTTCAGAGCTCCATTTGGGGCGATTCAACTTGGGCTTTTCTAGAAATCCAGAGACCTATATAATGGTGGCGGGGTAAGATCCACGGATTTACGAGTTGACACATATATTAACTAAAATAAGTTTAAAAATAAGAACTAAAAAAGAAAATAAACTTACTCGGGGCAGAACGACAAAAAAAAAGATGACGACTAGGTAATAGGAATCTTAGGTCAGAAAACTTTGGTCTCTGATATTACATAAAATAAAAAAATAATAACTTGAAAAGATAACTATATTATAGATCACTATATATATTATAAGATAAACTACATATACAATTTCGCTTGACTCATATAATACACGTACACTATCTTAGATAATTGGGCTTGAATTTGTATAGGCAGTTATAACTTATGCATTCGACATGTACAACACGTTGTCGAACTACCAAACAAATTATTTCCCGTTTTACTATTTGATTTAATCACGTAAATATACTCATGTGAATCGATCGAATCGGATATTAAAGATATAGAGTCGCTAGTATTGGGTTGGGCTTTATATGCATATAATAAGCCCAGTTATGTAGGTTTAAAGGCCATTAATTATGAGCCATATAGATGTGTATTATATATATTTTTAATTAAATAACTGAATAAACCAAGGATAGCCTTGAGGTTTTCCTTCAAGAGGTCTTTGGTTCAAGTCTTGTTGGAGGTAAAACTTGGAGATTAAAAGGTGGTGGGGTTTATTTCTCATATGTGAAGGGTTCGAGGGAAGGCATACTGTCCCTTGTGAATGTCACTGTCTAGGTTTGAACCACTAACTTACTAACTTGGCGTTCAAAAAAAATGTAGTGTTAATTAATTAATTGAATAAAAGTTATGTAGCCTAGTGGGTAGAATTTCTTACCTTTGTCGGGTTCGAGTTGACCCGTTTAAAGTTTAAGTGCTTTATTTCCTATAAAAATTAAGATATTTTTACTATTAAATCAATTAATTAGCAAAATATGATAAACTTTCAATAAAAGCAATTAACAATTACAAATGTTAGATAAAAAGCCATAAAATTCAATATATTGAATAATTTCTTTAATTTTTACCTAAAATTCCTAACTTAAATGTAACCCGACCAACATGATCGAGTAAACCCGACAAACCCGACCTACAAGAACCCGACAAATCCGAATCCTTATTGGTCCAACCCGACGGACCCGACCCGATAAGAGCTCTTAATCGACTCAATAACCCGATGGACAGTATTACCATTATATTATTTGATGATCACGGGAAAACTTCATTTTTTTCATTTAAAGATATAGAATTCGATAACTGTACCTATACAAACTAGAAAGAGCATGAATGATACAAATATAAAATCTCAAAAAAATGTTGAAATGCGTTATCAATGATGTATTATTTATATTTTATCTCAAGATTGTGATTATTCTACAAGAGTATAGTCACAAATTCACAATCTTGATGGTGGATCGATGGTGGTTATTTACTAATTTGCCCTTGAGAATTGAGATATTGCAACGTTTAAATTACTAAGTTGTCACAACTTTTTGACTATATTTTAGTTTTTTTCTTGTAGTGTATTAAAACTCGTGTCGTACTGGCCGGTCGGACGAGTCAAATAGGGAAACAGAAACCATGTCAGGTTGAACCAACCGTGTTAAAAAAATGTCTATGAACCGCTTCGCTCCGATGGATTCAATGTGAAGTAGGTTGCACGGGGTGATTTAAGTTTTAGATAGTAATTTTCATGCTATATGGGCTTTGTGAAGAGTTGGTTTCTTTAGACTTTATTTAATTTAAAAATCATCATAAATTCAATCTAATGGAGTTATGGTTATCGTGAGTTCTTGATTTTGGGAATTGTATAGAATAGCCAATACTGATCTTCAAAAAATAAAATAAAAATAGAGTAGCCAATAATTTTATACATTTTTTCACATTATATAACAGCTTCATGCAAGATATGACTTACTATATTGTATATGATTTATTATTTTATTATTACAGTATTATCTTTATATATAATTAAATGAGGTGTGAATGTACACTTATCTCAATGAACAAAGCATCGTGTTATTCTTTCAAAAACCCTAATACATTGTACTAATGATTTGTTAATTTCCATAACTTGACATGGGTTTGCATTGCATTTCCAAGATCGCCCAAATCTATGATTCCATTAATAGAAATTTTCTAAATAAAATTCTTTTATTTTCAAAAGCAATTGTAGATTTCAATGGTTTATGTATGTTGATTTAATTTTAATGCACCTTGAATTATAAAAGTACTGCATTATAGGAAAGTTAATGATGCACCACCAAGATAAACCGGGTGCGATGTTGGGATGACCAGGGAAGGTTGAGAAACGATCATGAAAATAGTCCTGTTAGATCATCAAAATTCCTACTAACATGCTATCATGGTCATTATGTTAATTGGTTACAAGTTGAAATGGTTAATTAGAATCGATTACATGACACCTCGATCAGTTTTTCTGTTTTTGGGCAATGAAGCTTTTATAAACGTATCTAATATTAAACTAGATTGAAACTGAGCATGTCACATGTCAATCACTTAGTTTGATTTGTTTTTCTCTCAAACGTTACAAAAATCGATAGTAACGTTTTTTGTAACATTTGAAAAACAAATGGTCTTTTCATGATATTGATGGTCAAAATAGATTATATGGATTATTGGTGAAGTGAAGGTGAGCTTGCAAAACTTTACAGGCTGTTTAGGTGAGCATCTCAGAGTGTTCATAGCTTGATGTTGAACCACACGTTGCAAATTAAAATTTTCTCTTTTTTTTGTCATGATAATTTTTGAAAAGATATTTCTTTTTATAATGGGCTCCTAGGAATGGTCGAGTTTTGCTCATGGTGTAAGCAACATAACTTTTTCCTTGAGCGTTTCTAAACATTTCATTGTTCATATGATAATGTTTTACCTAGTGTGTAACCTTTTCGTGGTGATGCAGTGGCGATGGTCACGAACGAGTATATGAGAAATGTGAATGTTGGGGAGGTAATGAACCACACATGAGAACACCGCTCGTCCACATTTAATGAGTATTTTCTCCAAAATGACATGGTGTGGTTATTTAGATGACATCTGATTTGACAACAAATTTGGTATCATCATAAGAATCTATACCCACCAGCCTAAGTAATAACTTGTTTTCGGCTTTTTAACCACCATATCATTGAGGGAACTAGAGACATACCCTTTGGACATCCTCATATCTTAAAGGGACACAACCATAAATATTGAAAGGAGTCTAATTTCTAAAGCAAAGATGAAGTGGGTAGAGGGACCTATCGACCATGCTCTCAATTGTCTTCCCTTCATAATTATTTCCCGACTTTAACTAATCACATTTATTTGTTTATCTATCCATTGAATAAACTCTCTATAGTTGTATTTTAACTTTTGTAAAGGACAAATTTATCCTAAATTATCTCTAGATCAATGTGTACCCATGAAAATTACCATGGTAGGCTCTTGTGAAAAAATGATGAGTTATAAATAACACATCCGGTTGAGTTACATGCACATTCTGAGTGTAGTTATAGTACTACTCGAATTATAGGTTCTACAAATGTGACATTTGAGTGCCTTAGATTAGCTTAATGTATAATTATATGTTGTAAGAGTAAACAAAACATTTTGAAAAAAAATCGAAATCATTTTGATATAAAATAGTTATAAAAGTTTATTCACCATTAGTGAAAATTATATGGTAGTTATTCATTATACGTGTGTTATACATTCATAAGCATGTATCTATTAAGAAAGTGTAAACAAGTTGGTGTTATGATTAGACTATAAAACAATGCTCGTGGCCATCATGAAACACTTCCCCTTTTATCTAGCTTTTCTTTCCTTTTCACTTGTGCAACTATTTAAAGTTTTAGATGGGGCCAAATTAAAATTAATTAAAGTTTAAGGGCTCATGTATAAAGTAGTTCCCTATCTAAATGTTTTTCGAAACCTTTTACTTTTAAGAACTCATACAAATAGCATCTCAAACGACTTGTACAACATCTACAACCACCAAGAAGGTGTAAAACATAGAAACACGCAAGTTTACAGAGAGAAAGATGACTAGAAGAGAAGGGAAATGGAAATCGTCAAGCGATCTTTTGGTATGTTTTCCGACAAGAACACATCTTGCATTAATGCCAAAACCAGCTTATAGCCCTCGTCAACAACTCCACCGCCACTACCAAAACCACCTTAGAAAGTCTATTAGAGGCGGTGGAGGTGTGCGAAGTATAAAGGGTGGGCATGCAAGCCCATATATGGGCTCAGGGTCGAAACAAGTGGGCTCAGACAATCTATCTGAGCCCACATCTCCGAAGGTAACTTGTGCTGGACAGATCAAGGTCCAACCAAGTACAAGATCATGCAAGAATTGGCAAACGGTCATGGAAGAGATCGAGAGGCTTCATAATAATAGAAAAAAGAAGCCTACTTGGGTGGAGGCATTAGGGTTTAAGAAAGAAGTGGTTCAATTCTTGACTTGCTTAAGGAGGCTTAAATTTGATTTCCATTGTTTGGGATCATTTTCTCATGTTGATATCACTTCGGATGATGAAGATGGAGATAACAATGATAAAGAAATCAACCAAGATCAAGATCATCGTGACGATGACCAAGATATCGATGAAGAAGTTTCATCACGAACCGTGTTTTCCAAATGGTTTATGGTACTACAAGAGAACCAAGATTGTGACAATTTTGAGAAACATGAGAAAAGTTTAAAGTCTAAACAAATAGAAGATCCACCATGCTTGCCACCCGCAAATGCGCTCTTGCTTATGAGATGTCGATCTGCTCCTGCTAAAAGTTGGATGGAGGAGAAAGAACAAGAACAAGAAAAAGATGATGATGACGATAATAATGATGGTCATGATCATGAAGAGGAACATGCCTATAAAGATGGTAAATTGGAAAATAAAGAAAGCGAAAGGAAGAGTTTGATGGATTTAATGCAAAATGATGATTTCTACAAACTATCATGTGATATTGCAAAGGAAACTTGGGTTATTGGTGGAATTCACAATGATCCATTCTCAAGAAGTAGAAGTTGGAAAAGATGATAAAATTTCCATCTTCACATTTTCACATTTTATTTTTTCATGAGAGTGAATGTAAGTATTATATGTAGATAACATGCCAAAAATAATTGTGGTATAATGTTTACAAGAAATTAATAATTGTTTTGATGCTTGTATTAACTAATTAATATCATCATGATTCATTGTATACCAAAAATAATTGTGGTATAATGTTTACAAGAAATAGTGGAGCATACGAACTACGAATCATATGTGTTTCAAACATATATGATTCACTACAAACAGTGGTTCCAAATTACAAATGAGCATATTACTTCGAATCACATGTGCTTCAAGTCACGAAACACATGTGATTCACTAAAAACATGAGTTTCTAATAAGAGGTGAGCATACGAACTACGAATCACATGTGTTTCAAACACATGTGTTTCAAGTCACGACAACCACCACCGACCACCAGCGGCCGCCACCTCGGGCCGCCGGCCGCCGCCGACCACCGCCGATCGCCGTCGTTCTCCGCCGCCTGCTGCCGTCCGCCACCCCCTGCCGCCGGCGGTGGTGGGACATTGATGTATTGAATCACATGTGTTGGAAGTGGTGGTGGTTTGAATGTTGATCTCTACCTTTAACTTTTTCTTGATCCAATAATTAATAATTATCCCTTGAGACTTGATAAAATTCGATAGTACCTAGAACAAACCGCATTATTCACTTATTGTTATTATAATTTTGTGCATTATTCACTTATTGTTATTATAATATTGTGTTTCTGAATAAAAGGGACCACATCACCACAGTATCATTTACAACTATAAGTCTCCTTTTAGATTTTATCATGATATAATTCGTATATGAGTGCGTAATTTGACTAATTTTACAATGACTTCACTATATAATATCCTTTTATGGTATGGACTCGCTTCATCTAAATGTGTAAAACATCTTAGCTGCATTTAAAAGCTGAGTAGAGTTTTAAAAATTTGATTGAACTTGAACCAGCTAGTCGAACTGAGAAACGTGAAGGTATCTATTTAGAAATCAGCTTGTTAGATCGGTGGTTTAGTGGTTATAATTTGGTCTTTTAGTTAAAACCGGCTAATTGGACATACAAATATCCGGTTGAACCGGCTTGTTTAACTGGAAAAATCGATTTTTTCCAAGATATTGGATGATATAATATCAATAAATGATAAACATGGTTTGCATAAACGATCTATCAAATTTCAATGGCTTCATGCCTCTTAAATCCGCATTAAAGCTAGTTAGAATATTAGGTGCTGTTTAAGTAACAATTGAATCACTAAGTGGAAAATTAGCATCATATCTAATTTTCATTATCATTAACATCACAAATCCATACCAATTAACACTCATATTTTTAACTGAAAAGAGAAGAAAAAAATCTTTTTCTCACATCATTTTAATCAATATCATATTTTTAATTAATACTTATAGCAAGTTAGTAATTCTTCTTTCCAACTTAAAAATGATAAACTCAATACCAATTTACAAGTTTTATTACAGCAAGCACAAGCTCTATAATAAATTAATAATAATAATTCTGTTTTGAAATTATAACTTCGTTAACTTAACAAAAATTGACTAATATATTACTAATTAACTTAAAGTGCCAATCTGTTTTTTTCTCATTCTTATTTTTTTGGCATAAAAAAAAAGCTACTACTACTATTAAATTATCCATGGTAGCATGGGCAAAGGGCCAAAGGAACAATGCAATTTATATAATCATTGAACAAACTGAAAAAGAAGGGTGTGTGGTGCTAGTAATAATGGCTAATTATTATATCTCTAGATATCTTATACTTCCTCCAATTTAAAATAAGTGATACATTGTTAGTTTCACGGTTTTTTTAGGCAAAATATGATAATGATAATTAAATTAGATTAATTGGATGGTTAGTGGGGAATGAGTCCCACAATATTTGAATAAAGTGAGATTAATGATGTTTAAAAGTAAAAATAAGGGTAAAGATGTCATTTCACTTTATTAAAGAAGATAGTTAGTGGGTGCGGGTCCCACTATTTTTTACCAAATAAGGTAAGTTTTCAAAGTGTATCACTTATTTTGATACACCCAAATATGGAAAGTGTATCACTTATTTTAAATCGGAGGAAGTATGATGTAGTATTTATCTAATATATGTCTAGAAGTATATATTAGACTACTCTCAACCGTAATTGTAATCGATACTTTAGTTTTCATCATATTAGCGATACATCGCCTGACATTTCAACTAACACTAAACTAACACCTTTTATGTCGCCTTTTCATCATATTAGCGATACATCGCCTGACATTTCAACTAACACTAAACTAACACCCCCTACCAACAATGTACTGTCATTAATTTTTTTTAGATCAAACACATTATTAAATAAGTAGGTAATAAGTTAATTCACATATAAACACAATTTTATTCACATAAACCACACCTTTTATGTCGCCTGTCCTTTGGTAAATCGAAACACCAGCCGAAGAAACCAACAGCATGGTGCTAATGATTTCTCCAAACCAATGGGCTTCAGTTAGCACAAAATTCGCCATTGACACGGCTCTAATACTACACATATTACTATAAAAAGAATTAAAAGAATTCAAATTAGTAATCTTTATGATATTGATCGACACTATATCTGGTTTATACATATTGGATAAGGGTGTGCATTTTATAAATTTAATTAATTTGAAAGTAGTTGGTTAAATTGACACGTATTTATGTATTTTTGCATCAATATTCATAATATATTTAAGTTAATCAACTTCTTACATCATTCTCAAAATTAAACTATTTTAAGTTTCAAAAAATATAAAAAAAAAGTTATTTAATAATTAAGTTTGTTATTACACATTAAAAACCCAAAACATTTTTAGAGTACCTTGAAATGGACAGATAATTAAACAGATTAGAGTTAGATTAAACAGCTTCAGATTGTAATGTGGGTTGGGTTGTGTATAATACATAAACAGATAATCCAGCAATATATTTAATAAACAAAATCCCGTTTTGCAATAGTAAACCGAACCCAGTTATCCTGCAAAACTAACCAAATTTCAGTTTTCTAGATCCTAGGCCCAGCTCAATAAGGCCCAGCCCAACTGCATATACCAAAAGTTTAACGAATACTAAAAATTAGATAAAATTTGTAATTGTATTTCCTGGATTATTACTAAATTCTCAGTTATAGTTTTTCAAGTTTACTAAAACTGGATAATTTGCAGCTAATTTTACTATATTAATCAATTAACATATAACCCATGATAAATTATAAATAGCTTATATAAATAATTTTGTTAAAGATAAATAATTTTATTCAAACTTCACGAGTTGTAAATACTTTTATTGAACGTTTACATAAATATATACAATTAATTAGATTGAGATTAAAGAAAATCATACTTTATAATATAGTTTTAATATATGGTTGGCGAATATTAAATTGAAAAATATCTTCTTTTAATAATTTGTCAACATCACAAATTCAAAAATGCCGTCTCAAAACTAGTTCATTAATTTTTGTTACACGACATTTGTTTTTATCATCTTGGGTCCGGAATTCTTGTACGGACACATAAGAATAATCAATATGAAACTCTGACCTAGGCATCATCCAAAACATAATATATAAAGGAAAATCAAACGCACACAAAATAAATAAATCAATTAAACCTTGAGCCGGTCTAAAAAATATATCCGGCCGTCGATTTTGCACTTATGTTAATTGATTCTAATTTTTTAGTCTTTTTTTCCTTTTCTCAAACCGCAATTAAAAACCCTCCAAATTCTTCGGTGTTATTAGCATTAATCAATTTTACAAATTTCGCATCCGCAATTTGTTGTTTCTCGAGTTGCATCCGAGCTTCCAAAAATTCCCGCTCGACTTCCTCATCTCCTCGTGTTTCATGGTTCAAAACGTCGTAGTCTTGAATCGCGGCCTCCCATCTTTCCAACTATTAATAAGATAATACAAAAAGGAAATTACATAATTTTCTGCTGCAAACTAGAAATTAATAATTTTAACTAAACGAATAGTATGTGAGATTGTAAAGATATATATCATATTAATAAATAAAAAGTATTTATAACACTACATTTTGTTGGGGGGACACTACTTATGTTCTGTAGATGAATACTAACATTTTCAATGTGAAATGTTATTGTATAGGTCATGTGGGTGTTCTAGAAGTCGATGTGAATTAGGGTTTACCTTTGCGTTACATTGGGCTCTTCGAAGCCTAGCTTTGACATACGATGGTCTTAAATTTAGGGCTAAAGTACAATCTTCGACTGCTTTCTCGAACTGGTTTAATTTATAACGACAAGCAGCCCGGTTACATAACAATACTGAATTATATGGTTCATGCTCTAACCCTTCGCTATATATTTTACACGCTTCGGAGAATTGCGATGCCTTGAAAACCCTATTACCATCGGCTCGAGCTTTTGCTAATGCTCGGGTTTTCCTTGCTACTTTAAAAACATTTTCACTTGGGTCAAGCTCGGATGCCCGTAATGATATACTTACCGCCTCCTCGAACCTACATCACATTCATTAATTAAATTTCGTATGACCTAAAAAAATTCCACAAAAGAGATATAATATCAATATATACATGATTAAAGCGAAAATTGAGATTTTTAGGGTTGCACACCTGCCCGAAGCCAAGTAAACTTGTGCTTGAACGGTTAGAAAGTTAGTTGTAACCATTGATCCGAACAATTGGATAGAAATATTAACGTCTACAACGGGTGCATTTTGAAAACCTGAATTCGCCTCGTCATGACGATGTAGATTTAGTAATGCTTCGGCTTGCATAGCATAAACCTGACAGATAACACGAAATATTCGAAAACATATACTTCCTCCGATTCAAAATAACTGATACACTTTTCATATTTGGGTGTATCAAAATAAGTGATACACTTTGAAAATTTACCTTATTTGGTAAAAAGTAGTGGGCCTCACACCTACTAACTACCTACTTTAATAAAGTGAAATGACACCTTAACCCCTACTTTTACTTTTAAACATCATTAATCCTACTTTATTCAAAAACATTTGGGACCCATTCTCCACTAACCATCCAATTAATCTAATATAATCCTCATTATAAAATTTTACCTCAAAAAGCGCGAAACCCAAAGTGTATCACTTATTTTGAATCGGAGGAAGTATAAGTTTGACTTTTGAGCTCAAACATTTATGGTAATAAGTTTGTAACGAGTAAATAGATGGAAAAAATTATATCGTTTCTTGTTAATTATTTCTACTTTATAATTTTTTTCATAAAATGATTAATGCGTATAACCTAATAATTCTCTTTACTGATCTCATCATTTGATTTACACATTTGTACTGATTAGATAAGTGAAAAAATAAGTAGAATAATTTAGTAGAAAATAATATTATCTGTTAGTTAAATGTTACCTGAAGGGATGAATCCGCACCTAAAGAAAATGCAAATCGACTTTCTTTTAGTAGTGTTTTCCAGTCTTTGATTTTCCGAGCCTCCGAACACGTAACGAGTTGTGCTTTAACAGCTTGTACCTTCGCAATATCACGCCTCTCCGCTTTCTCCCCTGAACATTTGTAATGACATCGAGCTTTCTCTACTTCCCCAAACCTAAAACACACACACATAAAATGTAAGATGTCCGACGTCTTCTTACGCATTACTGAGTTGTACAGTACAAGTGTATAATGTAAAATGCGATTATGGACTAACGGGATCCTAGATTACCCACAAAAAGATCAAATTATGGATCTTTGAGTTGAACTGTATCATACAAGTCATTAATGAGTTTTACGGTACAAGTCGGTAATGCAAGAATCTTTTAGTCATATCGTACAAGTCATTAATCCACAGGGGCGTCTCCGAGATTTTGAAGGCCCCGAGTGAAAACACGAAAATGAGCCCCCTGAATACCAGATTTTCATATAAAATTTGGACTTTCTAATTATTTTTTTGTTAAATTATTAAGTTGGCTTAAACTTTAATATTATATATATAAGATGTATATAAAAATTGGGCCTCTATAAAAAATGAGTCATGTGCAGTTGTACCTCCTGCACCTCCTAAAAAGACCCTATTAATCCATAATTCATACGTGAGATTAGGGACATATTCGATTTCGGACGAAAAAACTGAAAATTAAAAATTGACTAAAATCTAGAGTGCAATAGTCATGTCATTAATGATTCAGGTTCTGTTTTAGTCCACTTATTTTATATTTAAAACTAGTTAAGAAATGAAAATTATATCATCAACCTTGAGTTCAATAATTTTTTTGTTATACTTGAAATTGTCAAACTTGTTCTAAAACAAAATAATCCATAACCAAACTGGACTAGAACCAAAAGACGGAAAATCGAAAAACACAAAAAGAGAGCCGAGAATCGGCCCGAAGACTATAAACCAATTCCAATTCCAATTCCAATTTCAGTTCGACTTTTCAGTCAAAAAACTCAACCTTACCTGAGATAGAGAGACGCGAGACGGTAATGAGCCCGATGATATGAAGGATCGATACGAATAGCGATTTTACAATCCAAAACCGCATCGACAAGTTTCCCTAAACCGATTAATGCAGCACTTCTATTACTATAATAACACGCGATAGTCGAATTCATCCCGATTGCTTCCGTGTACAATGCGATCGCTTCACCAAACCGCCCTTTTTTGTACTTCTCGTTACCCATATTTTTAAACGTCTCATGGTCCGGTTTTATACCCGAATGAATATTCCCGTAAATATTTCCGAATTTCCCGTAATTTTTTATTTTCTCGGGTTTTTTCTTCGTCACATTTCCCAAATGGTCCGGAACCGTGTGGGCCCGATTTAATGAGTTCGTTGTTCCACGAACCGAAACACGTAAACTCAACTCGCTTGATGTAAAACTCGGTTCTTTTCGAAGTTGTTTAGTGTACGATATATTGGTTACTTGTGAAACACTATAATATTTTGAGATGTTCACCGGTTTGGTTCTCCCGGCGGGAGGTGTTTTAACGTCCACAGCGGCTGGTGGTGGTGGTGGTGGTGGAGGGTGTTTGGAAACTGGTTTTGAAAAGCCGGTGTATACTATTTCAGTGGTACGGTGGTGGGTTCGTGGTGGTTTATGTGAAGAATGTTTGCCGGAGGATTGGGTACGGCGGTGCTCTTTGGAAGCTTCCAAACGTGGCACCGGTGGTGTTTTCCGGTGGGTGTTGCCAAAAATAGAACCTATGAAACGGCAACCCATGTCTTTTCCGGCCATGTGTTGTGGTGTTTCAGCCATATTTTTCTTTGAGCTTCTTGCTCTCTCATAAATTATGGTATATATCCCCTTGAAGAAATGGTCAAGGCATTTTATGTTTAAAATTTATTTTCTATTTTTTTGTTATAAAGTTTATTTTTTATTAATGCGTTTTCATAGGTCCCTCATAGATAAAGTTAATTAAATAAGTTCTTGTTTTGGGATTTGATTATTCGAATTGTTTTTATTTTTATTTGTGGTCAGTTGTAACTTGTAACTAGGGATGAACATTTATGCTGAAAAATCGAATCGAACGGAAGTCCAACTGAAAACATGTAATCGGTTGAGTTTCGAAATTCATCCTTTTCGGTTTCGGTTCGATCCTTGTAGAGGGATGAGCATTTATGCAACAACAACAAAAAAAAAAAAACAGAACATAAATCGAACAAAACCAAAACAAAAACATGTAATCAGTACGGCTTCGAATTTGAAAATTCATAATTTTCGGTTTCAACTCTACGTGTTTCGGATCGATTCAATTTCTGGACCGATCTCACCCCAACTTATAACAATAAATAAATGTATGATATAATGTTTAGATTTGATTATGTAACTTGTAAAAAGGTTACAATGTTTAGATATTCTACTTATTAAATGATTTAAGAGTTTAACTAATTCAAATAATTGGTACGGAATAAGCAGTCTTCATACGCAATTTTCAAATTAACATAATTTTGGAACATATCAATAAATGAATATGAACAATATAATTGAGATGAAGTGAGTAAACATAATAATTTATTAACACAATTTCTTTTCACTCCATTCCTTTCAAAGTTCTAATTAAGAGTAAATTTGCTATAGTGATTGTACTATAGACATAATTTTTACTAGTGAAGATAGAATATTAATAGGACCCACCTAAATTACTATCCTAATCAAAACTAATCATGATTATCTATGTAATTTGAGTGGAAACCACCCATATTTGTTTGGAAGGTCCAAATGGAATATCATTATCGCGTGTTTACTAAAATTTATTCAATAACAATTATTTAAATCTATGTTTTTTCTAAAGTGAAATGTGATGTTAATAGACGAAGCAAGAATCTAAAGGTGGCCAGAGCCAAATGTCGGGTCAAACCAAACAATTTTTCTTCAATACCAAAAGGTTCCGGGTGTCTTTTTGGCAGGCTTTGTTGTAGTACTCACATTTGACTCATTTATTTTTCACTTCAATAATTTCAATTACATGATCAATAATAAAAAACTAAATTACATTATAGTATTTTAAATTTAGTTGACTATATCATTTAATACTAATTTGAATTATTAAGGATACAACTTGATAACTAAACTTGAATTTAAGGAAAGTTAGTATGTGGCTAATTAATTTTGTCATATTTTCTTACATAACCTAGTTCCCTTAAATATTTTGACGAACTAACTTTACATTCATTTAATAAATGGAAACTATAGACATATTACATGAGTTAATAAGATCAAATAAGTGTGATGCTATACTAAATTGATATTTTTTCAAATTCATAGTATTTAAATATATTTTTAATAGTTCATGTTAGTAGAAAATTCAGCTTAAGATACTAATACATTTTTTTGGATATAAAAAACAATATCGCCCTAAGTTAAGAATATATTTAAGAACTTATTCAAAAGAAGATAATGTTTCTAGTATCTAATAATAATAGTGACTAAATAAATTATATTAGATTAAATGACATGCTTACTAAAAGTTTAAATTATTCAACCCTTTAAGAATGTTTTATAATTGATCTTTTGATAGTTCTTTCATTCTTCTATATACTTTTAGAACTACTACAAATATCGATGTTTTTATTGTTCATCAGAAATTTATTCATTAAAAACTTAGGTTTATTGGTTTATATTTTGAAATTTATTTTCACATAATACTCAAAGTTCACATCCTTCGGTAACACCAATAAATCCGGTCGGTGCCGGCATTGCAAACCCCTTTTAAGACCCGGTCCTTGGTCTATCGCACACCACAAAAAGCAGCCCTGGACGGCAGGCAAAAAAATCACTTGTACTTTCATTTTTTATTATTATTAAATTTAAATTTAAAATTTATTTGTTTATTTGCAAAAAAAATGGTTACCTACAAAATACCCGACCAATTAATGTACTACTATCACTATCTTATATTCCTTCGACTCGTTTAGCATTCTATGACTTTAACAAAATTTGTAAAATTAATGTGCTACTAAATAATTGGAATATTAATAAAATAAAAAATATAAAGATCATTTTACAAGATAAACTAAAGTTATAAATAATTGGAATATAACTAAAGTTCTACAATAATGGTTGTTAATTAGTAAAATAATCAAATTGGATAATTATAAAACTAGCTAATTATAAACTACAAAATGGTCTTAAATCTTAATGATATACTCATGTCGTATATTAAATAGATATTTAACTTTTACTTAGAAAAAGTATACTCATTTATGTTAGATCACGTTGCTTGTGATATATGTAACCTTACCGTTATTGTAGACGTTTTTGAATATGTCTGACCATCTGATAAATTTGGTGTTAAAAAATATCCGAAAAACCAGACATCCGAAAAATTATCCGAAATCCGGGTATCCGAATTTCAGATACCAGATCCGGATAATGTTTTCAAGATTTTTGGATACTCGATATCCGAAAAATTACCTAAAATATCAAAAATATACGAAAAATACCAGAAAATACCTTAAATATCCAAAAAATACTATAATATTTTAGTTTTTCGGATACCGGATTCGGATAGTAAAAATCAAGATTCGAAAATTTGTGTGAAATTCAGGTACCCGAAAATCTGGATACCCGGTTTTGAATACCACTATGTAAATGTTTATCTAATGAAAAGATTAAACTCGTAATATCTAGTAAATTATGTTAGACACTTATCCCTAGATTATCATTAAATAATTTATAGAATATTGTACGTTTATTAATAAAAATTATAACAATTATAAAACCAAACATTTTCACAACGGATGTACAAACATTTCCATTAGCATTTTACTATTCCTTTGTGTGGTTTATATCATATCATTATCTTCTCATGTCACCAAACAATTCGAAGACATCAAGTCAACATATACTATAATTATTTTGTTTGTTTATTTATTTATTTTGTTTTCATGTGCCGACAAAAAATTGTATTTTTTCATGAAAATAAAAGACGGATACGGCCATAGGGGATATCGTTCAAAAAGAAAAGAGAATGAAACGTGGATTCCAGCAGAAGAAGTTGGCCGGATCCGGCTAAACCACGAGATCAGACTTTTGACCAGCCACAAGTCAAACTTTGCGACTATGTTATGGGTCCAGCCTACCTACATTCTTTCATTATATTTTTGTTATTATTTTATGGGTTATGTAAGGGATGATTATATGCATAAAAAAATCGTTAAAATAATCGTTATCATTTCCTTAATTCATACTTCGTATATGAAATTAATTGATAACTTAGTTATTAAGATGATGTAAATCTTAATTAGAATCCAAAAGCATAATACGTAAGTATGTATCCCACAGGCTAGTTCCTAAGTTTTTCAACTGGTGTATGTAAAAAAAATTGATTATCGTGAAGAGATGTTAAAAAAAAGTTGTTTCTGAAATACTTGATGATGACCTGATGGTAAAGGCTCTCGAATGAGTTCTTAAAGATCACGATTTCAGTATCTACATGGTAAAAATTTACCAGATGATCATGAAAAGTTCGGAAGCAGTCACGCTGAGATCGAATATATCACGAGCAAATCTCGACCACACCGAAAAACCTTATAAAGGAAATACCTTAAAATGACATTAAAAGAAAAGTTAGAAATTTGAATACTTTAAAAAAAACTATTTTTTTAGCATCTTGCTAGTTAATATATCCGGCTTTAAAAAGAAAACTGTTTTTTTTTTAATATGTGTGTATATGTAGGGATGATTTACGGTTATCGGGTCAGTCTATTGATTCTCCTTTTTTGTTTTTGTTTTGG
Source organism: Calendula officinalis (assembly GCA_963853835.1). NCBI lineage: Eukaryota > Viridiplantae > Streptophyta > Magnoliopsida > Asterales > Asteraceae > Calendula > Calendula officinalis. The sequence goes on from OY970823.1 coordinate 87,584,058, forward strand.
TTCTGGTCTGTTTTATTTCTGATTTTTTCAGTTCTGAAAATATAATTTGACAATTTCAAGTCTAGTATCTTCTCAAACTATGGTAGTCAAGATGCAATTTTTGTTGATGGCATTTTTTTCGATTCTAACGGATTCTGAATCTAAAATAGTGGAGCAAATCAAAACTGAACCGGACCAGAACTATTATTACACGTCCATGTGAGTATATATGTATGTAAGAAGTTGGTGAGATTTGAGAATAGTGGAAGTAAACAAATGGCTAAAAGATGAAAGGGTAAAGGCAGAACAAACGTGTAGAATGAGAAAAGTGTATATTGTAATTGCGTCATACGCAAAGGGGAAATTCAGAGTTTCATACTATTGGTCTCGTGATCCGAGTCACTAGAGCTTCCAAGTGTTCTTTTGCTCTCAATATCAGTTTTAAATGTAAAAATTTTAGAAATTTAAATTGTGTTTTAAGGTTATAACCGTACGAAAGAATATACTTCGTACAATTTTTCTGTTAACATAAGTATGATGATACTCTAATGGTAAGACTTTATCTTATAAAATAGTAATATTTTCAGGTCTAAAGTTCACTCCTTATGAGTAAACAACAATACTCTTGTGCTCACAAATGTTCACCTGCGCCATCTTCGGGCTATCCGCAAAATAAGGGTGGGTGCGATTCAGAAATCGAAACGAACCAAGATTTATACAACCGAAACCGAAAATGATGAATTTTCAAAACCGTACAGATTTCATGTTTTTTGTTTTGGTTCGGTTTCGGTTCAATTTTTTTAGGCCAAATGTCATCTTTATCCGAAAACTGAACCGAAACTGAAAATGATGAATTTTCAAAACCGAAACGGTTACATATTTTCGGTTTCAATTCGTTGTCGGTTGGCTTTCGGTTCGGTTTGGATTTTTTGGCCAAAAGCTCACCCCTACTGCAAAGTAGGGGTGTCACTCTGAAGTTGGTCGGCTCTCTCGGAACTCGGTTGCGAAAAATAGAAGTGCATAATTTGTTTTCTAAAAAACTATGGTGTAATGTCATAATCTAGTCAAGCTCGGTTTAGCCCCGAATGGGTGGTTTTTAAGTCCAACTCATATTACATAAGGTCGACTTTGCTTGACTGATCACCTTTTATTTGTTTACGATCTTGAGGTTTCAAAATATTTTATGCAACACAATTACGAAAACTAAACCTTTTAAAAGAATTTTATATTTGTTTTAATAACAGGAATTTAAAAGGTTGGATATATTTCAATGCAATTTAGACAACTTTTGCTATGTGTCTAACTGTCTATACTCTTATTTTCCTACTCTTTACATTTAATTTGCTACTAACAAAATAGTGATCCAATCAACTTTATTTCGTATAAACGTCTAAAATTATAGATTAATTTTGGCTAGTTACAGAAAAAGATGTAGCAATTTCAAGAATTAGCACGTTTCACTAATTACAAGAGGGTGTCTATATTAATGGGCCAGTTCATGTTTTAGAATGTAATGGGCCAAATACTGTGTTACTTATTGTTTTTTTTCCTCCCTAAAATAAGAAGACTATTACAATGAGTAACATGTATAAGAAAAACATCATCCATTAACACATTTAGTATTAGAAATGTAACTTTTAAAAGCACATTTGATTATTAGTTAAATAATATGATAGTATAAGCTTTGTATGAGTGGAGATTGATCCTTAATATGTAAGTGGTTTTATAAGTGAATTGTGGAGGGAAACAACAAAAAACGACTATACATGACATCTAACGGCTAGTTTAACGTTAACTTCTGAAAAGCGGTTTCAAAATTAGTTTCTTCAATCCGGTTTCTAAATTGGCTAACAATAATATATTGGAACCGGTTCTAAGTCCGGTTTGAAATTGGTTTGATGCAAATGATGACAATCAGAACTTGAACCCCCGGTTCGGAGCTCGATTCGCTCCGATAGTTTATGATCTGGTTCGAATCTGGTTTTAAAATCGGTTCCGTTTTACTAACTGGGATGTAATGTGTACCTATAGAGTGAATTATATCTTAATGGGCCTTGAAAAAATGAGTTCGGGTTACAATGTTAAAGACCATGAAAGAAAGCCTTAGAGTAGACCTCGGTTTTTAGGCCCATTGTATATCCCTATTTTAATAAATATATTAAGATTGTGTAATTTTCCCATAATATAAAATATAAAAAATTGCACTTTAGATGACAAAATTTGTCTTATTCGATAAAAGCAAAAGAATGAGCCACTTGTTGCAATTAACATTTCCTTTTAGTTGGATTGTTGTAGCGAACGAGAATGTGGTTGACCTAATTTTATTTACGCTATTAATTAATTCCATTAATTCCAATCAATGAACAAAAATATTTCTTAAAGGGATATGTTTCATAGTAACTATTTTTTTATACATGTGTACAGTGTAAAATTTGTATAATGTAATTTATGAACTAAAATTATACTTCCTCCGATTCAAAATAAATGATACACTTTCCTTTTTGGGGTGATTCAAAATAAGTGATACACTTTGAAAAGTTTCCTTATTTGGCAAATAAAATGGGATCCACACCCACTAACTATCTACTTTAACAAAGTGAAATGACCCCTTTACCCTTACTTTTTACTTTTAAACATCATTAACCTTACTTTATTCAAAAAGTGTGGGACCCATTACCCACTAACCATCCAATTAATCTAATTTAACCATCATTATAATCTTTTACCTCAAAAACCGTGAAACCCCAAGTGTATCACTTATTTTGAATCGGAGGAAGTATTAGACATTATCTCCCTAAAAAATGGAAAATAAAATCAATAGTGGTGCAAAACTGCAAATAATGTTGTCTACCGGCTATAGCTATTATGCATCCACCATCCACGGTTCCCAACCGCCATGAACCACCAATCAATTGTTTTATTATTGTTCAACCGCCAATCAAAACTTTAGGTTGGTCGTAGTGGACATATGGCTTGGTGTGTGACATGAGGTGGATCTGATGTGAAGGAGCAACACAGTGTGTTGAGAAATAGGAACACTGCGTCCCACCACATGGTGTTATGTGGTGTGGCCGCAACCACTTCTTGCAACGGGCGTGGTGATATTATTGTGTGACAATAATAGCTGATTTGGTGGGACCCTCTTAACATCACACGACACCATATGGTGGTGGTGTTCACAATGTGGTTGAAGTGTGTGGTGGGTTACCATATGGGCACCACACCACATGATCCGCTCCTTATGATCTTAGCGAACGCATGAATGTTTTATATACAATTTGGTGAACAACACAGGGTTATATTGAAATTAATAAAAAAAATCTTTTGAAATGTTCTACTCCCCTTGTAGTTATAAATCGTCTGGCTTCTCCCCACAGTTATTTTTCTATAACTCGGTAGTTTTGTTACATTAGTAATATATTTACAGGTAAACATTTGAGCGGAAAAAAATCAAACCAAATTAAAAACAAACCAAAATTAAAAAACCGAAAACATGTAATTGTTCGGTTTTGAAAATTTCATCATTTTCGATTTCGGTTATATCGGTTTCGATTCGGTCCCCAGATAGGAATGAACATTAGCTTAAAACACTGATCAGAAACCGAACCGCACTAAAACTGAACAAACTTAACCAAAACCGAAAACATGGTCTTTGTAACATCCCAAAACCCGTCCTAGTAGTTTATTGACCTTAAGGTATCTTATTAAATGATTATCTGATTAAATGCTTAGTTAATTAAATTAGACTGCTGTCCTTTGCGGTATTTTAACCAAGGGGTTAAAATACCCGACTTGTGATTTATTTGGAATGAAAACGTGATTTTTATATGTTTGGATTCCTTGTTAAATATCGTTTCCAGAAATGCTTTCGTTTTTAAAATTGGAGTCCGTTTGCTATTTTAAATAAATTAGTTACGAAAGGGACTTTTCAGACGTATACTGTTAAAAGTGAAAAAAGCCACAAGGGGCCCCAATCCCTTGTGTTGGCCGGACCTAGAGAGAGAGAGAGGGAGACATTCCTTTTGTTTTTATCTTTGTTTTAAACACATTATCCAAAACACACACCCACACTATTCCATTGCTTTCTCTCTATACTCCATACTTGTTCTTGAGCTTTCTTCACTTGTGCTTGGTGATTGCTTGTGCTAGGATCCGAATTCTACACTAAAGTTTGTGTAGGAGAAGTCTAGAAGTAAGCTACACCTTCTCTTTGACTTGTTTATGGTGTTCTTGAGCTTGGTTATGAACTAAGGTTTGTGATTGTTGGTTTTTATGGATGAATCTTGTTATGGATGTTGTAGTTTATGTTTATGCAAGCTTTTTCATGAAATGTATGGTTGTTTGTGGTAGGAAGATAAGATTTGGTGAAAAACACCTTCAACCTCCATTAATGGTGGATGTTGAAGGTGGGTTTTGATGAATCTTGGATTCCTTGAGTTTTGGATGGATAGAATTGTTTATTAGGTTGTGAAATCATGTTTGGTAAATTATGGATGTTAAAAACCTAGTATTGATTAATTGGTGAAGTAGTTTAACTAGTGTTTGGATGATTTTGTCAAAATGGTTAACTAGTGATCTTGGAAGTATCATACTTGGATTTGTGATGGTTATGATCTTGATGGAATTGTTAGATGATTGTGAATTGCTAGTTTAAAGATTAATTGCTAGTTGATGGAAATGTGGAAGTGTCCGGATCATGTTCGGGTTTTTGGCCCGTTTGGGTCAACTAGTTGTGAATACTTGCTAAATGGTCAAAATGGTCAATTGTATTGATGAAGGAATTGTGCTAGTTGGAAATGTCATAAAATATGCATTTTGTGAGTCTTGTGTGGTTAGTTGTTGAAATTGATGATTTTGACAATTCGGTGGATTCTCACTAACTCGGTATATTGTTGACAGGAACCGGGAAGGATACTCAGTGATACTAGCTCACTGAGTTAAGGAATCGGAACTTGAAAGGTGAGTGGATTCGACCTACAACTCGGGTTTCGGTTATTTGTCGTTTGGTATTGGCTTGTTGGTGAAAAATACAGGAAATTACCAAACGTGGAGAGTTCACGACGCGAACTTTAGTTCGCGATCGTGAAGTAGCTCCAGAGAATTTAGTTGGTCGTCGCGAAGTAGTTCACGTCCGAGTTCCCGACGCGAACCCTAGTTCGCGATCGCGAACTAGAGTTCGCGATTGGGAACTCAGTTGTGACGTTTTTCGCGGTGTTTTTCGTAGCTAGACTACTTGTTATGTATGCCTAGTGTTAGGGAATACCATACATGACTATGTGCACAATCGGGATGAGGTCAGTGTCGGATGGATAACGGCTGGGCACAGTGTATCGATTAATAGGGTATCCGACCTTACCTGTATGTGTTACATGGTTAAGGGGAGGGAGTTGCCCGGGTGTTGGATACAGAACGCTATCGGTTACCGTGGTTTTGGCCGACCATGGTTTAAGGCCAGCAAAGCCGCCGATCCTCTCAAATAAGTGATTACCTAACCGGAGATGTTATTTAACTTCCGCGTTTAAGTGTTTAGTGTAGTTGGTAGTGTTAGGAATTCATTCACTTAGCTTTTGTGCTAATCCCTCCCTTATTGACACATTTCAGGTTGGATGGCTTGAACGGGTCGGGCTTGGACGGGAAGTTTGACCATGCTTAAATTATGTTTTGTAAAATGAGCCGTGTTTAGTAATACCGTCTTTTTAACTAACTTTGGTTGTAATATTTTATGGGACCACGTTTTGTAAACTTAACTAACTTGATGCTTCCGTACTTAGACTAATATTCAATTGTCTTTCAAAAAAAAAAATGCGGTGTTACAGTCTTGCCGCCTTTTTATAGCAGATGGTAATCGATTCGGTTTCGGTATTAAAGATTCATTATTTTCGGTTTCGGTCTTAAAAGTACATTATATTTTGTTTCAGTTCTATCGGTTTCGGTTCAGTTCGGTTTCAGGCACCCGTTCAACTCTAGTTATATCCACTTTTTCCTTACTCATAAGTTCATGCTTACAATATATCTTCCTTCCATCCTGAGTTTTGCCACCTACCGGGCACCTTCCTCCGACGGACCCACCATTCCCCCTCCCCCGTATAAAACGTTAGAAATTGACAAGTGGAAAGCAACCGGTTGACAAGTCTTCAAATCAAGTAGCATTAATAACGTTTTTCCAAAAATAATAATAATAATATATAGTCTAGAAATGTGTCATTTACTCCGTTTTTTCCAAACAACATTCAAATAGATATATTATATTATAGTTGATATTAAAAAAAAAATACAAATTATCTTAACCATACAGTCTAGACTCTAAAGTTCCTACAAGTTTTATTTTTTAAGGATTAGGTGAAACTACCTAATTATTATTTTTAGAGGCAATCACATGATTATTACTAGCTTCAAATAAGAAAAATAGTAGCCTGTTTTTTAATAGAAATATATACTTAACATGGATTACTTGATTTTTAACCAGTCAAACTATTAAGGGAACACAATATTGATACAAATAATAAATTAAAGCCCGTTATAATCATACTAGAAGCTTTATTAATTGGATGAGAATATTTTATATGATCACCAAACACGTTCGTTTCTTTTACTACCTGTACACACAATCCAATAAGTACAAAAGATAAATGCAATACTGGTTAGGATTATCGAATAATTTTATAAAAGCTACACGTTCAATATGTCCGTAGCTAGGTATACACGAATATTAAAAAATAACTACGGTATTACAAACATATATCGGTCACCCAGGAAATTCGTTATAACAAGAATACTCTTAAAAAGAAAAAAAAAATAATAAATCTTTATATTTATAACCATTATATTTAATATTTGAATACTAAATAATAAATTCATTTCTAAAAATGAAAATGGCTATATAATGTTTAACATGTTTTCTATAAATGAAAATTGTAATAAGTTGGTTACGAATACAACATTTACCCGTGATAACAACTGATTCTTCGGTTTTTGTTAAATTAGCAAAATACTTCAATTGACATTCGACTGATACACTAATGTCAACAATAATCATTCTTATTAGTTTTTTGACTTCCATCATTATAAAATAAACACACAAAATATCAAATACACAATTAAAAAAACTAAGGCCCCACCTTTCCTCCCTTCTCAATCGATGAGGCGTGTCATCGAGGAGTAGCAACCGGCACCAAAGAAGACATAAACCTTCGATGGCACATGTCTCATAAATCTACGACAATTTTGTCCCTAGTGAAAATTCATGATATTGAGCTGCAAACAATACAAAATACTAATATCACTAGGTTACAAATAATACAAAATACTAATATCACTAGGTTACAGTTCTGGTTTGATTAAAATTTGGCATGATTTATCATTATTATTATTATTTAAAATTAAAATTGATAATTACCAACTTATCCCTCTTGATTTAGTGGCTAGAAGCCTATTCTCTATGGTCTATACTCTATAACCATTTGAAATCCAAGATAAAATCATTTCTAGCTTTCCCTTCTCCTTCTTCCATCTTAGTTTCCTTTCCTTTCACCACCACCATGGATTCCAGCCACAGCGGCAGCTTTCAGTCATCAAGTGGCGCCGGCGGCGCCGCCGCCGATAACGAAGAGTACGATTCAAGAACTCAATCAATCTCTTCTTTCTTGAATCCTTCTAACCACTTCAACCACCTCCTCCAACCGCCGCCACCACCATCCTACCACCACCACCCTCCGCCGCCAACTGATACCACCTTCTTTAACCAGCTCCAAGATCCCGGCTCAGTCTGGACCGGAGCCATACCACCGGACCGGTCCGACCGGAACAACCTCACAGACTTTACCACCGGCTACCGTATTAATAACCCGATGGATACAAATACACAAACGGGTCGTGGATCGGATCATCATCACCATCACAACCATCAAATCGGAGTAACAATTAAAAACCCGAAAAAACGTACACGAGCTTCCCGGCGAGCACCCACCACCGTGCTCACCACCGACACCACCAACTTCCGGCAAATGGTTCAAGAATTCACCGGCATCCCCACCGCACCGTTCACCACACCCCAATTTTCCCGCCGTCTCGACCTTTTCGGCGGTGACGGCGGGTCATTGTACCATCTCCGGCCGTCGGCGCAGAAAATTCAACTACAGCCGCCACCATTTTTGAATTCAATCGTAGAGTCCGGAACTAGCAATAATATTACTGCCGCCACAACTTCAAGTAAATACCAGTTACCCCCTTCTAATATTAACGAGTTTCAAAAACAACCCTCAACTTTATTAGATTTACAAAACCCGATGTTATCTTTTCAATCTCTTCTACAATCCACACTTTCTCAGCAATCCAACGATTTAACTCATTTAAGTGGTTTTCCAAGTGCTTCTAAGAGATGGAGAGACCAAGATGAAAAGTTGGAAAGTTTTGAGGGGGTAATTGGTAATTCCGAAGACATTGGGGGATCAAAGTTAAATTCTGGTGGTGATCAAGTTCAAGGTAATGAAGGTTCATGGATTTGCCCTCCAAATTAGTTAGAATTAGTTTTTTGTGCAACATATTTAATTAATTATATTTTTACACAAAGTTATAGTATTGTAGTTCATGTTTAATGCACAACACATAATTGTTAACTATACGGTAAAAAAAAAACAATACAAGCCATCACTAATGTTTTATAGGAATAAAATGATAAAGGAATGATAAATTGTTAAATGATTCGATGGTCTGAATGATTAAGAGGTTTTATATGAAACTTAATAAGAAATTCTTTGATAAATATCTTTTGTTTTGACTGATTAATGAATAATTCAGCAGTTTCTTTGTTGTCCCATTAAGCATAGACTTCATTAACATGCTCTAAACAAACACACTGGATCTTTAATCATTCAACATTTAACGATGAATGGTTCCATTAAGTAGCAAACAAACTGTCCCTAAAATGTTTGTTTGGATGGTAGAATTAGATCGTATATGACTATATGACATGTATAATTATAAAATGGGGTATGCAACTAGTTTACGGAAGACCGAATTTAGTTAGGTTTGTTGAGACCTTATGGTTCGTTTTTCACTCAAAAGTTGACTCGTTATTTTATCATGTTTACAAATAATTTAAGCAATATTGGTTTAGTTATAATTGCAATGGTTGATTAATTTTACAAATTATTCATGTTATTTCAATGATGTCAAAATGAGTGATTGATATATTTGGGGTGTAGTGGATATAATGATGGTGATCGATATTTTGAAAAGGAAAAATGATAGAAGCATAGAGGTATTTTTGTATGATCGTTTATTTCAATTTATTCAATTATAAGCATGGTATATAATTAGTTAGTCGCTATAAAACAAACGCATTTCTTAATCTAACGATTAATATGTACGATTTTAAATACCGTAAAAATCGAATATGTAGCCTTTTGTTTGATGACTGTTTTTGGATTGTACTTTTAGTTTACAATAATTATAATATATGAGAGGAATTAAACTAGGGGTGGCAATTTCTTACCCAATCTGAAACCGACATCAAACGGGTTATGTCCGGGTCGATGATAATTTAAACCGGTCGATCGCGCCAACCTCTTTAATTATTAAAATATATTTAGAAATACATATATTTATACTTATTTTATAATTTACTAGTTTAAACGTGATTAATATTTAGATAAAAACTAAAAGGCCTATTTAGTATTTTTGATGTTTTGGTATTTTATTATAAATTTGTAGAATAACAATAACATGTTTGACTCGTTTGACTCGTATAACCCGTTTGACCCGCTAACCTATTTAACCCGTTTAATTAAACGGGTTATATGCGTCAGGTTCGGGTTGAAGATAAGCATGTTATAGTTGAGATATCTGATCCGTTTATATAAATAGATCGGTTTCAGGTTGAACAATTCTGAACCGCTAACCCGAACCCTATATGAATTGTCACCCCTTAATTACATTATGATATGTAGTTCTAAGGGTGTAGTATGCAACGTTTTTTAAATGGTGTTATTGGTATAAGCGTTTCTCTGAGTAAATTGAGTTTATGCTCGCGATATACTTTATCTAACCTCTACCGTGACCATTTTCGAACCATTCTTTGACCAGTCGGTATGTATTTATCCAAGGAGGTATCAAATACGTAAAATCTGGTAGGTCATTTGAGAGTCGTTACCGCTAAACTATCACCAAATGGTTAGGTGCATTATACTAAGTATATGTACCTATATATAGGTTGTTTGGTGTAAACAAAATATATACTTATTCATGTCTATAAATACGTATAATGCTATTATAATGTGAAATTTGTTAGTACGTATGAGTTTATATCCTTCCTCATTAAATCTTATGCTTAGTTGTATGCCTAGGGGAAAAAAAGTAGTCAATATTGTTATATTAAACTCAGAAAATATCATTCTATATGAGACCAAATATATATCCTCTTATATCATTCTATATAAGAGTATTTTTTGTGTATGAATATTAATATATTAATAGATTGTCAGGATCGATTAACTATACACAAGTTAATAAACATCTTAGATCTAATTGAATATAGAAGTTGCAGCGGATCAACACTATATCAATGTAATTAAAAACAATGAACTGTAAATAACATGCAAAGTATTATGAACACAGTTTCACAAAAAGCTTCAATGTATATTATCAAGTTAACAATACACACGTACGTTTACAATTCGTAAGGAACTATTTATAATAGTCATTGAAGCTAAACTATTTACCCTAGTTATTCTAGGATTTGATTTACATCGAATAATAAAAATATACATTGATTTACATTCTATAACTATCTCTACGAAGATCTCGGACTTGATATTCTTCAAAAACGCGTATCAGTAGTAAAACTCATCACCAGTAGTAAATATGTAACATCAGTAGTAAACTTGGTGATCAGTAGTAAGTCCAGAAACCATCGTCAGTAGTAACTACTAAGATCAGTATTATCTTCAATCTTTGCATGATCAGTAGTAACTAAGTTATAGTATACACCAGTATCAACTTAATCAGTAGTAACATGTTCTGCCCCATCAGTACTAAGTTGTCAGTACTAACTGCAGCATCAGTAATAAGTTGATCTGTGTTTTGCTCCAACAATCTCCCCCTAAACTTATTGATTACCTTTTAATCAATCAAGTTTCTTTTGTTCCTCTTGTTCTCTTCTTCTTTTCTCAAGAGTTCTTTGATTCTGTTGAAGCCTTTGTTCAATAATATATCTGCTGTTCCTCTTTGTAAAATAATTCAGTTTGTTTTGGAACATAACAGCATCATAGGGTTTCATCAAAGTGTTTATGAATATCTGATACATAGTCTTCTCAGAATGTGGATATTCTTTTTCATATAAGTACAATTCACACACTTTGCCTGATTTCTCAAAGAAGTACATATTAGCTGTAGGAATGACATTCCAAGCATACACATTACCTGGATCTGTAAATTGTTCTGGATACTTATCTGGATAAAATGCAGCATCTATCATTCTAGTTAGATATCCAGCTCCAGATTCTTTCCATGATTTCTTTGTCATTCGAGGTTTTCCAATAATCAGAAGCTTGATTACATCACTTCTAGAACATGATCTGATTAATGGTAACCATCCAGTGAATCTTTGTATAACTTTGTCTTCCCTTATGACCTCTATGACATTGTTCTGCATCACTCTCCAGTTAATAATTTGATTGTTCTGTAATGGAGCAACTGGCATTTCAAGAACAGGTATAATTTGTTTTGACTTCTTCTTAGAGCTTTGTTCTTGATCAACAGATTTTCTTTTCTTTGATTGGGGAGTTGAAGTATCACCAATAGTTGAAACACTACCAGCTTTGATTAAGTTTGGACTGATTGGGATTAAAGTTTTGGCTTTCTTTGTTTCTTCAGCTTCTTGTTCAGCCAAGTCTTTCTTCTTTGCAGTGCAGTATTTTTCAATTATAGTTATCATCTTCATTCTTCCAAAAGATTTTGCACTGTGCCCTTTTGTCTTTAGAAAGTCTATCATAAGAGTCTTCTGTTCAAAGATATCATCTGGTAAATCACCTTTTGTTCTTTTACATTCTGCTACAAGATCTTCAAGACAGTTTAGATGTTCTTCTTCTACTTTTCTAAGCCTTTTGAATTCTGCTTCTTGGGCTTCTATCTGAACATCTTTAATTTGAACAGGTGCTTGAACAGGAATTTCTATTTTATCCTTCTTTTGTTCAAGAGCTTGATACTTAGCTACCTTCTCCCAATATCTCTTTTGCTTCACCTTCCATTTAGACTGTTAATCAGCTCTAACAAGATTTATCTTGTTTACCATGTAATGACCAAGAGCTCTGTTAGGGTAATCTTCATCATATATTTCTTTACCCTTTCTAATATGTGCTGAAGGTGGAGGTGGAATATATTTCATGTCAGGCACACCACTGATTATTACAGAAGGAGAAAATAACCTAAGTTCATTTTGTTGAAGTATTTTTGGATGTGGAGGAAGTGAGCACTCATCAACCTCAAACCAATTCACATTATCATCAATGTCAGGTATGATAAGTGGTTGATCAGGTGTTGGTGGTTTGGAGATGATGACATGTCTTTCTCTTTCAATCAGCTCTGGAAATTGTAGTTCTTCCTCTTCAGTAGTAACCAGAGTAGTTACTACTGGTGTGACTTCAGGAGTTACTACTGATAGGGCATCAGTAGTATTTGGTGCTTTCAATTCCTCTTCTTCATTTACTACTGCTATAATATCAGTAGTATGGGTTACTACTGGTGTTTCTTTTTCAATTTGTTCTTCCATTGTAGCAGTAGTCAATGGTTCATCTTCAGTTACCATCATTTCTGGGCCTTCATCAACTTCTGTTTCTTTTAAATTTAAGAGGGAGGATGCTGCTGCTGCAATAGATTCATCTATCATGGTCTGTATGTTATCCTTCTCCCCCTTAGTGAGCTCAACTGGTGGAGCCTCACTATCATCAAGTTTCTTCTTCAATTTTCTGATGATTTTGGTTTGTTGATGAAGCCTTTGCTCATAGAACCTCATTCTCTTGTTGATGGTATTGACATGCCTTTTCATGGCAGCCATTGTTTTCCCTTGATTTGTTAAATATGTAAGGCAATTTTGTACAGTGGATTCAAGAGAATCCACTTTTTCCGTCAATTGTTGGATTTTAATACTGCCCTCACTCCATCTAGCAAGATCATCGGGCTCACTAACAGGTACATTGGCTTTGAGGTTTTCCATCCTATCCGTCAAATCCATAGGTCTGCCCTCATCACTTCTTGGTGATGAAATGGGTCTTTTAGACATTCTCTTCTTCCTAGAAGAAGCAGAGATGCCCCCCTTGTGGTTTCTTGGCACCGGGGTCCTTTGAGTAACTCCTCAAAAGAGTCATCACTCAAAGTTGCCGAGGTCTGGGTCCTAAAGATGTTTTCACTGTCCTGTGCACCCACCTTTGGGGCATCAGTAGTGAAAGCCCTCGCCTCATGTCCTCTCTCCTCCTTGGAGGACAACTCTTGGAGCCTGGGGTTTGACTCAATGTGTCCCCTGGTGTCCTTTAAAGATTTCTTTCTTTTATACAGTGTGGAAATGTTTTTGGTTTTATCTGGCAGGTCTTCCACAGAGTGAAGAGTAGCACTCTGCAGATTTAAATCAAGTTCCTGGGACACGTTCAGGACTTCTGTTTGGGCTGGTGATTGAGTGGCTATATGGGGTGGTGTTTGGGCTGTTTTTGGGGGTGATGGAGTGGGTTGAGGTTCAACTTGGGTTGTAGCAATGGTTGAACCCTCTCCAATATGGGGATGATCTTTGATCATATTAGGAAACAGAGGGGTTTCCTTACCCGAAAATTTAAATTGTTTTCTCATATTTGAGAAAACTTTCTTGTTCAACTCTGGTAGTATGAAAATGTTTTTGGGAGTTGACAAGTTTTGTAATTCACCATTTATGATATGTTGTAGAAATCTGGGATACATTAAAAATTTGGTAGAACTTAGATTTCCCAACATGCCTTCAAAAATCATTTGTGAAAAATTAAAGACTTGGTCTGTGCATAAGCAGACAACAGCAGATGCTATTGCCTTATTAAACTCATTCCAAGTACTTCTTTTTGGAGAAATACAATGCTGAATAGTGTGAACTAAGAATTTCCATTGTGGGGAGAGAAGACCCTTTTGAAAGGTTACTATATTGAGTCTTCCCTCATAGCCCATTTTTTGTAAAATTTCAGCAATGTATTCCTTAGGAAGAGTAGACATACCTGAATCATCGTGAAGTTGTAGATGATGTCTGATTGATTGTTCTGTTACTGTGATATGTTTGCCATCTACTTGTGATTTGATCATTGATACAGTTGTTCCTTCCGTTTGCTCAGCATTGGTCCAGAAATCCACCAAGTGCTGTTGATATGATTTTGGTTTTATTGTTAATGCAAACTGTATATATGAATTTCTCAAGAATTTTACGATCGGTCGAAAATCTTTTGTGCCGTCGGGATTCTTTAGAAAGGCACACATGTTGTGAAATTCTGAGTATTTAAGATCAGTTTGCACATCCAGTGTTTGTAGAGTTGCCATTTGATGTTGATTTTGAGAAAAAGATGAGTGAATTTTGTTTCTGACGAAGGGTTTTTGATCGTAAACTAGGGTTTTTCGAAAGAATTTAGAGAATCGAAATGAAGATAATGCTAAACCAATCGACTGCCGCCTTTTATATCTTTCGATTTAACTTGCAAAACTACAAAAATGTCCTTCGAATCATAACATAACGGTTATTTTCATGGGGGTTAGTTTGGTAATTGTGTTTCTGAAAGATCAGTAGTAAATGAGATATCAGTAGTAGGGCGTCAGTAGTATATACTAATATCAGTAGTGACTAAGGATTTTGACATCAGTAGTAACTATAGACATCAGTAGTAACTATAGACATCAGTAGTAACCATTAACACACACAAGACCAGTAGTATATGTGAACACCAGTAGTACTGACTTACCAGTAGTATTTGTGTAAACCTAATACACACCAGTAGTATTTAACTACCAGTAGTATTTTGTGTACATGTCTACACACCAGTAGTACAGATATACCAGTAGTAAAACACTTAAGTAAATAAATAATATTTTACAACAATAACTTTACACATGATTTTAAGTGAGATTTTAAGTTATCAAAATCATTCCAATACTGCTAACCAAGAAGTTGAATCTTCCTACATCAAATGCTTTTGTAAAAAGATCTGCTAATTGATCATCAGTATGGATTTTAACTACTTTGATTAATTTCTTTTCATTACAATCTCTTATAAAATGAAATCTTATTTCAATGTGTTTAGTTTTTGAGTGTTTTACTGGATTGTTCACAATACTAATAGCACTTTGATTATCAATAAAAATTGGAGTTTTAAGGATAGAGATACCAAAGTCTAGAAGCTGGTTTTGAATCCAAAGTACTTGAGCACAGCAAGCAGATGCAGCTACATATTCTGCTTCAGCAGTTGATGTTGATACATTTGTTTGCTTCTTACATTGCCATGACACCAGTCTTGATCCAAAGAATTGACATCCACCAGTAGTGGACTTTCTATCTTGACATTCACCTCCATAGTCACTATCTGTGTAGGCTATGAGTTCAAAGGGTGAATCATGAGGATACCATAGACCTAGTGATGGTTTGCCTTTCAAGTATCTGAATATTCTTTTAACAGCCTGCAAGTGTAGTTCTTTGGGTCTTGCTTGATATCTTGCACACACACAAACACTATACATAATGTCAGGTCTTGATGCAGTTAAGTACATCAACGAGCCTATCATTGATCTATATAAGTGTTCATCTACATCCTCCCCCTCAACATCAGGATGTAGGTGTTTGTGTGTTTCCATTGGTGTACTAGCACTTTTACTGTCTTTCAAATCAAACTTTTCCAAGATGTCTTTGACATATTTTGATTGATTTATCAAGATGCCATCTGTTCTTTGATTGACTTGGAGTCCTAGGAAGAAGTTCATTGGACCCATAGAGCTCATCTTGAATTTAATTTGCATTAGTTCTTCAAATTCTTTACATAATAGGTCATTGGTTGAGCCAAAGATGATATCATCTACATAAATTTGTACCAGTAGTATATCATCTTTGACTTTCTTTGTAAACAAAGTTTTGTCAATGGCTCCTCTTTTAAAGTTGTTCTTCAGTAGGTAGGATGATAATGTGTCATACCATGCTCTTGGTGCCTGATGTAGGCCATATAGAGCTTTATCTAATTTGAACACATAATCACCATGTTTTGGATCTTCAAAACCTGGAGGTTGGCAAACATAGACTTCTTCTTCAATCTTCCCATATAGGAATGCACTCTTCACATCCATTTGATAGACTTTGAATCTCTTGAATGAAGCATATGCTAGAAATATCCTTATGGCTTCAATTCTAGCAACAGGAGCATATACTTCATCATAGTCTATTCCTTCTTCTTGAGTGTATCCTTGGGCTACAAGTCTGGCTTTGTTCTTGATCACTATACCTCTTTCATCTTTCTTGTTTCTGAAGATCCATCTTGTTCCAATGGCTCTTTTTCCTTTGGGTAGAGGTACAAGTGTCCAAACAACTTGTAATTTAAATTGAAGGAGTTCCTCTTGCATTGCCTCAATCCAGTTTGAGTCCTTCATTGCTTGTTGAATCTTCTTTGGTTCATCCTGAGACAAAAAGCATTCATACATACACTCATTAGCAATTAGACTTATGTTACACATGTTTGCAGTTAAGCTTTTATTTAATTTGCTTCTTGTTTGTAGTGGTGAGTTAACATCACTTAGAACAAGGTCTAGTGGATGGTTCTTTTGAGTCCTTGTGGTTGTAGTTTTATCAACTACTAGTTGATTTTCAAGATTAGACTCATTTGTCTCAGGCAGTTGTTCCTCTGGAAATCCTTCATTGTCATTGATGTTTGGTTCATCATCATCTTGTTCAGAGTTACTACTGCTATTATCTTCATCGAGATCAGTAGTATTGTTGTTATTGCTAGTATCAGTAGTATCTTGAGAATCTAGGTTAATGTTTGGACCAGTAGTATTTTGAGTACTATTACTGGTATCAGTAGTATTTGAATTACTATTCCAGAACTTGAGTTATTACTGACATCAGTATTAACTTTTGGAGCAGTATTAACTACAATGTATCTCATTTCCTCTTGACCAGTATTAACTGATGATGTTCCTTCCTTTTGATTGGGACAATTTGAATTACCTGCATTGAAATTCATGTTAGAATTAAAGGATTTGGTTAGATTGTCTATGTCAAATATCCAATCTGGGCCATTTCCTTGTTCATTAGGTACATTTTCATTAAAGGATATATTGATGCTTTCTTCAATTATCCTTAGTCTTTTGTTGAATACTCTGTATGATTTGCTTTGAGTAGAGTATCCCACAAAGATTCCATCATCAGCTTTGCAGTCAAACTTACCAATTTGTTCTCTTGTAATCAAGATAGTACAAGGACAACCAAATGATTTTAAAAAGCTTATAGAGGGTTTTCTTTTGTTAAAGAGTTCATATGGTGTTTTGAAATGTGGCTTCACTATTAATACTCTGTTCTGAACATAACAAGCAGTATTAACAGCTTCCGCCCAAAAAGTAATTGGTAATTTTGAGTCTGCAAGCATTGACCTTGCTGCTTCAATGATGGTTCTATTTCTTCTTTCAGCTACACCATTTTGTTGTGGAGTTCTAGGAGAGCTGTATTGCCTGTCAATACCTTTAAGATCACAAAAGTTAATTAAGTTAGCATTTTTAAATTCTGTGCCATTATCACATCTTATGGCTTTAACTTTTTGATCAGATGTATTCTCCAGTTTGACAATTAAATTCTTTATGAGTTCACTTGTTTCATCCTTTGTCCTGAGAAAGAAAACCCATGTATATCTAGAAAAGTCATCAGTAATAACAAGACAATATTGTTTCTTTCCAATACTCATTACATTTGTAGGTCCAAAAAGGTCCATATGTAAGAGCTGTAAAGGAACAGAAATAGAGTTCACAGTTTTGGACTTATGAGAAGTCTTGTGTTGTTTACCTTTTAGGCATGCAACACAATGATGATCACACATGAATTGTTTTTGAGGTAGTCCAATGACCAGATTTCTTTTTACTAAATTATTCATGTTTTTAAAATTTGTGTGACACATCCTTCTATGCCATAGTCCTGATTCAGTAGTGTTTGCCTTGGATATAAAACAGTTGACCTCATTTGTAGAAATGAGTTCTCCCCCTATATCCAGGCAATACAGATTGTTTCTCCTTGGAGTTCTTAAAACAACATATTTTTCATCTAAAATAAAATCAGGAGAAAGAATGATGCACTCAATGTCTGTGAAAAGAATTTTGTTCTTTTTATCACAAACTTGAGACACACTGACAAGATTGTATTTTAGTTCAGCTACATAAAATACATCATCAAAGGTAATTTTGCCATTAGTAACAGTACCTTTACCTGTAATCTTACCTCCCTGGGGATTCTCACCAAATGCCACATATCCTCCATCAAATGACTTGAAATCTTTAAGAATTTGCAGATTTCCAGTCATGTGCCTTGAGCATCCACTATCAATATGCCATGTTCTTCCTTCTTCTGGGATCTGAATGCTCTGCATTAGTTAAGTTTGGGAACCCAAGCTTTATATGTCTTGGGTTCATCCTTTGAGAAATAAGCTTTGGGAGAGTTAACTTTAAATACTTTTGGTACCCATACTTGTTTAGTACTGGTGTTTTGTTTTACTACTGCCCTTTTGAAAGTATTACTGGTGGGAGAATTTCCTACTGATCTTGATTTGTACCCGTGAAATTTTGCTTTTGAGTACTTTACTACTGATGGATCAGTAGTATTTGGGTACTTACCATGTTTAGAATGACCAGTAGTGTTTTTAGGGTTGACACCAGTAGTATTTTTGAAAGTTGTTTTGGGAGCATTAGTATTTTTGAAATTAGGGTTTTTACCAGTAGTATTCTTGTATTTGTACCAAACAGCATTATAATTATGGTTAACACCAGTATTAAAGTTGTTAAAGTTTCTTCTGGTGTTGGAAAATTTAAAATATTGTTTATTTTGAGTGGATTTTCCATTGTTTTTGAAGTAATTGCTGTTCTTTGGGCTTCCAACTCTTCTGTTTTGCACAAATCTTGGTGCACTTCTTCCAAATCTTGGAGTTTCAGCAATTGACGTCTTTATTTTATTTACTACTGAAGGATCAGTAGTATTTTTTAACTTTTGAGTTTTAGTATTTTCTTTAAAAATTTTAAATTCTTTCAACTCTTTGCAGTTTATTGGATTGAAGTGACAATCCTTTGCTAAGTGATTCACTTTGTTGCAAATAACACATTTTAATTTATTATCTTGAGCCTTTATGAATTTTCTTTGTTCTAAGAGTTGGTTCCTATTTCTTTGGTTTCCCCTTTTTAGAATTTTGGGTATATTTTCTGCATTATATTTAGGAGAATCATTTGGACTTTGTGCTGTGTGAAAGCTAGTATCAATTGATTTTGGTGATTCAGTTTGAGAGATTGAAAATTCAATTGATTGATCATCACCAGAAGAATCATTTGATTCAGACGTTTCATTATGTGATTCAGTTTGCTTTTCAGTTTTTAGTTCATTAATGATTCTTTCTGAGCTGTTTTTAAGTGGTGGAATGATTTTATATGGAGGTGGTACAGCATGATATCCCACCCCATGAATAACTTTTTCTGTAGTTTGAGTATTAGTTAATTCATCAAGAATTTTAGTGCTTCTTTCAAACTTTTTAATTGTTAATTTATTTTGTTCAATTTCAAGCTGACATTCTTCTATTTTACTTGTTAGTTCTTTATTTTTTGTTTCATAGAACTCTTTCTCATCCACAGCCTGAAGCAATTCTTCCTTTATTCTTTGATCAATCATCTTGTACACCTTTATTTGATGTTCTTGATCAGCAATCACACTATCAAACTCATGATTTCTTCTCACTGCTTTTACTAAATCTTCATTTAATTTAGTATTATCTTTTTCTAAGTTTTTAACAATTTTGGCACATTCAGAAGTACAAGGTTTAGGTTTTACCTCAGTTTTATTGTCAGTAAAGGCCATGAGAGCTTGATTTTGAGTGTGCTCTTCTGCTTGGAAACTCCAGTCATATCCTTGTCCTTGTTGTGAGACAAGAGCAGTTGATTTTGATCTTTTATCTGGCTGAGGACATTCTTTTGCAAAGTGACCAAGGTTGTTACAGTTGTAACATTTGACTTTAGCTTTGTCAAATCCTGCTTTGTCACCTTTGTTGAAGTTGAGGCTTGTCCTACCTGTCCTCTTTAAGAATCTTTTGGTCCTTAGGCTCAGCATAGCCATCTGCCATTTAAGATCCATCTCCTCAAGATCATCTGGGTTCAATTGTTCCAAGTCATCAATAATCAATGCAGTATGCACATGACTAGTGAAGAAGGATTCTCTTGCAGCATCCTCAGAATCTGCAGCCTTTCCTGTGAATGTTTCCTGACCTTGACCTGTACTAGAGACAAATGCAGCATTATTAGAAGAAATAGAAGGGTTCTTTTGGTTTACCTCAGTTTCAAATACTCTGAGATCATTGTAGAGTTCATCCAACTCTTTTTCTTCTAGTGCATCTCTTTGTCTATATACCACTGTGTACATGGCCCATTCTTCACTAAGAGACCTTAGGAACTTCATGTTGACATCTTCTTGATCCATCTTAACCCCAACCTGGTTAAGTTCACCAATTAATTTGTTGAATCTGTCAAACACTTGAGTGAGTGTTTCATTGGGTTTTCCTTTGAAATTTTCAAAGTCTTGTTTGAGAACAGACTTCATGTTCCTCTTGGTGCTCTTAGTCCCAACAAATCTCTTCTCCAGTGCTTACCAAAGCACCTTTGCATCATCATACTCAACAAAGAGATGTTGATAGTCATTAGGAATGGCCAGTAGGAGAGTGCTTAGAGTTTTGAGTTCGATTCCTTTATCTTTCTTCTCATTCTCACATTTAAGTTTATCTGCCTCAGTTGCAGAGCTGCTTGCTATACCAGGACCAGTTTTGTTTCCTTCAAGAACAACTTCCCACATGGAATAATCTGTAATAAGCATATATTGCTTAATACGATTCTTCCACATCCCAAAGTTATTGGGAGTGAGAATAGGGATTTTGTTGGCCTGAGTGCTTTCATTGTTATCCGTCATGATTAACAATGTGTGTTTTTAAAGATTAAAACTTTTTGTTGTTCTTAACAAATAGTAGATCTAGAACCAATTAGCTCTGATACCACTTGTCAGGATCGATTAACTATAGACAAGTTAATAAACACCTTAGATCTAATTGAATATAGAAGTTGCAGCGGATCAACACTATATCAATGTAATTAAGAACAATGAACTGTAAATAACATGCAAAGTATTATGAACACAGTTTCACAAAAAGCTTCAATGTATATTATCAAGTTAACAATACACACGTACGTTTACAATTCGTAAGGAACTATTTATAATAGTCCTTGAAGCTAAACTATTTACCCTAGTTATTCTAGGATTTGATTTACATCGAATAATAAAAATATACATTGATTTACATTCTATAACTATCTCTACGAAGATCTCGGACTTGATATTCTTCAAAAACGCGTATCAGTAGTAAAACTCATCACCAGTAGTAAATATGTAACATCAGTAGTAAACTTGGTGATCAGTAGTAAGTCCAGAAACCATCGTCAGTAGTAACTACTAAGATCAGTATTATCTTCAATCTTTGCATGATCAGTAGTAACTAAGTTATAGTATACACCAGTATCAACTTAATCAGTAGAACATGTTCTGCCCCATCAGTACTAAGTTGTCAGTACTAACTGCAGAATCAGTAATAAGTTGATCTGTGTTTTGCTCCAACAGAGATTAAAGAAATTGAATTTTACGATGAAGACAAAAATGGTTTTGTAATATAAAGCCTCGTGACAACCATTCATCATAAACTTTAGGGAGCCCTATAGTTCAATAGTTGTCTATATGACCCTTAATCATTTGATACAAGTTAAGTTTGATTATAACACGAAAAACTCAACAAAACAAAAAAAAAAAATCCACATCTCTTCATTCTAAAAGGGCTAAAGTGTTGTCTCGCCAAAATTCGCCAAATATGTTAAAAGAGACAAAAATGCATTTTAAACACGGATTAAGCGCAGAATGATACTTTGTGCTCTATCAGCACATTGTGTGTTGCCATTTTAAACACATGTTAAAGTCATTTTGACTCTTTAACAATCTTTTAATATAAGGGATATTATGGTGTTTAAACCATGTTAAAATTTAAAGTGTGTCCTACACATGCATTTGATTCGTTTTTAACATATACACAGTCATAGCTTTGACGAATTCTTTTTAACATGTTTTTAACACAAATAACAATGTAGTGCTAAAGCATGTTAAAAGCTTTTGGTGTGACTTAGGCAAGTTGACATCAATGCTCTAATAGAGCTTGGTATGGAGAAGGTGTTTTAGCAACGTTATAAGATTTTTTACCCTATAACATTGTTATAACGTTAATCCTAAAATCGCTCTCCCTCCTATAACAATTTAGAAAATTCACTGATAACAATAAATTACGATCTATGATCATTCTCCCTCAAGAAACCCTAATTCGTCTTGGTCCTATATTTTGAATGTTCATCATCTTATGAACAATTAGGGCATGTTTAGGAAAACTTATTTATGAGGCTTATTAGTTTATTGCTTAATAAGCTTGAAATTCAAGATTATTTCAAGCTTATTAGGATAATAAGCTTAAAAGTCTCCTTAATAAGAGCATGGGGAGTAGTGGCGAACCCCCACCACATTAGACGCCACCTCGGCTTTTAACGCTCGCCACCACGTCCACCGCACGCCATGCCAACGAGGCCGTGCGCCGGACGGCCACAAGAGCCACGGGCCAATGGGGTGGTGCCACGTAGCACTAGTCGTTGGCAACGGCTTTATCTTGAAAAAAATTATTTTTTTAAGCAATATATAACTAATTATAAATACCTCTTTCACTCACAACTTTTTTACACACAACTATCTACTCTTTTCGAAATGAACAATGTGTTCGAAATGGGGCAAGTCGACCCATCCGCGTCCAACCCGTCTACATCATCGTCCCAACCATCAATATCATCCACCCAAAAAGAACGAAATTCGCACAAAATACCCCGTAGATGAGGATGAAGTTGACGTTGAAGATGACAAGTAGTTTATATTTCCGTATATTTAGTTATCGTACTTGTATTTTTTCTATTTTAGTTTTACTGAAATATTAATGTTGGTTTGAAAAAATGAAAAAAAAATGTGGGACATAAATGACTTAAGTGATGGTAGATGAAGTAATTGAGGATTTTGAATGTGAATGTGAAATAGTTATGTGACGCTAAAGTGACGTTGCAATGGGTATTTGGCTTAAACCACAGTACCCACCACTCAAAGCTTTCCCCCAAACATGCCTTAGTCTTTCAATCATTCATTCATGAAAGTTGGTTATAGGGCTTTAGTTTTCTTCTGTTTTGAGTAGAGATTTTTGTATAATCTTAAGATCTAAAGTTGTAAAGCACTCGATCACTAACATTGAATAGTTTGTGTTATTCAATCATATGATTTCATTTTTTACACAAGCAACCCTCTAGAGATAATTTTATATTTAATGATTATTTTATAATCTCTTTTCTATACAACTTTTTATACTTCCTCCGTATTAAAATAAGTGACACAAATTGACTTACACGTTTTTGAGGTAAAATATTAAAATAGAGTTTAAAATAAATTAAAGTACATAGTTAGTGGAGAATGTGTCACACTTTTCTTGAATAAAGTGATATTAATGAGTTTTTAAAGTAAAAGTAAGGGTATAAGGGTAATTTCATTTTATTAAAGTGGATAGTTAGTGGGTATGAGTCCCACTATTTTTACCAAATAAGAAAAGTTTTCAAAGTGTGTCATTTATTTTGATATACTCCAAAATGGAAAATGTATCACTTATTTTGATACGGTGGAAGTATTTATTTTATAATGATCATACATTATGGCATCTTGTTAAAATCATTATATGTTAATTAAGATTATTAATATTTAGCTCTAGGGTAGTTGACATGGTAGAGAGTCATTGTTATACAATCAATTAACAATTATTATTTACTCTATTTCATTACAATGACTGTGTTTATAAGCTGATTTAAGTATAAATATTGTTAACGAGTGTTTAATCTAGACCTACATATGATTTGTAAAAAGTAGGTTAACTTCTTTTATATAGTTTGATAATTACACAGATAACTTGATTGTAAAATGTAAAAGAGTAATGTTTTTTTTTCAATATTAGAAAAATCTTAGCAATTTGAATAAAAGTGTTACTTTAAATTACTAACGTGGCCGAATTTTTTTTATCAATTACGTATTTTTGTTCTCGTAATTAGTCAGCATATAAATGTGATTAACAGTTAATTAATATTTTGATATAACTAATATACAAAATATCTAGAAAAGATGTTCTCTTTTGTGGGATCTAGAGCTAGTGAGCTACTGCATGCAACGACGCCGTTATGGTGACGATGGATAGGATGTCACCACAGTATTTGATGGGAAAGCCTCCAAACTTGAAAGCGAATGCGAAAGCCATCGAAAGGGGTTGTTCAACAATAACATATAATGTGAAAGCGCCACTAGTACTATGAAATTATCCTATATCATAAAACTAGGGGTAACTTGTCCCAAAAAACCGAATCAAAATGAAAATCAATTTAAACTGAACTGAAAACATCTAAATGTTTCGGTTGTTAGATTTGAAAATTCATTAATTTTTGTCTTTGGATAGAGATAAGCATTAGGGCTGTGCACGGTACAAGAACCGGACCGAATCGACCCGGACGGACTAGAACCGAGAACTAAAAATATGGTTTTGGCTGGACCGAGGATTGAACCGATGATGCTCGAAACCGAACTGAGAACCAGCCGGAACCGAACCGAGAATCGAGCTAACTTCTTCTACTTTTTTCGGTTTTTTTCGGTTTTGGACCGAACCGATTGGAACCAAGAACCGAACTAATGTAGCTCGGTTCGGTCCGCTCAAGTCCGGTTTTGCGTTCCAATCAGTTCGCGGTCTAGTTTATCCAGGCCTAATGAGCATCATGTATGTGCAAATTGTACCGAGAACCGACTGGAACCGTAGAACCGAATCGAAGCGGAACAAACCGAGATACATCGGTTCGATTCTCGGTTCTAATTTTTATGAAAAATCGGTTCTCGGTTCCTATCAGTTCGGTTCGGTCCAAAACCGGGAAAAAACCGAAAAAAATCAAAGAAATTACCATGGTTCTCAGTTCGGTTCGGTCTTGGCGGGTTTTCGGTTCGGTTCCGAGCATCATTGGTTCGGTCCTCGGTCCGGCCAAAACCATTTTTTTGGTTCTTGGTTCTAGTCGGTCCGGGCCGGTTCGGTCCGATTCTTGGACCGTCTATAAGCCTAATGAGTATTTGTGCTAAAAAAACTGAAGTGAAACGGAACCGAACCAAACCAAACCAAACCAAACCATAAACATGTATTCTGTTCGGTTTCAGTTGTGAAAAAATTATTATTTTCAGTTTTGATTCTATGGATTTCGGTTATAAACTAAAGGTTTACTATGCTATATTACAGTTACCATTTAACACTCATGATTGTATTTGAGCATTTAGTTATTCAACTTAGTATCACGTCAACTGATACTTCAACTGACACAAAATTGAGAGTTTTCTGTCAACAATTCACAGTCACTTCATATTTTTGGGCCTTACAGATTACAAAAACATACACAGAAAATACTCATGTTTATTCAAATGACCCGATACCTTTCGTCTTTCTCTTTCATGGACAAACCGAAGCTCCCAACTGAAGATTGCAACCAAAGTTTGCCGTGTTAAGCATTGCGGCATTGCGGTCCATGTGTTTAGTGGTGGGCTGGTGGCTCCACCTCCATGTCATATTGGGCTAGATCCAACGTATCATGTAACTTTAAGAGAATTTGTAATCTGTCATCAAATTGACTATCGAACTTGTATAAAAAGTTAAGATAATGTACAAACAAACAAAGTTAATATTTTAATTATTTAAATTTTATTATTGTTAAGCAAATAAAGTTGTTACTTAAACTCCGATATGACATAAGAACGTACGTAAGAAAAAAAACATTAGCAGTATAAGTAATTATGTATAGCACAAACGTCCATTTTTGAGGTTTGATAGTGTATTTGGGTTCTCTGGTGTTGATGTGAGTTTTGTCATGATGGTGTATGGACATTATCATGGTCATATTGACATCTTTTACCTTTGAAATCATGACAAAATATTACCCTTATGTCATCATATGATTTTATTTATGTTATTATTATTATTATTATTATTATTAAAATTAATATTTAATACCCATATTTATTTAAGTACATTATTTATATGTTGGTTTACAACATTATGTGTCCAATTCAACGCGGAACCGTTTAAAGGTACAGAATCGCAGAACCATCATATTTGTACATTTTATACACGTTGTAACAAATTTACACATCAAATATTTCCAATTTTTTATAGAATATATTTATATATTATGTGTACAAAAAATTGGAAACATTGGATGTGTAGATGTGTTACAGCGTGTATGAAAATGTACAACTTATGTATAACATAGAAAACATTGGATGTTAGGATGGTTATGCGGTTCTGCACCTTTAAACGGTTCTGCGTTGAATCGGACCTACAACATTATAATGTGTTAAACTATAATTAATAAAACAACTAACACTAAGAAAACTTGTTTCGAGACAACATGATGTAGACTCAAAAGGACGATAGTATAGATTAAACCCGTTGATTCAACAAATAGCGGGATAATCTAACGAAAGCCACGTTGATTCAAGAATTCCGTGGGATTGACCTTCAAAATTTGTTCAACACAAAGAATACAATTATGGAGAAAAAAATTCATTTTTTGTAAAAATGTCATAATTATCACATTCACACATATACACTTTAAATAAAGCCCGTTCATCTATTATTGAGTTTGCATCACAATACTATCATCATTTGCTCCACCTACAAGTTTACGGTTACAAACCAATTGAAAAAGGTTCTGAAATATTGCAACAGATCGAGGTAACGCCACATCATTAGCAAAAGCGTTTTATGTTTCGATTGGTGTTCTAATGGCGTTATGTTGTTTTGTAATGATAATGGTGGTGATTCGGGTGGGTTAGATGAAAGTGATGAGAAAACATTGCTTTATAGACAGTTGACATTTGCAAATATGGTTGTGTAAATGTTGAATGATGACCCGTTGGGCTTCTATGGCCCGTTGGGCTTTTATGGGTTTGAGATAGTTCATGGTTCATAGCAAGTAAATGATTAGACAGTTGTGTAAAAAAGAGAAAGAAGCCACCTCTTTTGGCCCACATTTAGCCTAGATTTTGGGTGAAATGTTTGATTCTGAAGTGATTCTTATGTTTTAAATTAGGGTTTTGATAATCACAGACCATAAGATATGTATAAAAGAAATTCATCTGTAACCGACCCCTAAATTTTAGGAATTACTCATCCGTACAATTTTTAATGTATTTAGAGACAGCTCTAAGGACTGTCATTATCAAAATTCTTTAAATTTAAGTTTTATTTTCTCTAGAGTAATAAAAAAACAATAACACATAAGAACAAAGATTAGTTCATTGATTCTTATAATACATAGAACAATCTAATTCAAAATCACGTTGATTCAAAGAATGTTGCGTATTTATCCTAGGTTGCTAGGTAGTTGCAACCAACTGAAATGAGGCCTAGATTTTCGAATGAGTCAAAAAACACAAACGGGACTAAAACAAAGTTCATAAATTAAACAAACAATAAATTTAAATTGGAAATAACTCCCAAAATACAACATTTTAGGCCCGAAAGGTTTACAAGCAGTCATCGTCGCTAGCTTTGATTTGGCTGATCACACATCTGAAACGGAGAGGCATAGCAAAAATTATGTGTTTTTTTATGCATCCCTTTTTTCTCACACTATCATGTAATTTAAGGAATAAAAGGGTATGTTTCTCCGCACTTGAGACCGCACCACTCTCTCTTTTAATGGATGTTATATTGACCTGTTTACACTTGAGTTAGTACATTCTAATTATTTTTTATCGGTAGTATGTCAACCGAGTAAGAAAATAACTTAACGGGTTAAAAGTAGTCTAAAAGTGTGTTATTAATGATATAACAAATGAAGTATGCACCAAATAACAATATGGCTCCATTCCACATAAAAGCTAGTTACAATATACAACTAGTAGTTTTCTTTCACAATCATATATAGTGAATTATTCATGTGATCATGTACAATATGATATACAGTTTTAACTTTCGTAATATTCAATCGGGCAATACGGGCATGGTCAGTCAGCTTTCGGGCAAATAACATCACAAATCGTCCGTTCCTAATACATGTATAATCAACCAGTCCACAAGTTGTGCACAGATCTTTTAGTTCATCTTCATGTAGGTATTTGTGGCTCCCTGATATTTGTCCGTAGATCTACAAATACAAAAATTAAAATATTGGGCACCATCAATAACTCAAAGTTTAACCTATTTGATATTAAAAATAACCCAAAGTGACCTTTAATAAGAAAAGGGGCCGAGAAATCATATTTGGCCCATTCAAGATTAAAAATAACCCAAATGGGTCGATGAGTGACTTATTACCTGCCGTATAGGATACAAAAGTCGGATAAATAAATACGGGCCATCTATTATGTAGGTGGTGGCAACAAAAACTCCTCCTGGTCGAAGAATTCGACTTACTTCAGCTACCTGATACACATCGTATAATAGCTAAATAACCTAAGTATGTGAATAAAAATACGAACAACACTCAAATAAAATAAACAAATAAATAAATAAATAAATACGGGCATCATTGTCCCGACCCACCAACACTTTTTGTCAAACTCGCTTCATTTGTTTCACCCATTCGTCCCATTTTCAACTCTAGCTCATTTTTTAAGGGTTTTGATAATGACAGTCCTAAGGGTTGTCAATAAGAGGGGAATATTTTGATTTGTAGAAAATATTTAGTTGAATTAGTTACATGAGTAATGAATATTCCAAGAAAAATGAAAGATTTTTAACTAATGAAGGATTAATAATTTATAATTTAATTAATAACTATTTTTCAAAAAAGAATATTCCCCTCTTATTGAGGGCCCTTAGGGCTGTCATTATTAAAGTCTTATTTTTTTTTAAATGTCACCCGTTTCATTGATCAATTACCAACAAAGTTTGACCCGAAAATTGACCCGTTTAGAGAATACTTACACCCGCATATGGTGAAGGCCAACAATGAAGAGCTGCACCAGCATGCACAACATCTATAGAACTCGAAGGAAATGGAAGTCGTGCAATATCAGCTCTAACCAATATTAAATTCCTATAAACACAAGGAAAAAATTAATCTCAAATTATTAAAATTATAACTATGATATTAATTGTAGAATTTGAAGTGATATACTTCCTCGGTTTCAAAAAAAGTGATACAATTTTCATTTTTGGGTGTTTCAAAATAAGTAATACATTTTGTAACTTTCTTTATTTGGTAAAATATAGTGGGACCCATACCCACTAATTATCTCATTTAATAAAGTAAAATGACACATTTATCCTTACTTTTACTTTTAAACATCATTAAACTCACTTTAATCATAATATGTGGGACTCATCACTCACTAACTGTCCAATTTAATCTAGTTTAACATTAATTACAATCTTTTGTCTCAAAAAACATGAAAGCTAATTTATATCACTTATTTTGAAACGGATGAAGTATATACTCTTTTGATATGTTTTCGTCGTGATTAATGTAGTCATAAGCCTGCTTTAACATGGATTCTGAAAAATCTAGTGCGACAAGAGAAAAAAGCCCGCTTTTTGCAAAAAGCCTCGAGAACATTCCGCTACCACAACTAGCATCGATAATTTTTCCTCCAATTACGGGCTTTAAATAATCTTTCATCAATTCAAACTGTAATGAAGAAATATGAAAAATTAGATCATAGTTACGGAAAAAAATTCGCAGTTTCTACGTCATCACATTGTCAAAATTGGTACGTTATTATGTTACCCATTATTGAGTGAGATAATTTTACATATTTCATGTTGTCAGTAATGGTACGTAACTACATCTTTTGGTAGGTTTCTCTTAACATGCAAATGAAAAATCAGTTATCGATCTGGTTTAAAACCCAAAAAAATATAAAACCAGAAAACCACAGTTCTCGGTTTGATCCGGTCCTAGATAACATTGGTGCGGTTCTCGATCTGACTGAAAGCATTTTTTTAGTTCTCTGTTCAGTTTGATTCGGGTATTGAACCATGGACAAGCTTAAACCGTATTACCTCTTTATCGGGACCCGGGAAACCGCACCACAATGAAAAACCCTGTCGCCAACCCCTCTCATACAGGAATGATATTAACGGTAACCTGTATCAACAAAACACGTGGCATTCATATGCATATAAATTTGGAAAATGATAATGACAGCCCTTAGAGCTGTCATTAAGAAGGCAAAATAACAAAAGGCAACCCCCTGAATTTTAATGAATATTATTTTTTTAATTCATGTACAAGCTTTTTATGCATGTTACTGAAAACCCTAAGGGCTGTTATTAACAAAATTCTATAAATCTTGGTTCATTTAATTCAAAATGTAAAAAAAAAACCCTGAATATCTCCGAAGAAGCTGGCATATATTCTCCATATTTCTTGGAACCACTAGTGATCGTTAGATCAAGATGTATTTCATTACCATTATAGGTCTTCTTACACGTGTCGCATTTTAAAATAGACCTCGGTGTAGAATCTCTGAAGAAAATATAAATTGATTTAAAGTAATAAAACTTACAGAAAAATATTTAAAAAAAGGAGTAAGATATTGATAAAAATAATTGTAAAACATTGATAACAATAGCTTACACTGAGAAAATTGGATCACCGTTCCATATTAACATGTCATAACAAACAGGGCAACCGAATAACTGTTTCTTTTTAATTGCCTCGTTTTCATTTAACTCGGTTGCCGGAGATAGTGACATGTTGCTGGCTGCCGGCGTTTGATTCTCTGTTGATGTAGTTTTCCGTCGGAGTATATGTACAAAAAGATAAATGAAAAGGATAAAGAGATAAATAATTGATAAATATAAAAAAATTAGCATCATGTAAAGATGTTCAATTACTTGTAAAATTAAAATTAGGTAAAAGTTTGTTTGAGAGTGTGGTTCGCCCTAAATACTATTTTTTAAATACTCATTTCGATAAATATATTTTATGAGTTTTAATAATGACAGTATTTATAATTGTCAATAACAAACTACTACATGTATTTAAAAGTAATATTTTAATTAATGGATACATGACACTTAAAATATTGTTGATTAATCTATAAATCCTGTTATTTTTATAAATAGTCTTAAGTTTGTCATTATTAAAACACATATCTTATTTATAAATACAAATATATTTTACTTTTCACACATTGTCCTAATTGAAATATAAATTCTCGACTACTTGACCGAGAGACACTTTAAATACATTTATATTCCATTACACTAAAGCATATAAAACATTATGGTGGTTGGTGATGAGTGGTTAAAATATAAGTATTTAAATATTTTTATATAATTTAATAGCAATCCCTAAAAAAATATCATTAGTAGAATCCATTAAATTACTTACATAACAAAAATGATATAATAATTATCCGTTTTACGTGAATAACTTGCTAATATATTCGCGTATATATTACGTTTTGTCGTAGGTGAGCAAATTTGTCTCAAACATCATCCCATGCTATACACGTTCTTACATCAAACTTGCGTAGGGCAACTTGCATCTTTCACAATAAAGGATAGATTGATTATTCAAAATTTTCTTATTAAATAAATATATAAAATCAATTTATTAGAAAATGCCAATGACAATGCTTTTTCTGCTATTAGAACAATTAATTCGGAAACTTAAAATATTGAGAAATTTAGCATTATTTATCCAAATTTACAACCTTCGTATTCACGAAAAACTAATTTTTTTTGTTCATACCATTTTACTTAAGAAAGAGATACCATTAATTTCATTGTCATGAGAAATGGTTAATCTATGTGGTATTTGGTGTGTATTTTAGGTATCCATCTTTCCATTTTTTTAATGCGTTAATGTTGATGGCCACTATTTAACATTAAAGTCATGTTCACTATTTTGGGCAAAGGATAAAAATTTGAAGTCGTTTAAACATCATTTTTTGACAACTATTATCTTGTTAATTATAGCTTGTTGCATATAACATTTTAAAGATTTCAAAACAATGAAACCAACAAGATGTAATACACCTAATATAGTGGTTTACAATATAAAAAATTATTGACTTAAAGTACCAAAAAATACCTTTATGTCAAAAAAATAAAAAATCGAATACTATTTTTTGAGCAAACCATTTTAAAATATCTAAGACAAGAAATCCAATAGTATAATAGTACATGTCTAAATGCATTTTCTATCAAAAATTGGAAAAACAATCAACTCATATTTAGTGATACGGATGGCCGGATCGCTAAATGCATTTAACGAACTATGTAACAAAAAAAGTACCACTGTCTATGTGATGCAATTTAAAGTTTAGGGGGGTTAATTGTGACAAAATTGTAGTTTTCCATAATTTTGCAAGTGGCAACAAATGTTGACAAGTAACTAACATGTTTCAAATTTTTTGCAACATATAATGTGACAATCAAGCGTGAAAAAGGATAACATCAAAGTGTTTTTTTAACGGCGAAAAGGATACAACTAGAGAGAGTTTCGATATAGTCATCACCTCTCGAAAGCACCCACGAAAACTAAATATATAAAATTAAGGTTGCAAGCAAGACACTAAATATATAAAACTAAATACATCAAAGTTAAAGTTATGTAGTGAAGAGTGGCGTTACCCCATGTTCTCAGCTTTAAATTGAAACAAGTTTGTAACGACGCCAAAGTCTTCATGTTAATGCTTTATTTCTATTTATGCACTTTTTGACATAAGTCACAAAAACACGTACCTAATAGTACTTAATGCAATTAATTCAGTTAAATATCTTCAATGATTTTCTTTCATGACATGCATAATAGTTATCGAAATTGGCTACAGTTTTTGACATAACTTTCTTTT
Organism: Calendula officinalis; assembly: GCA_963853835.1. Taxonomy (NCBI): domain Eukaryota; kingdom Viridiplantae; phylum Streptophyta; class Magnoliopsida; order Asterales; family Asteraceae; genus Calendula; species Calendula officinalis. The sequence continues at coordinate 87,617,245 of OY970823.1, forward strand.
CATAAATATTTTGGGTCAATACATCAATTTTTAAAGAGGATAGAAGGCAAGATTAGTGCCAACAGCTTGGCCGATTATCGATCTTCAGCTTGGGGGAGTCATTGGTACAAATTCTTCAGTTCGTGTATTTCTTAAATACCTTCGATTTAACAAAGTATTTTGAGAAGAAATGTGGGTTATTTTTGTAAGTTTTAGTATTTTGTGTGTGCGTATTAAAATATTAAGTAAATGAGTTTTGCTTGTGTGTCAGGTGGAATCTAGCTGACATAATGTTGATTTGGTAAAAATCGAAGTGTTTGTTGATATCACGGTAATGAGCAGTATAACACAAGTTTTCTGTTCAAAATTATTTAGTGACTGTTAACAATTTGATACATAATATAAAACAGTTTCAATGACGTTGTCATATTTTTTTTTCCATAATTATCTAGTGGTATGGTGTTTGCCTCTCAACCTTGAGGTCAGGAGTTGGAGTCCCGTCGTGGACATAGGTGATAATTAGAAGTATATTAGATTTGCCATTTCGAAAAAAACTTTACTAATTTTCCAAATAATTTTTATTTTTAATTACTTTAATGGCATTTAGAAAAAATAATAAAATTGGATGTTATATTAATATGCTGGTGGGCACACAAATCTGGCATAGGCACGTGCCATTCCAATGTGCACATGCTTCCCCCGTAAGCACTCATTAATTCAAATTTACTCCAAAGAGATTATGAATTTATGATGACTTGCTAGTTTCATTTTTAGCCCACAAAAAGCACGGTGTCCACATTTGGTCCTTCAATTCTATCTTTTTTTCAATTTTTTCTACATTTCAAAAATGATTCTACAAAAACATGGTCCCAATATCATCAAGTTCACGGAGTGTCAATTATTAGCTTAAGAAAAGAAAAAAAGATACATGACCATACACCTGAATGTTTTGCTAGTTGCTACCCATCAATTAATGGTCAACATATACTATAACATATAGTTCTTGTCACATAGTTAGCTAAAACTTTGGTTTATTTGTAGCATAAGTACATGTAACTTCAATTCATTTAAGATATTTTGGATATTAAATCCAGGTAAAAAATTGCATGAGCATGTGTGAATTAAGTTAGAACAAACTGGTTACTTTTTCAAGTATTTCGCACAAAATAATTGGTAGTCTCAAGTTCAGATTCTAATTGTCATGATTATTTTTTGTGAGCCCATGTAGATTTATGTTCTGTTTGAGATTATATGACAATGGACTTGAAACTAGGGGATTCGACGACTAATAATTAGATGAAAATATAATTTTTTCTGGATTACGAGAGTAAGTTGAAAAATAATCTATAACAATGAAAATATTTATGAATAACACAACTTAATTTAAAGCAAACTTTTGATAGGGACTTTAGAAAAAGTAGTAATAAGGCGGATATTAGGAATGTAAATATTTTCTCGTTTGTAAGGTAGTGATATATAAAATTGGTAAGGGACTCACACTTGCATAATTATATGCTCGTATGTACTTAGATGCTTCTTGATACATTTGGTTGCATGTTGTATATGTTTGCATGCTTACCATGACTATTTCTTGATGAATGTCTTGATCGATACATGTTATTTTGCACACTTTCGTACATGCACACATTTTCATACACCCATACATGCTTATATGTATTTGTTTGTGTATTATTTTATTTATTTGAGTTTTTCTTTACTGGACACACACACTCATCTCATGTACACCCATTTTACCTCACTTACACTTTTGTCAGATGTTTTTCTAGAACTAGTCTCTCTATCTACGAGCAGTGTATGAATTTATAGATCATACCTTCTATATACCTCTCATTTAAAGAGATTATGTGTCATTATCGTTGTTGTATTTAAAGAAGTTGTGCATAAATAGTTATAAGCCCTTTGTTACCTATTGTCATACAACAATCGCATATCGATCATGGAAGGAAGATATCTTTATGCCTAAGAATTGAAAGTAATGGAAACTTTGGGGACCGAAATGATAATATTGAATATATAATTAGAGACAGGGTTATAGATAATTAGATATAGAGAGAGAGGGTAGAAATTTTAGAGAGAGAAAGACTTGAATCCACTACTGCTACTTTGTAATCGTAGCTCTCAAGTTCCAACACACACACACACTGAGATATATATATATATATATATATATATATATATATCATATTTGTATATATAACAACACGACGTCGCATTGAAGAATCGGATCTTTCACTTTTTGGTGTGTTTGAAGAGCATTTGTTGGAGAAACCGGAAGAACTGTAGAACAATCTCGAATTCAGCAAACGTAAATGGAGAGGAACACGCCGGTGAGGAAACCTCACACTTCAACGGCAGATCTATTGACCTGGTCGGAAAATCCTGCCGCTGATTCGCCGGCGACTGGCTCTGCTGCCTCAGCTGCTCGCTCCGCCGCTCGTTCTCACCAGGTATGCACAGGTTATACTAAAATTGTGTTCTATTTCATGATTTGCAGCTTTAATTCCATTTTTGAATTTATCATATTAACTTTATTTTGAATTTTTTCCGATTGAATGAACTGTAGCCTTCCGATGGGATCAGTAAGGTTGTGTTTGGAGGTCAGGTTACCGATGAAGAAGTCGAGAGTCTGAACAAAAGGTTCGAGATCTATCTTCTGTCCGATTTGGAATTGTATTCGTTTAATTGTTTTACATTTCTATTTATGTAAACAAAAATTGTCAATTATCAGCGATTTCTATCTTTGTAGAATCCTAAGTTATTCATTTGTATTTGATCTTCAGCTGCAAATTTTGTGGTCCAATATGTAAATTTTATTTGAATCACTAGCTACTAAGATCTGCACCAATGAGTTCATTGCAGATCTAATCTGTTTTCCCTATTAATTACATCAGGAGGTTCAAACATCTTTTTATGATTCGAGATTATGGTAGATCAATATAGAATACCTAAGTGTTGCCTGCAATGATGTTTTGTAGATTTTTTTCTATCAAAAACACCAGATTTCTACAATTTGATGCAACTTTCTACTTTTTTTTTTGTGGTAATTTTTAGGAAACCGGTGTCAGGGTATAAGTTAAAGGAGATAACTGGCAGTGGCATATTTGCAGCTGGTGGAGAGAATAATGTAGAAGAAACAGATGCTGCAAATCCCACTGCCACTAATAAAACTGGATTACGAATGTATCAGGTAACTATTTTTATATTTACTTTTCAAATTTAAGATTCTTACAAATATGATACATACAGTTATGTGTATGCATGATTATCATTCTGTTAACTGAAACATGTACTAAAAGTTTTTTCTTATTTTTATTTTTTTTTGTCAGCAAACGGTTGCAGGGATGAGTCACATATCATTTGGTGATGAAGAATCGGTATCTCCAAAAAAAGCACTTTCTGAAGCTAAACAACGTGAGCTAAATGGTACATTAGATAATGAATTAGATGCAACATTGAAAAAACAATTTTCAACTGCAAAAAACAAAGAACTCAGTGGACATGACATATTTGCACGACCACCTGAAATTCAACCTCGCCCATTGGCAGCTCGCGCATTGGCGTTGAGAGAATCTATAAGTATTGGTGAATCTGCGACAAATAATGTAAGTATTCTTTCATACATATATATTCTTAGATTTGTTAATAAGTAATAATTTAATGGCCAAAATACATTTTACTACCCTGAACTTGGCAAAATGGACGATTTAATACTCTGACTCACTAATTTGATATCGTTTTCTCACGTGATTTGCTTCTAATGTCAATATATTGAGATGATCGTATATTTTTCAGTCCATCAAAAGCACTAACGAAAATAAATCAAGTAAGAAAACGTGATCAATTTAATGAGTCAGCGTACTAAATCGACCATTTTGTCAAGTTCAGGATACCATGTTGCACCTTTAATAGTTCAGGGTAGTAGAAGACCTAGTCAGCAAAGTTTACAGTACTATAATGTATTTTGGCCTAGTTTAATAGAGTAATATACGTAATCCCTTATGGTTTGTATGAAAATATAGATTTTGTTCCTCGACTTCTTTTGTTACACGAATTGTCCTCAATTTTGAAACTTGTAACATCAATGGTCCTTACAGACAAATGGTGAAGAATCAGTAATCAAAACATCAAAAAAGATACCGAGCCAGAAATTCACGGAACTTTCTGGAAACAATATTTTCAAAGGGGAGGAAGCTGCAGCATCAACAGAAAAACTGTCGAGCTCTGCAAAGCGTAGGGAAATGAGTGGAAGTGACATCTTTGCTGATGGGAAAGCAGAATCTAGAGACTATCTAGGTGGCGTTCGCAAACCGCCAGGTGGCGAAAGTAGCATTGCATTGGTTTAGCTTTTATTTATCTAACTCAACTCATTTGTTTTTTTCAAAAAAAAAAAAAAAACATTATTATTATTCCTTGTTTTTTTTTCCTCTTACTTCTGTCTGGTGCTACTTGCTAATGACATTGATATGGATTTGACTTTGACTTTGACTTTGACTTTTGGTTTGGGTTTGTAACTCCTTTTTATTAAATTTTTTTAGGGTATATGATAGTGTGTTGACTGAATATGTGCACTTTTGGCTGATTAGGTTGGTTGGTTGGTTCTTTCTGTTCATAATTATGTGTTTGTCAGCTTCTTATTAAGTTAAAGTAATTGCTATCTAATTATTAACAAAACATCATTGTTGTCTTTCAATTAAAATAACTTATCAAGTTATATTTACTTTGTGTTCATATAAACTATAGATGGACATAAAAATGATAACCTAAAATATATATTTTTCAAATCTTCAAATTAGAGTTTTGTAACACCTTGCATTAGAATTAGAATGAAGTAGAAACAATCACAAATGTTAGATTGAAATTACAGTTATCTACAACAACATCATGGATAAATGTTACGGAGTACTATTTCTCTATAGAAATAAATAATGTTTTTTTATTAAATGTAATGTAATTAATATATTAGTTAATAAATATAATACGTATCTTTGCAAACCCGTCTCGAATCACAAACACATGCTTTTCAACAATTACATAGAAAAGGTCTTGGTAGTTAGTTCTCTATGTTTATAAATATCTAAAACTAAATATGCTAGATTTTTCACTAAAATCTACAAAAATAACATCATCTCCTCTTTATCCTCCATAAACCATTTGCATTCAGATCTCCATTCAATCGAGCCAAAACTATGAACAACAATCAACGCCGGAATTTGTCCAATAACAAGATATACAAACAGCCTCAATCTCCATAACGCTCTTTTGCAAAGTGAGAAGATTTTAGACTTTTAACTACGAATCTGAAGTTTAAATCGAAAGGTTAACCAATTTGGAAGAACCACATGAAAGTAGAGAAATAAAGAGAAAGAAAACAGATTTTGTTTATAGCATACAAAAACTATGTCACACTTTTTCTCAGTACGTTGACTAAATAGACTTTTAGTGAATTTAGTAGGACCCTTAAAGAATACTTTTCTCATGAACATATCATTTGACTGCAAGAGCCAATCCCTTCTATCCAATAACCTTGTAGCATAACCTTTTGATACATTCTGATGTTCGATCACCTCTGTACGTAAATATTTTATTTTATTTATATTTGTTATATGTTCGTGTGAATTAGGGGGAATTATGTAATTTGACAAAACCATGAGGGTACTTTATGTATTTTACGTTTTACATTGCACATGATTCTCACGTGCGATCAGTCAGGTATCGTCCGCTGCACTATATAAACAACATCAGCATCAATTTTTACTCGCAGATTCATAACTCAAGAGCAAAAGCGATCGAAAATGGGAGTGCAGAAGGAAATAGTCCGACCCGGAAATGGTCCGAAACCCGTACCCGGACAAAATGTCACAGTTCACTGTACTGGATTTGGTAAAACTCCGATCAATCCTTTCTCACCAACTTCAAAACCCTAATTTGTTCACTGATGCAAAAACAGTCCAATTAGTACTAGAGATTATATGTTTATGCTTATTTCTATGTTGCGAGCTTCAATTTCTGTTATTCCGTTCAGGAACATTTGATATATACATCGAATTTTGTTATTTAATCGTCGATTGTTGCATTTCTGTGCTTGTCACTTTTGAGTTTATTTTTTAGGTTTATGAAAATCCGTGATCTGTTTTAAGTTTTTATTGGCCAAAATGCATTTTAGGAGTAATTTGGTTCACTAGGTGGTTAACTACCCTGATCTATTAAACGTGATGGTCAATTTATTACACTTGGTCTTGAATTTTCACACCATATGCTTCTAATTTCGATATATTGAGATAAATTTATATCTTTTAGTTCGTCAAAAGTTATAAAAAAGCTAAATCATGTATGAAAACACGACCAATAATGAGCCAGGGTAGTAAATTGACCATTTTGGCAAGTTTAAGGTATAATGTGCCCCTAGTCAACCAAGTTCCGGGTACTAAAATGTATTTTGGCCTTTTTGTATTTGGTTACTTGTAAATCTGGCATTTGTTACTTGTAAATCTTGAGGTCTACTAAGATGTTGTATCTTCCAATTTTGTTTTGTGATTTTCAGGGAAAGATCGCGATCTGTCTCAAAAGTTCTGGAGGTTAGAACTTGGCGTACTATATAACTATATTATTTTTGTTCTTGATTTTATCTACTTATGATGAGTTTTTGTTTGATGTATTCTATTTTTTTGGGTAATTTTAGCACGAAAGATCCAGGGCAGCAGCCGTTCACCTTCAAAATTGGCCAAGGGAGAGTTATTAAAGGTAAATTGTTTAAATTAGGGTTTGTAATTTGTTAATCCAAATTTAAATAAAATCTTACTGAAAAAAACTCAAATATTTATTAAATATTCATTTTTGATAATATAACTTGTTTCAAATAGCATGATCATAACTCAAAAACCATTATAAATTAGTAAAACTTGTGTACTGCAGGTTGGGATGAAGGTGTTTTGGGAATGCAATTAGGAGAAGTTGCTCGGCTAACGGTAACATATATTATTATATTCTTATATATACACGTTTTTAATATATATTCATATTGTCATCCTTTTTGTTATAAAGAGAATAATTTAATGTTTTTTTTTTTTTTAAATTTAATATTGCAGTGCACACCTGACTATGCTTATGGTGCTGGTGGATTTCCTGCATGGGGAATTCAGCCTAATTCAACTTTGGTTTTTGAGATCGAAGTTCTTAGTGCACAATAAACTGGCGCTGATATGGTAAAACTAGAGTGTGTTTTAAGGAATATGTTGACTTGCTATCTAAACTTCTGTTGACTTTTTTTGCTTAATTTTGCTCGTTTTTGAGTGTTTTACTGCATGTGTGTTTTCATTTGAGTTATCATATTGTATGAGAAACACAAAATAATCATCAGTTCGGTACGTTATTGGTATTTTAGACATTTTATTACTTTGTTCAATATGTTTCTTGCTCTTAAAGAGTTCTGTCCGGTCTAGTCAAAGACGTTATCAGTTCGGTCCGGTCCAAGAGGTCATCGGTTTGGTCTGGTCCAAAATGTCATCGGTTCGATCCTCGGTCAGGCTGAAATTATTTTCTTGATTTTCGGTTCTGTTTGGTTATTGAACCGTGCATATAGGCATTTCTAATACATAAAAAGGAAATTTGAACGACAAACAAAGTTTCTTAGAATATGTTTAACTTGTACAACTTTGAGTCTTTGACCATTTATTATACATAAAAAGGAAATTTGAACGCCAAACAGCATCACAAGTAGGGAAGGGATCGGGTCTAGAACTGAATCTCATGTATCCGGAATCAATATCAGAGGAATAGTAGACGTGAGAACCGAACGTTTTGCATAATAAATTTCTAGTTCGGTTTTGGTAAATCGGGTATAGACCCACCCGATTGGAACTTAAATAGTAATTGGAGTCGGTTTTAGGTGTTTGTAATTTTGTATTATTTTTGTTACTTTATGTACCTAATATTGCCAATAGTATTATATAAAAACAAAATTTAAATACTCCGTACATAATTAATTAAATTTCGGTTCCATGTCATAAATCCGATGTGTCTAGACCTGATAAATCCGATACCCTATTTCATTAAATAGTTGGACCTGTTACCCGAATCGACTTTCTAATGATCTAGTTTTGGTTCAGTGTGAGTACGGGTTCAAATTTTTGGTTTATAAGTATTATAGATATAGATAACACATCGTTAATCACAAATTCAAAACGCACCATTATTTATAAAACATGAGGACACAAAATATCATAATACTCGATAAAAAAAAAAAGATCGTCAAGTTTATTAGCACAAATTTCACATAAACCACAAGAAAAACACGCACAAAACATACCACCACATAAGTCATAACAATCTCAAACAAACCAAAAACAACCTCAAATCAATATGTAGTATTGTCGTACAAAAGACACTCATTCTAAGCATCACCACAACCGATAAGAGCCAAAAGCATATCTTCATAATCTCCTCTAGTATCTTTAGCAACTGCCTTCTCTAGAGGAACACTGTTCCTCTTTTCGTATTGCTCTTTTATGGTTTTCATGTCAATTTCAGCTCGTGTAGCAACGACACGTGTTAGTGCATTCTCGTCGGTACCTGTTTTGTTGATTGATAACCTAATTACCTTCTCGAAGTACTTCTCGGGGTAGGTGAGACATTTTATGGTTGCTCTTAGAAGTGAAAGGTACTCGTCTTTCGGATCTTCTTTCAAATCCTATGATGAATTATTAGAATCGGATAATCAGTTGTAACCAATGTTTTAAAAACCAGTTTTTGGATTGAATCAGTCTATGCTTGAATATTGTCGAACCGGTCAGACCGGATGAAGTGGATGACAACATTGTTGACTTTTTATGATGCACTAATTATGTAAATCAATCGTGGACAAATGACAAAAAACTAGAAAAATACAAAATAAATTTAATACTTTTAGGTTCCAAAATCTATATAAAAATTTCATTTCTATTTTATTTACCTAATTTTTTTAGAAAAATTTGGGTTTTCCGGTTCGATTGGCTAGTTCAACCAGATTTTTAAATACGGCCGAAAATTTCCGACCGAATTATAACCACCGATCTAACCGGCTTATTCGGACCAGCTACCTCCCATTTCCCGGTTCGATCGGGTTTTTAAAACACTGGTTGTAACGAAAAAATCAAATCAGATAATCAGTTGTAATAATACCTTGTTGATATCTTTCCCAAACTGATTTTTGTATTGGTTAAGTGTTGCATTGACTTGTACTTTGCTCCTTGTTGCAAGAATTCTAATGAGATCATCGTCGTTGTAACATTTGTCGCATATTTTCTCGTGGAGCAATTTGGCTTCCGTTTTTGCCAGAGTCATGTTCACTTCACTTCCCTCGTAACGGAAGGTGGCCACTAGAGGCAGCAACAACTGCAATAACAAAATCTTAAATATTAACTAGAGTAAATTACACAGATGGTCTTTGCAGTTTGCCAAAAAATTTAGATTTGGTCCATAAGTCTCAGAAATTACAAGGATAGTCCCTAATTACGAAACCTTGTCACGCTTTTGGTCCCTAGTACTAGGGACCAAAAGGTTACTCTGAATTTAAGAAAAAGGTTGAGATCGTGAGTTTTGATTTATTCATATGTGAGTAAGTATTATATACATATCATTCTGAATAATAGTCAAAATGAGTAGCTGAGATTTCATCTCGCAATCTCTACCTTTCGGAAGTCTCCAGTTGTGTGATAAGCAACATCCTCTTCAATTGATTTCTTAAAGCAATTATGATAAGCTTGCTTTACAAGATGCAAATCATGTGAAGATCGTGTACAAACAATTTCCACAAGAACTTGATTACTTTTAGTCCATCTTTTGGTAGCTTCATTCGCCAAATAAGCATCACGTTCAGCTGAATCAAGTGTCCAAAGATGAACCAATCTCTAAACAAAATTAAGAAAAACAAAACACATTATCTATAATTATCTTTTGAAGTAATTAGTTATATCACATGGTTAAATTCAAAGTTATAATCCAATACATACAACAACAGTTTATTTATAATTATATACATTTTCATATAGTCATTAGGTTTTACAATTTAAGATTTAGATTCACCTCAAAGTCACTTGAGAGCTCCTTGTCGAGAACTTTGAGGAGATCTTCATTGTATGTTGAAGCATAAGTTTCTCGAATACATTTTCGTTGTTCAGCATTTCGGTGAGACAAAATTGAGATGATCAAACCTTCATTCGTTCCCCATCCTACAAAGATACCAAAGTTTGTCACAAAACAATCATAATTCAAATATAATTCTTTGCATCATTTTCAATGGTCATGCATTCATGCCATAATTTTTGTTAATCTGATCACCAAAATTCACAAGAACTCTGTTAATACGACTTAATAATTGATATTGTACAATTAAATTAGTTTTGTTGCTTAGAACTTTAGATTCACTAGTATTTGATCTAAATTTGGAGTCCTGGAAATTTTGGAAGCCATCTAATTCAAAATGATCTAACATAACTACATATTGAAAATCAGAGTTGAATTACACAGATTGACGATCGATTCTACAAATCGGAAGATCAGATTCATAATTATATTGTGTAAATCGGTCAAATAGTCAATGTTATAGATTAATCGATCATGTTCTTCTGAAATTTATCTGACAGGTCAATATCAAGTAACGCACAGATGCAAACACAGACTAAGGTGCTGTTTGATAGGAACAAAATGATTAAATGCTGAATGATTCAATGGTCTGAATGATTAAGAGGTTTTGTATAAAACTTGTTTTGAATGTGAGAAACTTTTTTATAAGAATTCTGATTGCTTAATGATTCAGTATATGTTCTAAGGAAAAATGGTTCAGCAGCTTTTTGCTGCCCATTCAGCATATACTTCATTCAGAGGCGCTAAACAAACGCCTGAATGATTAAGCATTCAGATAGCTCCATTAAGCTGCAAACAAACACAACCTAAGATCAAGCAACGCACATGAAATTAAACGAAATTCAGATGAAAATAGTGAGCTCAAATGATTAAATAACTGATCAACTCACACACATTAGGATCAAGTAATGAAATCAAACAAAATCGGACGAAAATCGCGAGGTCAAATTGAATAGATGACAAAACAATTCACACTAAGATCGAGCAACGCACATTAAATTAAACAAAATCGGACGAAAAATCGTGAGCTCAAATTGAGTAGATCTCGGAATTAACAATCGCACACACGTTAACAGAGAGTAAGATCAAGTAATGCACATGAAATGAAACGAAGTTGCGTGGATATAATAGTTAAATAAGATCTGATCAGACCTGAGAAAGCTTTACGGAGCTGTTCAACGTCGTCGATGACGGAGGTAGCATGCGCCGGAACGGTGATCGTCGACATTATTATGCTCAGTTACGTTTGCTTGCTGTTACTGCCTCTTTTTTTTTTTTTTAATTTTCTTCTGCTATTTGTTAAAAAAAAGGTGTGTAGACAATCACAAGAAAGTTGAAGGGACCTAGAATAAATATATTATTCGTATTTATTAAAGTTTCCGTTTCAAAGTGAGGAAATTGTGAAAGAGAGAAAAATAGAAGCTAAACAATTGTCTTGATATGTGGAACATGTTATTTTCATTCTAGAATTGAGAGTTTAATCTTAAAGAGTTTAGAAATAAAAGTTTAATATCATGTCGCATATATCTTTTTTTTAATATCATGTAGCATATATTCGATATTATATTTTATACGGAGTAGTTTAGAAAATTTTAATTTATTAAATATTCGTTATTATTTTGGAAAAGATACTAAATTAATGAAATTTGCATTAATTTGGCCACGTCTCAGAAATTAGATATTGAAATATTATATTTATTTGGAAAGACGTGATTGTCCTCTAATTAATAATTCACTCCATTTAATATTTTTCCCATGGATTACTCCTTTATCTGCCGCGTATCGATATATTTTAATTGAAAGAAATATAAATTAAGAAATATATTGACAGAGAAAACTAAAATGCCGTTTAGTGCTATTTTAATTGTTTTAATATACTATAAAATATCAACCACTATGTCACCTAATTTTCCCATCTAGCGTCACTTACTTTTTAATTGTTTAGTGTTATTTTAATTATTATAGTTTTTTCACTATAAAACCATGATAAATTCATAATATTCAAAGTTTAAACTACTAATTAGATTATTAAGGATACAAATTTTAGTGTATTAAACTCTTGAAGTTGGTCTTGTATCTCGTTCCCTGTCCGCATCTTTTTAGTTCAAAACATAAATAAAATGGAAAACCGTTGTTCTTAATCCGGACCGATCTGGTCCTTGGCGTTATCAGTTCGATTTTCGGTGCGATCAAAATCATTTTCTCAACTCAGTTATTGGACAATGCACATTTTGAAGCTGTTTAATTAAGTACTAGCAGGGTATCCGCGCAATGCGGCGATGGGTACCCGTAACTAAATTGTAGAGTTTTTTTTTTTTTTTTTTTTTTTTTTTTTGCAATAGTCAAAACGTTACCATCAATAAGTGTTGAATAAGATTGGTGGTAAGACTTTTTAAAATACATATTAAATTGTATCTGAAATAAAACAGGGGACAATTTCGACGTTTTGCAGTGTTATGTTGTCTGTTTATTTGGGATTAAACAAAGTGTCATTTAGATCAATTGATTAACACAAAGTCAATACTAACAAAAGGTCTTGTGTTCGAATCCTGTAAGCAACATTTTTTTTATTTTTGTGGTGTTTAAGATGTTACTAAAAGTAGAAATAAGTTTAAGTTTAAGTAATTCTATATTTAGTAGTCCTAAACACATTATAAAGGAGTAAGTTGTATCCGAAATAAAACAGGGGACAATTTTGACATTTTGCAGTGTTATGTTGTATGTTTATTTGGGATTAAACAAAGTGTCATTTAGATCAATTGGTTAACACACAATCAGTACTAACAAAAGGTCTTGTGTTCGAATCATGTAAGCAACATTTTTTTTATTTATGTGGTGTTTAAGATGTTACTAAAAGTAGAAATAAGTTTAAGTAATTCTATATTTAGTATTCCTAAACACATTATAAAAGAGTAAGATAAGATATATCATTTGAATTTGATAGAAGCCTAGAACACCGGCTCAATTCATTTTAAGCATCACTGGGACAAAATAGTACTTTAGGAGAGTTACGATTTGAGGAGACGTTAAGACCAGTGCCAACAAGCCGTCGGTAGCCCACGTCGGGGGCGTTTTTTTGCCGTTGGCCCACAACGCCGTTGGCACGGCCGCGTCGTGGGTGGCGTCATCGGAGATACGTCGGGGTGAGGACGGGGGCGAGAATCCGTCGTGGGTGCCGGAAGAGAGAGGGGAAGAGAGAGAGAGGGGGAGGGGAAGAGGAAGAGGGGTTGGGATTGTACACCAAGCTTAAAAGCTTGTACATTTTTCATTTTTTTAATAAAAAATTGCTTTTTTTCTCTTTTTTTCTTATATTTGTTTTTTCAATTTTAAAATAAATTATATATTAGTTTTAGGAATAAAAATATAATACTTTTTTTCAGAAAAAAATAAGTTTAAATTCATATATTTTTAAATGTAATTTTTTTAATTTAACATCATTTTTTATTTAAATAATATATTTTTAAATCAATATAATTTATTTATTTTATAATTATTTAATTTAATTAAAAATGATGATGTGAAAACGATGGATTTAGTGATGGGTTAGTGATGGGTAGGGTTGGCACGTCCGTGTCAGTAGCGTGTCAGTAAGGATGTGATGACGTGACGCTACTGATGGGTTTAGTGATGGGTAAGGGTTGGGAGAGACCAAAGTAGATATGCTTTTGAAATGGGAATTAATTATCACATTTTTTTTTGTCTATTCCATATTGTACAAATAATGTCCATCATGATTAACATTTTTACAAAATCATTCCAAAACTAATGGAATAGTTTTTTTTTCTTTTTTTTGAACGGCAAAAAGAGGCAACGGGATGAGCTTCGGCAAAGCCGAGAACCGAATCGTTTTACAGAATAGTTAATTAAATTTCAATGACCGACAACGAGAGGACGGGTGTTGGAAGGGGGTTAGACATGTCGACCTGGGTGGATCCGGACCTGAAATACCCAAAACTCGATTTCAGAGGATTAGTAGACCCAAGAATCGAATCGTTTTACAGAATATGGTTCCGGTTCGGTGCTGAGTTCGGCTCGGATAATTGGGTATAGACCCGAGTGGAATAGAAATAGTAATTGGAGCCGATTTTGGGTGTTTTAATCATACTGGTTAGTTTATACATAATATTATGATCATTAACGAATAACAATTGTGTAATTAACTTGAGTCAAACACTATTAACTGTATTATACCACATCAAATTTCAAGTAAATAGTTAATTAAATTTCAGTTCTCGGTTATTGAACCCGATTTATTCTATGCCCAATGTACGCAAACCCGAAAGACCCGATACACGATTTCACAAAAAGTTGGATCCAATACCAAACTGATTTTTAGCAATCCAGTTTCAATCGATTCCGGTTGCAATTTCATACATGTTCGGGTTCGAATTTTCGGTTCTATATCTCATCCTTAATGCTAACTCATCCTTCTACCAAGAATAACACCCAAATAAAAATTTAAAAGGGTGAAATATGTAATTAACTAAACTAAATGAGGTGTAAATTCAAATTATCTTAAAAGAAGTATAGTTACAAGAAAACTTTATAATGGACTATGATAATATATTCTAAGGCATTATATTATTACAAAGTGAAGATATCTTACATAAACTTAAATATATTATTACAAAGTGAAGAACAATTTCAATATTATTCATAAACATAAACACATTATTTAAAAAAACTTTGTTGCTCAACCTTATGTCGATATTAGACCATAATCGATCATTACCCGAGCATCTCCGTGATCACCACTTAGCTCGGCTGAGGACCTTTTGATCGATGAGGTCCGTAAGAGCTAGGGGTTTCTGTTTCCCGGGGGTGCAGGAGAGTAACTTCCAATGGGGACCGAAGGATATGCAGGAGGCATATGAATTGGGGGATAATTACCAACGAGACGGTCACTAAAACGTTGTAAGATGGATCTATAACGTGGTACGACATGCCCACCATAAGTCAATGGGTTAGTAGCACTATATGATTCATGCCCCTTTAAAAACCCTCGATTAATGGGGTTCTTGTCAAACGATGAGGCTTCGTTAAGTCCTTCAGAAAGATTAGAATATATTAGAATATATAATTGATGATTAAAATTAAATCTCACATGTTATATCTTCTTCTATGATATTATAAAGAGTAGAACATTGTAAGTTTGCGAGTTCAATCTTAAAATTAATTGGTTGTAAGTAAGGCCGACCTAAGTGGAGTCCTAAGTGTACATATGAACAACGCCTGCCAAAATAATGAGCCCAATTTTTTTCTTGCATATGTAGTAGTCTAAGTTCTTTATTAAGCTGTATTGTATTATTTATGAATCAAATTTGTACTTATAAATTGTAAATAGAAATGAAACATTTAATTTTTTTATTTATTTATAATTCTCGATCATTAGAATTTATAGTCTATTTTTTCAAAAAATGTACCAGGCCTTCATAATCTCCGGACCGGCGCTAGTTGTAAGAGAGGTGGCACAAGACCCTTATAAACACATCACATGTTCATTTGTTGTCCAATGTGGGACATTACTCAACACGCCCCGTCACGTGTGACGTCATTTTTTTTGCGCCTAACACATGAATATTTATGGGTTACGTGGGGTCCGTGTGGTCGTTTGACCAACTACATGTGAACCTTGTTTTGATACTATGTAATTTTGTGTGGTTCCATCTTAAACCAATTGATTGAAAAAAAAGTACCTCAGAATCCTTATAAGCACATACAGATTCATTTATTTTTCCAATGTAGGACATTACTCAACAAACACATACTAATTACACCAAATCCAACCAAAGATGAAAAAAATGCTCTAAATAATTTTGTAAGGCATACTACTTGAATATCAAGTGTGATATCGACTCGAGTTCTGCCAAGCTCGAGCTCGACTCGCAAACCTAAACTCAAGCTCCATACTCGACGAGCCTCTGTTCGAGCTCGACTTTGCTCGAATTTTTTTATTTTTTTAAATGGAGTAATCAGTTGAATCTGCGTGTTGTGTTTTTCATTTTGAATAATAGAAATAATAAATAGGGCATATTTTCTTTTCTTTCATTTATATACAAAAGATGCATATGTAATTATATATATAAAAATGTTAAAAGAGTAATCTAAATGAAGCTCGATTAAGCCCGCTAGTCTGACAAGCTGAGTATTAGATAGCTCGAGCTAGAGCTCAACTCGGTTTACAACAAATTGATTTCGAGTATTTTTCAAGTCGATCTTAATTAGCTCGCTCGCGAGATACAAGGCTCAAATACATTCCTATTGTAAATTAGAAAAAATAACCAACAAACGACTTATCTATACATACCATGAACCGTTGTGGACGTGGTGGTTATAGTTTTTCGTGCTGAAATTGCGAAAGGGGATGAAACCAATACAATACAGAAGAGAACAAAGAAAAGATTACGATCCATTGCTTCAATTAGAGCAATTTCGGAGTCTGCTTAATTAATTCCTTCACAGGTCCTGATAATATTTATAGACAAAATATAAATTGGCATTCAAAATTGGATTGCAATTTGGAAAAATAGGACCATTCGATTTGATTGCGAATTGACAAGTTGGGTAGAAACAGCAAAATAGAGCAATTATATTAATAATAAATATTGTGACATATGCATATATTCATTTTTATTCTTGTCTATATGCTATTTTAAAACTTAGCTTCTAAAGTATGAAACATTCAAAATCTACTATTATATTATTACCTAAATTTCTTTAATTTGGAAAATTATTGAAAAAATAGTAAGTTTTTAGTAAGTTTAGTAGATTAAAATATAAAATAATGTTTTCTAAATCCACTTGGTAAGACCAGTCTCACTTAAGCAAATTATCGGTTTTAAAATCCTTCGACATACCATTGTCGTTCATTTGATTGCGAATTGACAAGTAGGTCAAATTATCACTAAGACCAATACATTAAAATATATATTTTAGAGGTTTAGTACATCAAAATTGAACTTTTAAAATACGATACATCTTTATTCTACTTATAAAGCATTTGAGATATTTTTCACGATCCCATTCAAAATTAAGTTGTACAACTCTGTCATGGATTTAATGTAAAATCTAACTTATTTTTTTAATTCCTACTTTTCAATTAATTAAATACAGCCCTTACTTCTTCTTGTGACTACTAATATTATTGTTATAATTATTATTACAATTATTATTATTTTTATCATTATTATCATTAATTATTATTATTGTCATTATTATACATACTATTATATATAAAAAAAATTATATCCATAGTCTAAGTCCAATATTAAATTTTAAGATTTTAAACATAAAAAAAAATCTAAGTATACATCATATTAATCTATACTATTTATCAGAATATGACGTACCAACATATTTTATCTACGAGTAATGATATTTCTTTCTATCTTTTTGTTTTATTCATAGTCTTACACATCTGCAAACTTCATATGTGTCATCTATTAATTCTCTTTCCTCGTATCATCCCTTGATTTTGACATTTATCGTGATCAAATAAGTATGATTATGAGTATGACTAAAAGGTAGTAAGAAATATCATATTCTCTTTATCTACCCAATAAACATCACATCTATCTCTTAACTCTTGTGACCTACCATTGTCGTTCATTTTCCCATACCTGGCTCCGACCCCCTCTATTAATTTCCAGACGTTAGAAATTATTCATTATCATCATCTATATATATATAAAAATTGAGTTTCAAGTTTGAAGTTGCATTTATTACCATGCATTTAATATTAATAAAAATAATATAATAAATCAATTTATAAGAAATAATAAATTAATAAATTGTAATATCAAAAGTTTTGCCATAAACAATATTTCATAAACATAACAAATAATGATGTTCATACATTTCTGAATTGCAAAATTTGTAAGGTAAAAACGCATAATGTCAAATATTTATTAAAAATAACCAAGAACAATGACAATATTTTCACCATTTGTAGATATATATCTTATATATATAAACATAACAAACAATGACAAAATTGAGTTTCAAGTTTGAAGTTGCATTTATTACCATGCATTTAATATTAATAAAAATAATATAATAAATCAATTTATAAGAAATAATAAATTAATAAATTGTGATATCAAAAGTTTTGCCATAAACAATATTTCATAAACATAACAAATAATGATGTTCATACATTTCTGAATCGCAAAATTTGTAAGGTAAAAACGCATGATGTCAAATATTTATTAAAAATAACCAAGAACAATGACAATATTTTCACCATTTGTAGATATATATCTTATATATATAAACATAACAAATAATGATGTCCATGCATTTCTGAATCGCAGAAATAGTTGACTATCTACGTTATGATTAAAATTTAACTACATAACAACAAAATTTATAAGGTAAAAACGCATGATGTCAAATATTTATTAAAAAAACCAGAACAGTGACAATATTTTGTGGATATATATCTATATTCTATATAAGATAAAAACCGA
Organism: Calendula officinalis; assembly: GCA_963853835.1. NCBI lineage: Eukaryota > Viridiplantae > Streptophyta > Magnoliopsida > Asterales > Asteraceae > Calendula > Calendula officinalis. The sequence continues at coordinate 87,635,832 of OY970823.1, forward strand.
TTTTCATGTTTGATGTTGTACTTACTCTTAAAATTATTTAATTAGATGATTTAATCATTAAAAACAATTCAAGTAGATGAAGTGTCACAATTTAAGATTAATTAATTATAAATTAAATTGTTATACTTAATATATAAGTTTTAGTTTCAAGCATGTGTAAAGACACATATTAAATGTATTAATTAATTTAAAATTTTCATACACATTAAAAATGACACATTTAGTATAAATAGGTAAGTGTGGTTGTTAATCTCACTCATCTATTCTCTTATTAAGAAATTCATTTTAACGAATCGGTGAACGATGTATGTCTCCATTTTTAAATGTTTTTTTGTGTATTGATACATCGTTTAATTTAGGTTTGTTTATTTTGTAGGATCGACTATCTCCGGCGATGCTACTATGATGATTACACAATATCTTATACTCAAATTGGTATAATTCAATTCCTCATAATTCTTTGATTATATCGTCTAATTATTTTACTATATCTTATACTCAAGTGTTAAAGCCTAGATATTATATATAACACAAAACAATAGCTATACATGTGGGTCGAGATACGATCGTTGGGCAACACAAGGCATGATGACAACACAAACGGGAAACAATAGGAATAAATAATGATGATCAGAGGTGAATGCAAGTCACATTGTACATTACTTTAATAATCAATATGTAGCAAAGTTTATACTAACAAACAAGATCCTTCATTTTCATATTTGTGTTCGCTTAGATATTTGTAAATATAAACAAATTAATATATTTAAAAGTTGAGTTTTGTCATAAAGTTAAGAAATTAATGTAATAAAAAATATAGTAAAAACTAATAACTCCGTCAAATTTTTATATCAAAAGTATTGAAATGAAATTATTAGTAAATTAATATAAGTAATAAACTTATGTATATTATTAGTAATAAATATAAGTAATAAACTCAAAAGTCTTGAAATAATATTATTAGTAAATGAATATAAGTAATAAACTCATGTATATATAGATAAAAACTAATAAATTGACTTATCATGAGTGTTAAAATAATTATTAGAAAATGATTATGAATATGATTATGATTATGAGTAATAAACTAAAGTAAAGGTTATCATAAATATGATTACTAAGTTGATGTAATGAAAAATACTATTGTAATAAAAAAATACAATAAAAACTAATAAGTTTATCAAATTGTCATATCAAAAGTCATGAAATAATATCTAAATTAATGTACCATTTAATTACATTTGTTTAATATAAATATAAAAAAAGTTGAATATTGGTCATAAATATGAATAATAAATAATTATGAGTAATAAAGATAAATTGTCATATGAAAAGTCTTGAAATAATTATTAGTAAATTAATATAAGTAATAAAAGACTATTTTATAATAAAAGAATTAACATTTAATAACATTTATTTAATATAAATAAAAGTTAAATTTTGGTCATAAATGTGAATAATAAACAATTATGACAAATAAACTTAAAGTATCATATGTAAAGTCTTGAAGTAATTATTAGTAAATTATCTATCTATCTATATATATATATTTAAAAAATGAGTTCCATATTTGAAGTAGCATTTAATTACAATAATTAAATGACAATAAGAAATAATGTAATTAAAAATATATTAAAAACTAATAACTCCATTAAATTGTCATATCAAAAGTTTTTATAATAAATATAAATCAAACTATTCATATACTACAATTAAGTAAAATTTATTAAGTAAAATAAATAGTAGAAGTTCAAAAATCATATGTTATATTTTAACTTTCCTATAAAAACATATGTATTAAAAATCACACTCACAATTATCCCAACAATAAACTTAGTGTTTTCTTCAATATAAACAAGTTGACAAGGTTTCCTTACAATATGAATCAAGATTTGTACTTAGTGTGATCTGATTCAATATTCAATTTAGAATTCTAATGTATAATTACAACAACCATTGTTTTTACTTTGCAAATCAATACAACAACATCAATACAACATGCCGCACGAATCCATAACCACAAATTTACTGACAAAACATCATATCATATCAGAAACCCAAGTGTACAATAATATATAAGGATAAAATGAGTTTCAAGTTTGAATGTACCATTTGTTAGCATACATAAATTATAATAATATATATTGTATATGTTTTATTCAATTTTGGAACGCGTCGACCCAAAATTAGAAATTATCGTCTTTTCCCCCATCTAATTTAAATAAATAGGGGATACGGGTAAATTGTAATCATGCTTTAGATACTTTGCACGTTACACCAATATAATATATACAATTTACGTTCAAAAAATTGTTTATTATGAACAAAGCTCGTGCATCGCACGGGCCATGTTGTCTCGTTTTACATAATTATTGTGCTAATTATAACAAACGTTTATAATTGAATATTTTCTGATATGGTTTAGGCTTCTACCTACCAGTGTTTAAACTCGGGCCATCCCTGCCAGTTCAATCGGTTAAACCGGGACCCGGGAAAGAGAGCAGGTCAAAAGTATCTGACTTTTTACCCATTAATGATCTGTTGCGACCCGACGGGTTTTTGTGAAACTCAACGACCCAATAACTGTTTGAGACCTGGTTGTTACGTGTAATCTCATTTGAACTTCAATTTTAGAAGTTGCTTCGTCGAAATTGGAGACCGAGTTAGACGATTGGAAGACGATACTTCGATTTTGGAAACCTAATCATGAGAAATAAGGCGATTTCAAAGGTGATTAGGAGATTTGGAAGGTAATTTCAGTTTGAATACTTGATTGGAAAATCAAATGAAACTAATTTAGAAGTTGATTTCAGTTTGAAGGGAATTTGGAGGGTGATTAGACGATTTTGAAAACTGAATAATGGGAAATCAGACGATTTAGAAGGCGATATGGTGATTTTGGAAAACGAATCATGAGAAATAAGGCGATTTCGAAGGTGATTATGAGATTTGGAAGGTAGTTTCAATTTGAGTACTTGAATGGAAAATCAAGTGAAAGTAGTTTGAAGGCGATTTGATAAGTGATTAGTTGACCCACCGTTACGGTTGAACCGTGATCCGACCATCGAACGAGTTTTACTAAAAACTCTGGTTTTGAAACATTGCTACTAACCAGGTGAGTTATTTTACCATATTTATTTCCTAGAGAAGACTAGGAATATGAAGTCGTCGAGCTACAAGTCCACGTAGAGTCGTAAGCCGGTTTATTAGTTCCAAACACAAAACGCCCAGGTAAGTTAAGTAACATAAAATTTGCTAAAAATTTCTGTTGTATAATGAAAATAATATTCAATCCCTTTCTTGAATTTTACTCCTTAACAGGGCCAAAAAAATTATATTTTTTATATTTTTTTGAGCTGAAAGTGCGAAAGACATGAAACCTAGATGATACAATAGAGAACAAAGAAAATATTACGACCCATTGCTTTAATTAGAGTAATATCGGAAGCTGCTTAGTTCTTTGATCACACAATTCATTAAAATTGATTAACTGAAATTAATAAACCGCTTCAAGACATGTACATAAACCTCTAAATATAAAAAATTTATGCATTACTTTTTTAAAAAAAAAACAGCCAAATGGTTGGTTAACAAAATCTTTTTTTTTTTAAACTTGGGTTCCGACTCGGTTTACAAGCCGACTAATCCCAGAGCGACCATCCGCTTTGCGGGTAGCCCGGAATCAGCGCATGTGAACCTCCGTGGCCACAAAGGTGTACTTTTTTCTGCTCCTAGCAGGGATTGAACCCAAGACCTCCTGGGAATTCGGGTACGGGTATCGGATACCCAAATGTACTACCCGAATTTTCGGGTACCCGGATTTCGGGTATCCTAATTTTCAGATACCCGGTTTTGAACACCCTATCTAAACCTAGGGATGGCAACAGGTCGGGTTTGGGGCGGGTTTTGATATACTTGAACCCGAAATCAGAAACTGTCCCCGAATCCGCCCCGATCCCCGTCGGGTATTTCTCGGGTTCTCCCCATCGGGAATTTTTTAAGCCGCGAACCCGACCCGTCCCCAAATTCGGGTCGGGTATAGCTTATTCCGATACGGAACCCGAAACCGAGAAAATACCCGAAAAATTACCTGAAACCGACTCGATACCCGAAATATCATAACCCGCCACGACCCGAAAACTGTCGTGTTCGGTTTTCCCCGTCGGGTTCATTTTTTTTCCATCCCTACCTAAACCCGGACACTTCTTCCCATAAAAAAATAAATCAAACTTGACATAACATGATTATAACTTCATTTTTTTCTATATACATTGTATTAAAGCGAATAACATCTTACATATCAATTATCAAACATGTGATCGACGACTTACTTTTTTCTAGTCTCCCAAGTACAATTGGCCACAATTATTCACAAGATTCCTAAAATAAAATAAAATTTTAAATTGAATTATTACGTTTACAAGTTTGTAAAATTCACAACTTTATACTACCACGGAATTGTTTGATAGAATTTCAAATAACTAAAGTCAGAAAATTCACACTTTGACTTTTTAAAAACAACTACAAATTAATGAAATGTTAATACGAGGGTTTTTGACGAGTTAAGGATTACGTATTTGGGGGCAAAAATAAGCTAGGTCAAACTGTAAGTGCATGTTTTCGCCGACCATTACCATCGTCATCCCCATTATCATCTCTTTGAAGGAGCTTTCGGCACGTTGAGGCTACACACATATAAAATAGAGTATAGTTGGACAGTTATAATCAAGTCTACCATGATCAATCGATCGAGCAACCAATAATATGAAAATAAATATGAATATGATTAACATACCATGAATTTTAACTAATGTTGAGGCTTCATAATTTCCCCATATCTCATGGTTGACATAATTGAATATCATTATTGTTGTTAAAGATATATAATTAGTTTCTGATGTAATTGCTAAAACACTTGGAATCAACATGATGCAACAAAGAAGAACAACGCATTTGTGGTTCATTTCTTCGATCTTGGGAGTTCCTTATTTCTTCGATTTGAATTGAATTAATGGTCTATATATACCTAAACTATATGGTGATAACCTGACTTTAAGACATGTGAAATGATCTTTTAAATGTCACTATTATTGTGTATCAATTCTTGACATATTATTGTGTATTAATTCTTGATTCTCATTGATTGACAAAGGGTGTATTATATATACAATTACAAAGCTATAAATTAGGAAATGATTACATACAATCAAGCCTAATATCTATCTACAATATAATTCAAATATAGGCTATCTAACAGCCACATTTTTTATCTCTTCCCTATGTAAATATGTACCAGATGGTCAAGAACAAATTTTAGAAACAGTCACGATAACAGTCGGTTGCCTAGTCACTAGAAAAGATTGGCCACTAGAGGATCCGTATAAACGAGAATACTCTCTAGAAAAGAAACTTCTATGTATATTCAAAGAAATTATCAGTCAACTAAATGTGAGCATTGAACAATTCCAAATCTTTGTTTTTATTTTATTTTTCCTTTCACCAAGTCTTGATAGACCAAATGAGAGAGACTAAGGTGAAGCTAGAATTTTTCCTTAAGAGAACTGGTTTGAAAAACTATATCTATCAACGCCAAAAATATGTTAGCAAATTGCCAATATTCTGTTGATGAATATGAATAATTACAAATTTGAACTTTTCATTATTAAAATACGAAATTTTCCTTGTAGAAATTATAAAAGTGCTAACATATCTAATGCTCGCTAGGGAATTCGTAGCTAAAACACATATATATAGTTAAACTAGAAGGTTACCCGCGCAATGTGGCGGCGGGTACCCTGTGACTAAATTTGACGGCGATCAAGTAACGGATGGTGACAACGGTAGTGATAGTGGCTGATGGTTGCGGTCGTGTGGATGGTGGGTGATGTTAATTTTAATTTTGTAAATATTAATAAAGATATCTCATAAGTTTCCCTAAATCCGAAATTGGTGTTTTTTTAAATATGGACCGTTTTAGCTATGTTGAATATCTCATAAGTTTACTTCAATCCGAAATTGGCGTTTTTTAAAATATGGGCCTTTTAGTTATGTTAAAGTTAAATGTTATATATATTAGTTGTTGTGATAAAGCAAAATATCAAGTAGATCAATTGGTTAACACATAATCCGTACTCACAAAAGGTCTAGGGTTCGAATCCTATAATGAATATTTTTTTATATTTGTGGTGTTTAAGATGTTACACAAAATAGAAATAATATTAAGTTTAAGTTTAAGGACTTCTATACTTAGTAGTCCTAAACCCTTTAATAAGGAGTAAGATAAGATATGTATGTTTTACACCGTTAAACTTAAACACCTTATAAATGACTGAGTTGTATTTAAAGAAGTCTTTGATTTTTATGAAGTTTTAAGGGACAAATCTTAGCCATTGTATCAAAAGATCTTTTAACCACCGCCATCATCAAATGACATGTAATTAAATATACAACCACCACCATCGCCGGCCACCTCCGACCGTCGCTTTCCGCCTCTGCTTGACGCCTCTGGCCACCGCAATCACATGTGATTGGGTACGCAATCACATGTGATTGAAAGCAACCAACGGTGGCGAGGGGATACCGATGGTGGAGATGGTGGCTGAAAGAGGTTGGTGGTGGTGGTGGTGGTGGTCGGCGGTGTTAAATCACATGTGATTTAATACATATGGGGTGGTGGTGGTGGTCGGCGGTGTGCAATCACATGTGATTTAATACACATGGGTTGGTGGTGGTGTTGATGTATTGAATCACATGTGATGTTGGTGGTGTGATTTGGGGGTTGATTGATCCAAGTACTGAGATTTGTCTATCATGACTTTACAAAAATAATGGACTGCCTTGAACGTTTTGTCTATAAATTACTATTAGAAATTAACCTATGTACATATATGTGTAAGCTCACTTGAATTAAAGTAATCTCAATAAAATATTGATAATTGATGGACTAAAGAACCCAAAAGAAAAAATCAAAACATATAACTTAGGGATCGGAGCGGCCTTTTTAATTTGGTGGAATAAATTTACTATTTTATAAAGAAAAATCCCATTTAAGTTGGGCTTCATTTTTATATAAAAACTTTTTTAAGTTTGAGGGTGGTTTGCATTTGACTATTCATGCTCTTGAAAATGCATAATTAACATAAACTTGAGATCTATGTCATTTTATGAATTCGACAATTCGTAGGTCATTTTGCTTCTTTAATTCAAAGCAAATTATATTCTCAATGCTTAATACATTACAAAGAAAGTTACAAGAAAAGTGTCATTTAGTGACACAATTTCACTTGTTCACACCATGCACAAATACTAGATTACTAGGATTCTTGGACACATCAATGACCACGCATATTTTGAGAAACAATAATAACGAAACCAAATCCCGCTAATGGGGTGAAATATAGACAGTCATACGGTATACCTCTAATAAGAGTAAAGAAACTGTTTTCCAAAAATCTTCTGGCAAAAATGTGTGGTGGAATAAAAACGAAAAATTGTGTGATGTTGTGATTATGTAGATGTCCTAAAGAGATAAAATAGAATGAAACATGTATGACATGAAATAAAAAAAATGTAAATCTATAGTTCTAAAAGACCACATCGAGCAATATCATATTATCATGTCTTCAAATATTTGGGGTTGTATTTTGACGAAAGTTTCAAATTAAGTCCTTTTCTTGCATGGTTTTATAATTTCAAACTCGACAGATCTCATCCGATAAAAGCTCTAACTCAACCCGATTGCCATTCCTATTTCTGATCCGATAAAAGCTCTAACCTGATCCAACAACCTGATTGACACATTTATCTACACATATCTTTTTATAGAGTAAGTATGTAGTAGGAATTGAAATTGATTTAGGAGACTTTGTCTACAAGTCTATTCTTCCTAAGCTCTTAGTTTCCCACGAACAAATTTTCCAGTTATAAAATGACTTAATGGTGCACAAAATTGACTTTTGTGGTCTTTTCACAATACGGGAGCCAGGAACTGAAAACTTATTTTCCGTTTAAAACACTTTTTATCTCACAAAACATTTATGTGTTAATTTAACTAATATATACCGAAAACACAAAATAACAAATCCATAACAATAACTTGACATTCAAGCATACTTACACGCAAACATCACCATTTTACATTATTGAACAACATAATACACACCTTCTAAACTAATACTAAATCTACCCATAACCATATGCCGATAGAAAACACTTTCCAAAATCTTATATTGCTAGGCTACAAGCCATTTGGTACTCTTAAACCGAGTCGCAAATACGCTACCCAATTATATGCGACACGTCATACATCGTAGGCCTTTTTTCAGGGTCGGGATCGATGCATCTTTTGGCTATAATAAATATCAATGTTAGAACTTTATTTATTTCTAAAAGTGGAACGGGAAGACGATGATCGATTAAATCTTTAAGCTCGATCTTTTCGGCTAATGGCGATGTTAAAGAGGTTACTATATCACCAGGATGCGTTCCTTTAATGACTTCCAAGGCTAGAACCCCAAAGCTATACACATCACATTTTTCAGTTACCTTCATCGTGTAAGCGAGTTCTGCAACAACAAAAAAAAGTCATTCACCGATGATGGCTTATTAATCCGTTGTTAAATACCTTTTTTGATGAATGACTGACACTAAAAGTTCGTCGCTAAAAAGCTAGTCGGCAATATTTTAAAACTAGGGATGAGCATTTTGACCGAACCAGCATCAATTATGATTTTCGGTTCGGTTTTGTAATTTTCATGATTTTCGGTTTCGGTCCGGTCCTCAGATAGAGCTGAGCATTTGGAAAAAATAAAACGAAACGATAACCGACCGAAACTGAACCGAACCAAGGTCAATTGTGATTTTCGGTTCAGTTTTGAGATTTCATCATTATAAGTTTCGGTGCGGATTTCAGTGCGTTTCGGTCCGTGCTCACCCCTGTTTCAAACATAACTTGTGACATACTGTTTAAACTTACCGACGGAAAATCACGTATATGTCTAATATGATTTAAATCGTTTAAAACAATAAACCTAAGTATAACGGTTAAAAAATTATTTTGAAGGACAATTTATTTAGCGACACGTTACTGATTAGTTATTTATATTTATTGACGGATTTCTGGTTATTGGAAATCCGTTGATAATATATATTTTCTAGTATTAAATATACAAATGACAATAACATTATAAATTACCCGGCGGAAGGTATCCAAATGTTCCTGCAACATTACTCCAATTGGACGAGTTCGGGTTCAAAATCTTGGATGTCCCAAAATCCGAAACACAAGCTTCATAATCCAAATTAAGCAAAATATTTTTACTCGATATGTCACGATGAACAATCGGAGGCGAACAATCATGATGCATATACGATAACGCGTATGCAATACCTCTAACAACATTCACCCTTTTTGTCCAATCCAAATTCCGAGCCATTTTATCGTCACTCAAAATGGATGCTAAACTACCCCCTTCGAGATATTGGTATACCAAAAATGAATTTTGACCGTAAGAATAGTATCCGAGTAGTTTCACAATGTTTCTATGTCTAATTCTTGTTAATGACCTAATCTCGTTTATGAAATCGTCGTGATTGATCACCTCGGAAGACGAGTGAAGTCGTTTTACCGCAACTGTATTTCCTGATGCCAGCTTTGCCTTGTACACGCTTCCAAACGCCCCCATTCCGATGCGGTACATTTCGTTAAAATCGTTGGTTGCTTTTATGATTTCGTGGTAAATCTCTCTTCCGTTACAAGTTGAGATCGAAAAGAAATGTTGATCGCCATCGACTTTATCTTCGTGTGCGAGTTTTCTTGTTGTTCTTGATCTCGATCTATAGAAAATGAATATTCCCATTATACCCCCGAGTAGAAGAGCTCCGAGAAGCGGGAGGGAAATCATGAGTGCGAGTTTTCGGTTTCCGTTTGCAGTACGTCTTTTTGATGGAAGATTACATTGCGGCAACCCGACAATTTTTCCACACAAATCTTTGTTCCCTTGCAATGATTGTATAGTAATATTCGTAAACAATTTACTTTCAGGAATGGGGCCTTGTAAGCGGTTATACGAAAGGTCAACGGTCAACAACGCGTTCATTAATTCAAAACTTTTCGGGATATTACCCGAAAGTTCGTTGCGAGAGAGATTTAGCGTCTCCAAGCTAGCCATACTAGAAAGTGCAGACGGTATCTCGTCCACAAGGGAATTGTTACTCAAATCGAGAACCGAGAGCTGGACCAATTTACCTAATCGTACCGGAATTTCTCCCGTAAATCGATTATTGCTCAAGTTTAAATAAAATAGCTGCGAGCAATCTCCGAGAGACGACGGAATCGGCCTGTTGAACATATTCATGGACAAATCAAGCGACAAGAGTTTCGTTAACAATCCTAGATCTTGCGGGACGACGCCCGAAAGCCGGTTATTGCTTAAATCAAGACTCCCGAAGAGAGTTATCCTCCCGAATTCTTTCGGTATATCTCCAACCAACTTATTTGAAGAAAGGTTAAGTTCTTGTAATTGAGTCGCGTTCCCAAGAGACCGAGGGATATTACCACTAATTCGATTCCCGCCTATTTGTATCGCCGTTAAGTTCTCGCACTCGCTCCAATTATCCGACATCTCCCCGAAAATGTCGTTATCGTTTAAATTGATGTAATTAAGATCCGGATAGACACCGAAGCTCGTGGAAATATCTCCCGTTATACGGTTTCCATCTAACCGTACTCGAGTCAAGCTCGAGCAGTTACGCAAGCTCTTTGGAATCTCACCCGTTAGATTGTTATCACTAACAATAAGCAACTCGAGCTTCCCGCCGTTACAAATTTCATCGGGTAAACTACCCGAAAAACTATTGCTAGTGATTTCTATTTCAACCAACTTTAATTTCCCTAATTCTTGCGGTATAGGACCCGAGAGACTATTATTACTAAGATGTAATTTTTCTAACTTTTGTAGGTTACCTAACGAGCTTGGAATCGAACCGGTGAGTTGGTTTCTGCTTAACTGAAGATTAGAAAGTGATGTCATGTTTCCTAATTCATGCGGGATGGGACCCGAAAGTTTGTTCGCGTAGAGACGAAGACGATCAACGGATTTGAGATTGCCAAAAGACGAAGGAATTGGACCGCTGAGATCGTTCGAGTACAGCTGGAGCCATTTCAGTGAAGTCAAGTTGCCTAATTCTTGCGGGATTGATCCGTTTAACCGATTTTCAAACAACATCAATTTCGTTAGTTTCTTCAGATTAACAAAAGTTTTCGGGATTGGTCCCGTTAGAGAGTTATTGTTCATAAATAACTCCTCTAGATTAACAAGATTCCCGAACTCAGGCGGGATCGAACCTGAAATATTGTTTGAATCCAAATAAAGATAACTCAAATTCGAAAACCCACCGAAACACGCGGGAATCGACCCGTAAAGCTCGTTTTCATACAACGAAATCTCGGAAAGCAACTTCATTTCACATAATTCTCTCGGGATAAACCCGTTTAACCGATTCTGGTGCAAATAGAGGATTTCAAGATTCTTTAACTCCCCGATCTCAACCGGGATTTTCCCCGTGAATCGGTTAATAGATAAATCGAGAAAAACAAGATTCGGGAACGAAGAGAACGAGAAGTTATCGAGGGTACCGTTTAAATTAGACGATGAAAGGTTTAATCGGTTTATGCTGCCATTTTCATTGCAAGAAACTCCATACCAATTGCAGAAAGATGAATTAAGATTATAATCTTGTTTCCATGAAGGTAGGAGGTTGTTGGAGCTTTGGGTATGGTTTAGGGTTTGTTTCCAGTTTAGGAGAGCATCAACTTCATTTGAAGAACATGGAGAAACATATAAGGTGTAGATTATGGAAGCTAATAATAAAATTCTGGAAAGAAAGAAGAAATCCATGTTTGTGTGTGTGTGTTTATGAGTTTGTGTGATGGACCAGTAAGGTTTTTTGATGAATTTTATATTGATTAATTTTCAAGTGAGTCTAATTTTCCACAATCACAAAATTCAACGGTTGAATACTGATCTGGGCCAAAAATTAAATGAAATATAGAATTTTGAGATGAGTTGACTCGGAGATTAGTTGACTTTGAATTTTTCAACAAGTGATGTAACTATGTAAGTCATTAGCAATTAATATCATGATTATGACAGTGGCAAATTTCATAAAAATGTAAGATTTTAATTTTTGTTCCATTTTTATAATTATACTTTTGAGTAAACTACTTGTATTTCAACACGACCGAAACCAAAAACATATAATCAATTCAGTTATGAAAAATTTAGCATTTTCGGTTTCGGTTCAATCAGTTTCGGTTCAGTTTTTGGATAAGGATGAGCATTTGGGCTAAAAAAAACAGAAACAAAACCGAAAACATTAAAAAAAAAAGTTTAACACTATTCCAGAAAATTTGAGAAGTTGCACGGCTATCTCGTATTACACTATCTCGTATTACACAGTAGGTCATCCCGTGCCTCACATGCCAACTAATCGAAGGTATTTCTGTCTTTTCCCCCAAATTTCCTGTTACTTGTACCTACGGTTTAAAAATGAGTAGTGATTTTAGGACCATAAATTATCTCACCTACCACACTGTACAACATTTAAATCATATTATACAGAAGATACTGTAAATTTTATATTACCCTTTAAAAATATTGTACAAATATTGTACAACAATTATAAATTATGGTAGGTGAAGTAATTCGTATGGTGTCAAAATTACTACCTTTCAAAACTGCACTTTTTATATTACCCTTTTTCGCCATCATCATGAACACCCACTGATGTATGAATTTGAGATTACTAAAAATGAAATCTTCAACAATATGGCTAATCACATAATCATTATCATCGTTACTTTACTTAGAAAGTTAAACAGAAACTAATGTAGAAATATATATATTGAGATGATTATGAATGTATTACCTTTACTTGTTTGCATAATTTCTTTTTCCGTATGTATAATTTGCCCATAGTAGAAGAAAGATTAAGAGACCTATCATCTGCATCTGGAACTTCATCTGCTAATTTTGTAACTCTATGAACTTGCAGATCTAGGGTTTTAGAAAGCTGCAGCGGATATTATTGTTCGGAAACAGATGGCCGGAGAAGACAAGCAGATGGTCGGCGGTCTCTCTCTCTCGATCGACCGACCTCTGATTCCCTTCGTCTTCATGTTTGTGTGGTGATTCAAAACTTAATCGACAGGGTGGCGGTTGAGACGGTGCGGTGGCGAGCCGAGAGAGAAAAGGACGAAGAAAGAAAGGTTATGGAGGTCGATCTATTTAATTAGAGGATTTTTATCAAGGGGCTTTTCCGTCTTTACACTATAATTTTTAGTGAATCTACCATAAATATTGCATAATAATATAATTATAAAATCAGCTTAGGTTGTGTGTGTTTGCAGTTTAATGGAACCATTCAACACTGAATGCTTAATAATTCAGCATTCAGTACGTTTGTTTAGCGCCTCTGAATGAAGTATATGCTGAATGGGACAACAAAAAACTGCCGAATCATTCTTCCTTAGAACATATGTTGAATCATTAAGCAGTCAGAATTCTTATAAAAAAGTTTTCTTACATTCAAAACAAGCTTTATACAAAACCTCTTAATCATTCAGACCGTTGAATCATTCAGCACTTAATCATTTTGTTCCTATCAAATAGCACCTAAAACTCATATTGGCTTCTGACATGGAACTAAGACTTGATCATGACGCCATGTCATTGTCTAATGCTCGTGCGCAAGACTTTAATATTTTGAAATTTAATTTGATTCAAATCTATCTGTAATAAAATTATGATTTTATGCGTATTAAAATAACCGACTGAGCTAAATATATATCGTTAACTAGTTATAAGATTTTTTGGATACGCCAAATATGATTATAAAGTTAATGAACTATGTAATAAATTTAAAATTATATGTTTTTTCATATTTGTTTGTATATTATATATACACAATTATAATTTATGTAAAAATATCGTCTTAAATCACGACTAAGGAAACATTATGAACTAGCTCTGACTTATAAGGTTTGAAGTTTAACCTCACTGCCACTTCACATTTTAGATTATTTAGAACCTTGATTTTAATACATCATGGTGATCATGCTTAAGTCAATTTATTTTTAGTGATTTATAATCAAACTACCTTAAGTTGTAACTTTCCAATTTTCACTATGTTATGGTCTTATATTACAAATGCAGAAAGTTTAAGGGTGTTTACTGTAACATGTTGAGTTACTCAACTATTTAGAGCTAGGCAGTTCTCTGTCACAAAATTTACAAACCCTAGCTCACGAAACCCTAAAATCGTCCGCCTGAAGATTAATCAATCATGTCGCATTTTGGTAGAGCAGGTCCACCGGACATCAGAGACACCTATTCGCTCCTTGTTCTCAACATCACATTCCGTAAGTTCGCAATTTCATAATTTGGTTCAAAAAATCCCCAATTTGTGTAACGCAATTTTGTTTTTCCAGGTACAACTGCTGATGATTTGTTTCCGCTGTTTGATAAGTATGGAAAGGTCGTTGATGTCTTCATTCCGAGAGATCGAAGGTGCAGTTTCCATCAATTCGATTTACTGATTAATGTCTACTTTTAGGGATTGAACGAATTCGAATCTGTAAATTTTTTGGTGTCTATAGGACTGGGGATTCTCGTGGCTTTGCGTTTGTTAGATATAAGTATGCAGATGAAGCTCAGAAGGCAGTGGAGAAGCTCGACGGTGAGAAATGTTTTGTTGTTAATAGTATTTAGTTTATGAAAGAAAAGTACCTGTTTTTATGTTTATGCAAATGTTTCAGGAAGAGTTGTTGATGGCAGAGAAATAATGGTTCAATTTGCTAAATATGGGCCTGATGCTGAACGAATGTGAGTAACTTGTGTTACTGCTGATATTCAAAAGCACAAAGCAACTAACTTTTGATTTTGTTTTTGCAAAAAGTTTGTTTTTTAAATTATTAGATTATGCTCTTGTTCGTATCTGCTTATTCACGTATACCTGCCTTTATGCTTCTTTAAATCAATTTTAAGTGTTAAAACTTAAAATGTCTTGATTGGTTTCTATTTCTGTTTGTAGTCATAAGGGAAGGATTCTGGAACCAGTAGAAAAACTGAAAGGGAGTTCAAGGAGCCGAAGTCCAAGGTCAAGGTAAAGACTTCTTTCTTTTAAGTATACTGGTTTTCTTTTGCATGATATATAGTTTGACTATGTTTTGACTTATAGTTCGAGACATAGAGACGATTATAGAGACAGAGATTACAGGCGAAGAAACCGCAGCAGAAGCAGGGATCGATCTGATTACGATAGGCCTCGAGGAAGAGATCGGGATCGTTACCGAAGCAGAAGCCGAAGCAGAAGTCCCGATTATCGCAAAGAAAGAAGGAGATCAAGATATGATGATGATGATGATGACAAGGCTAGAAGCCGGTCTCCTGTTAGGTAAACAATTGGTTTATATGTTTCTCACCCCACTATATTACAATGCACCACTTTTTTTGTTTTTTATTTTAATTTTGGACAATGTAAGCACGGGCCACCTGAATTTTAGAATAGCGTACCAAAGAAGTATCATGTTTGGTTTTCTTTATTTGTATAATGGCCAAAAGCCCAAAACGTTTTCCTGCATAGAGTAAAATGACACCTCATCAAAGACTATGTCTTTAAACATTGGAGGGCAGTTTTGTCATTTGGCAAGTTTTTAGCTGGAATTGGTAAATGAAACAAATTGATACTTGGGTGGCCTATGTATAAAATGATTAAATTACTCCGATCTCAATTTTTTTAAATTATTTTCCTAACCTTTTTTTCTTTCTGTCAACGTTAAAATTGTAAATAAATTAAAAATTCAAAATAATTTGGTAATTTTAGTTGGCCCAAGGACGAGGTTTGAGGAAAATGCAAAACGAGCAAACCACATGGACTAAATTTGTAATCTATCTTAGAGTAAATTACAAGGATGGTCCTTGAGGTTTACACAAAATTTCACATAAAGGTCCTTTAGTTTAAATAACTACACTAGTAGTCCTGTCCTTTCTTTGGAAACTTTTTGCACCTATAGTCATTTAGCCTAATGTTCGTTATCTTTTTCTGTTAAAACATTACACCGGTAGTCCTTTAAAATTACACAAGTGGTCCTTTTTCTGTTAAAATATTTAACAGATGTTTAACTAAAGGACCGTTGGTTCCAAAAAAAGGATTACCAGTGTAATTTTTTAACAGAGGACCATAGGTGAAATTTGGGGTAAACCTGAGGGACCATTCTTGTAATTTACTCTCGCTCTTAACTAATCTTGAATCTGATATATATGGTAAAAATGTGATTGTATAGGAGTGTTTCTCCTATTCGTCGCAGTGTGAGCCCGCGTAGAAGCCCGTCTCCAAAAAGATCACCTTCTAGAAGCAGAAGCAGGAGCCCAGTGGTAGCACGGGTTGAAAAAGAAGGTTCCCCCATTGCAAAAAGTGTTTCACCCACTGGTGGGGCCCGCTCTCGAAGCCAATCACCACAACCTTCTAATGCTGATGTAAGTATAATATTTATAATGCACTATTTTTATTTATTTTTAATAAATACTTGGCTAAAGTCGTCTTGAAAACCATTTTATTTTGGTTAAAGTCAGTTTTTAATTACTGCTCATCCCTATACGAGGACCAAACCAAACCGAAACCGATGGAAAAGAAACCGGACCGATTACATGTTTTCGGTTTTGGTTGGTTTTGGGTTCGGTTTTTTCGGACCAAATGCTCACCCATAGGTTGGGTTATTATAGTTATTCCTTGTACTTAGGTTTATTTGGGTTTTTGGTAATCTTTATACTTCCTCCGATTCAAAATAAGTGATACACTTTGGATTTCACGGATTTTGAGACAAAAGTTTATAATGATGGTTAAATTAGATTAATTGGATGGTTAGTGGGAAATGGGTCCCACACTTTTTGAATAAAGTGGAGTTAATGATGTTTAAAAGTAAAAGTAAGGGTAAAGGGGTCTTTTCACTTTGTTAAAGTTGATAGTTAGTGGGTGTGGGTCCCACTATTTTTTGCCAAATAAGGTAATTTTTCAAAGTTTATCACTTATTTTGATACACCCCAAAAAAGAAAGTGTATCACTTATTTTGAATCGGAGGAAGTATGTAATAATAAAAAATTTGTTTTACAGGAATGAGTAGTGATCACAACTTTTGGAATTTCTGTGTATCGGCATATGAACTTGAGCAACTGTTTTGTGATGAGTGAGATGAATTCTTGAACTCATTTCCTGATGCATAATTTTAAGGTTAATAACTTTTTTGTGTTGTACTTTTTGCACTATGAATTTTCACTATGGTTGATGTTAAGGATTTTTCATTTTCGGATATTATTATGATTATTATTTTAATTTTATGCATGCATACTGAAGTTTTTTGACATGAAATATATAGTTTGTGTCGCTGTATGCTGTTGGTGAATAATGGTGCAGTAGCTGTTAATCCGTTATGCTGTTTCGTTGCTTGCACAATATATTTTTACACTTTTGATGATGATGTGGCGGTAAGATTTCAACATTTTATACTTCCTTTGGTTCAAATTATGTGATATTTCATTGTTGGTTTCATGGTTTTTAAGGTAAAAGATCATAATCAGAGTAATCAGAGTAAGATTAGATTAAATTGGATAGTGGGGGATGAGTCCAACAACTTTTGAGTAAAATGACATTAAGGATGTTTAAAAGTAAAAGTAAGGGTAAAAGAGTCATTTCATTAAATTAAAAAAAAAAGATAGCTGGCTGGTGTAGGTTTCACTACTTTTTACCAAATAAGGTAAATTATCAGAGTGTATCACTTATTTTGAAACTGCCCAAAACTGTAAGTATATCAATTATTTATGAAAGATGTTTAAAAGTAAAATTAAGGGTAAAATGATCATTTCACTGTATTAAGTTAGTAAGTGTTTGTTCTACTACTTTTTACCGAATAATTTAAATTATCAAAGTGTATCACTTTTTTAAAACTGCCAAAAATTAGAAGTGTTTCATTTTTTTTTTAAAGATATTCAAAAGTAAAAGTAAGAATAAAAGGATTATTTAACTATGCTAAGCTAAATTATCAACGTGCATCACTTATTTTAAAACTGAAAAAAATGAAAAATGTATTACTTATTTTGGATTAGAGGAGTAGTTGAAGTCAAATTAGGGTTGATTTTTTGGCTGAACCGTTTATATTCTTACAATTGTTTTGTTTTTGGGCTGTAAAAGGGGGTTTGTGGTAGGTGGATGATTAAAAAAGACGGTTAGAAGTTGATATTGTCGTTAGCTGTTGCTGATGCAGCCATCACCTGATTTTAGTTATTTTTAAGGTTAGCAGCTGTGACACTATGAGAGACTTAAAAAGTTAGATTCAATTTGTTGCAAATTATCTCTTCTTGTGCTAGGGGTAAAGATTCTTGTAGAACCACCTTTAAATGTAGAAAGAAATCACAGAACTTATAATTTTTAATTTTATATAATTTTTAATTTTTTTCTTGAGCCTATATTTATCTTATTGAATATGCTGTTATAGTTTTGGTAAATTGAATATGCAGTTGATATTTATACAGTTCTAATAAACAGAAAAAGAAATGATCTTAAGTTTGAGATTGATTATGTGGCTCTCCAGTAGCAAAATTTGGTTCTTGGTTGAGAACTTGGTTTTATACTACACTTATATTAAATAATTTCAAATAGTAAAATAAGTTAAATAAAAGACATCATAAAAACAACTGTTATAAGTGCATTACTCTATGATTCAACAATATTACATTGTTTTGTTTTGAAACGAGAGGTGTATATGACATCAGAACTTCAAAATATTATAACTTGGGGTTGTTGCTAAGTATAGTAATTATGGTTGTATTTAAGAAATTATTATATTCACTGTTAACTTGTACTTTGTATTTTTCAAGAATGAAAGAGAAATTGTTTAAATGCATGTCCAAACATCTTTTATGCATGGCCAAACATCTTATTGATAATAATATTTTTTTATAGTAATTTGAATAATATAACTCTAAAAGAACTTTTGTGCATATTTGAAATATTTTCTTTATGATATCTTAACCTCAGTAACCTATAAAATGGAGCAAAATGTTCCTCTTTAATAATTAAAGTTTTATTTATTAATAAATGGAAATATAAAACATTGTATTTACTAAGACGTCTGTCTATCTTTGTGCTATTAGGAAGTAAATGCAAGAGCAGTGAAATTGCCAAACAAAGAATGAAAATTCAAGGACAAACCGATGCTATTGATTCATCCATGTGTATATAATCATGAAAAGGCAATGCACCCACCAACCGTTTTAACTGTACGACTCCACTAACCATTTTTATAATGGGTATTTTTGTTTTTAAAGAGCTCCCTGAGGTGACGGATGCTCGAGATGTATGCTATCTAACATTTGTCCTGACTGTTTCTGAACCATCTCACAATCTAGTATAAAGTTTATCTAGTGATGGATTAGACCCGTGATTTATATGAAGTTATTCTGGAGTTCTTACTATTAGGTCATCATTAGGAAGTCAAACCACTTGACCAACAAGTGTTCTTAGCAAATTAAGCAATATCTTAGTGGTGATGATTTCATTTGTGAGATGCTTCCAATTTAGTAATGTCTATTAGTATTTATACTGTGTTTAAATTTTTTAATGTCGTATTTATATATACTATCAAACTTGATCCAATAAACATCAATACATATTTAAAAAGGTGAAAGACGTAGATTGGATATGGGTCACATACGAAATTAAAGAACTATCTCTAGATGGTGGTTTAATAGTTAAACTTTTCGTGATTTACGGGGTAATAACGTTTAACGTTTGAGATTATGGGCAATGGTCTAAGGTGAGAAAATCACAAAATGTGGATAACGAGTTGGACATGTCAACCTGTTTTGATCTGGACTCATTTAGGCTCAACCTAAACCTGATTATATCTGTATCATATTAGGTTTCAGGTCGTACCGCTCCTAATATCTACCATATATGTACATGCAAATAGGGGGTAGGGATGGGGTAGCATAAATGAAGAAGAGGAGGTGGGTTGATGGCATTAAACAAAACCGGTGGTGAGAGTGACGAAGGGAAGATGTTTGTAGAAAGCGAGGCGTTTGAATGCTCCTTCATTTCATTTATTTCAATTCAACCATCTTTTAATGATAGGCAGGTAGCCATTCTTTAATCCTTTGAATATTTGATAAAACTAAATGAATTTTCTCTATTTCATATATCATGTGCTCCAATGTTGGATGTGACGTTTTATTGCATCGTACTTGGACAAAAAAACCGGCTTCTAATGCTCATTTTTTTTTTGGTATTAGAGGACATTATTATAAAGCAATTTTGGGGATTAAATTTTGGGGAAGAGATCTTCATTTTTGAGGGAGTTTAGATCCGAATGACAAGGGAAAACAACATTGTTTCTCCAAACTCCAAATGGCCCAAATAACGATATAACAAACACCTTAAAAGCACTTGGCAATATGATTTATAAAGTTTTAGTGTTTTACTATATAATTAAGAGTAAATTTCAGAAATTGTTCATGCGGTATACTCGATTATGTGTTTTTGTCCATATAATTTTTTTTTCCAGTTTTTTTGTCCCTTTACAATTTTAGATTCTGTTTTTATGTCCTTCCGTCCACTTCGGTTTGATTTTAGCGGTTAAGTCACCTCAAAAAATGTGAAATAGATAATGCGTCGAGAATATGTTTTACAGAAAGTTTTATGTCATCTAATGCTTACTCTTAGTATTCTAATTTGAGCATAAGACTATAAGAGGCCGGTTTGTTAGTTTGGGACTTTCAATTATATGATACCGACAACAATAATGATATTCAATCCTTCAAAGGAGGGATATGAGGGTGGTACGGTGTAGACAGTTATATATCTATCTGAAGATAGAGATATTGCTTCTAGAAATAACTACAATAAAAATGTGAAATAGATGAAATAAGTAAAAATGCAAATGTGTATAGATGTCTATTGTACAATAAAATTGCATGTTCATAAACTTTACTTGAAATTTCTCATATTTTATCTTCCCAGTGAAACAAAATACAATATTAATCATTTCACCATGCATTGGTTGTACTGGACTTATCAATGCAAACACTACATTGCAAGTATGTACGATTAAAACTTATTTCTCTCTAGCATGTATAAAAGTAAATCAAAAGTCTTTTTTATTGCAATAAAAAATATATTATATTATTTAGTAGGCTTTCTATATTGATATATATATATCTATAAAAGTGTTCCATGAAAAAACTTAGCTACAAAATTATTACATAAGTAGCCCCTATACTTGTAGGAAATTTCAGTTTCATCAATTAAATGAGAAAATGTACCAACTGGGTGAAAACCTGGGGGGACAATAATGAATGTACTGCATAAATTTAAGAAGACCTGCCTATGTATCTCATGCATGGATTAGGGCACGTACATGGTTTTCCCTAGGGTTGAAGTCATCTCCTAATTGTTCATAGTACGGTTTCTTAATCAGTCGTGTTAATTGTATGAGTTGTACAAACGTAATAAATATACTTTTCTTACGTTACGTGACTATTGTATGTGGACAATAATTTTAAGACGAATTAATTTCGGAGAAGCTACATCCAAATTGGTGTGGTGTTGTTGTTTAGGTGATATCTAATGCGACAATATTATTGGTGTGATCATGTGGACCCATACCCACTGGCTTAAGGATAATTAAGCTAGAGTTGTCAAATCGTGCTATCGTTTCGTGTTTTTGGGTAACACAACACAACAAGAATTTGTTTTGCTTAACGAAAACAACACGACACGAAGTTATGTTTATTTTGCTAATTAACATGAACACGGCCCAATTATAAAACGATAAGCACGACAGACACGACAGACACGACAAACACGATACAAGTAACAAAAATATCAAATTTCTTACTTAGTAAATGTTAAAAAACCGAGAAACACCACTAAAATATAATATAAATTTTTAAATCTTCCCAAAATCATAACTATCGCGTCAATTTCGTGTTAATCTCTTAACCCGAACACGACTTCGTGTTTGTTCTACACGACACGAACAAGATTTCAAATTTTGACTTCGTCCTAATTTTATTTCGTATATTTTTGTCGTGCCGGTGTTAGGTTTTGACAGCCCTAAATTAAGCAGCATGCATGCCATCTTCAAATAATCCAAAATATAAAGATGTAATCGTTTTTTGTTAGGTGGTGATTTTTACACTATACTTTTTAATCTATATAAAATAATAATTACATAATGTATTTGTACATAGTAATATGCATTAAAAGATATGGTACATATATTGTTGTTGTTGTTGGATTTATTGAATTTAACATATTGAACTGGTTAGGCTCGGTCCACAATTGGTGTGAAGAAACAATGCCGGATGGTTAAAAAAACATTTTTTTAAAACGCGAAATATTACTAATAACAAGGCCAACGGGAAAATCACCCACTATAAAGGGAGAAACCAAAAGAAAACAACCAAATCCAAAGAGGAAACAAAACAGAGGACAACAATTTAAGGAGGTACAAAATCAAAACGACATAATTGGGGATTTAGGATCCTATTGTCCCAAGTAAGGTCGTTTTTTCGTAGCAATTAGAGATAATCGTTGAATTTACCGGGAACATATCTTCATTGAGTTCGATCAATTTTGTTCCTCCAATTTCATATCACCCAAATGAATGCATAACTAATATCATGGAAACATTGGTTGGTTACATGCTTCTTCTAAAATAGATACAAGGAAACTAAAATTGGATTTAGGGACATGCCTTACACGTTTAAGGAGTTCTTGTGACATTTATTTACGATTTTGTGATGTGGAGATATTTATTTGATGATTTTAGTGTCACCCATTTAGTTTTAGCATAATGAAAATAATATGTATGTCAAATGCTTTATGTTTTGGTACTAATACAATAAAATACGTAATCAAAATAAATATACAATTTCTTTTTGTAACATGAGTTCCAACTTGATTCGCAAACCGACTAATCCTAGTAAAACAATTAAAGGAATAAAGATCCATGAGCAATGGCAAATGAAAAAAAGGCCTATGATCTCTCTTTTGCAAATTATTTAAGCATTGTTATTTGTTATGAAAACAGAAAACCGATTTAATGACTACTAATCGATTTTCTAAAACTCACATTATATACAAATAACCCTGATGCAACTACTTTCGCATGAACTATCCTTTAGGATGACATATTATATTCAATACACTCTCTACTTCCATCATCTCTTAATTTTATAATGCTTAAAACATAAATAACATGAAGACAAATAGACAATTCTCATACCTCCATCAATAAAAATGAAGAGAGAGAGAGAGAGAGAGAGAGAGAGAGAGAGATAAAGAGGGCATGAATAAATATGGTTGTTTAAAACGGAGAGAGATGACATAAATTCAAAGGAGTAGATGAATAAACTTTTATGGTGAGATTTAAAGTGTGTAGAGGGGGTTGTGGGAAGCTTTAAAAGTTTTAGTAGTTCAAAGAGGGAAGATAGACTCATGTTTTTAGAAAAAAAATATATTGATTATTAAATTATCTCTATACTTCATCTTACTATTCATAAAATGATTAACATGTCAATTCGTCGTGTTTTTTCTTATCTCATCTTTTGATTTGAATATTTGTATTAATCAAATGAACAAAAAAATTTAATAAGAAACAATATATTTTTTTTTTTGGAAACGGCAAATAGATTATAAAATAACCAACTTAGCAAGACACTAAGGATGGATAACAATTACATAGGAAACAAAAAAGGAGAAATACATCAATCCGTCTAATTACAATTTAGTTTACTCGTATGTTTTATCTAAATGAATGTCATAGAAACAATATCATTTTCATATTTTAAAAACAAATGGGACATGTCAAATTAAATAGCCGAGGGGGTGTTTGGTGCTTTTAATTAAAGTTTTTAGTTCCTAGAGTGACCCAATTTTGGAAGATGGTTTTTAATGAATCCCCATTTAAAGCTCTATTTCTCTCTATACGCATTCATGGCCGGTTTCCTTCAACTGTAACTATGTACAGTCTCGCTTACCCATTAATATTTAATGATAAAATTACACTACACCCCCTTTCACTTCTCTAATATTACTTTCCAGTCCTCTTTATGCATGTTACTAACTTGCTAGTCCCTAGCTAAGTACGTACTTAACATAACTTTTAGCAAATGGATTTCAAAAGTATACGTATTTCCATAGCTAGGTACTTAACATAACTTTATATTTAGTAGGCAAATGAGCAAATCCCATAAAAATCTAAATAGCTAAGAACTACTAATGGTTTTAACGTTGCATTGTTTCAGATCACATTTAATAGATGGGGTGACTTATATGGAAATATATCCCGAAATGGCTAGTTATCTTTTATTATAGAGTAATGATATTTAGGCCTACCATTTAACTCATAGGCCTACTCATTAGATGAAGACACGTGTCAAAATCAAGGGATAATATTAGGAGAGAGAATTAGTGGAATACATATGTCAACCTATCAAATGGGTAGACCTATGAGTGGGTCTAAATGGTATGACTAAATATCATTTCTCTTTATTATATATCTAAATATAATTAAAAGATGACTCCGACGTTTAACGAGGTATCTGATACGTATTTTCAAGGATATGAATTATTAAGGACAAGTGTTTATGTACATTAAAACTAAATTAATGTACCCAAAGACCTTGCATTTGATTATAGATAGTGGTATGCTAACTTTGTGATTAAAAAAAATTCCATTTTTGGCAAATATAAGTATCTAACTATATTCTAGTGACTAAATAATTATATATACTTGATCTATATGACTGAATACCTTTAATACACTTAAAAATACAGTTTTTAATGGATAAATGTGATCAAAGTTGGACCTTATCAAATTTGTACGTTTGGTAGAACTACACAAATTTATAGTAGCAATTGCAAACTTAAAAACTTCACTTGAACTGCACGTCATGGGTAGCTTTGATGGGGCCTCACTAGTTTCACATTTATTATTTTGCCCCTTTTAGATTCTCCCTTGCAGTTATGTGTTTATCTTAATTATGCCACCTCATTTACCTCCCTTTTTCTCTTTCCCCTCTATATATATCTCACCACCACTCCTCAATCTTGATCACACACACAATACCTTAAAGACACACTCATTATAAGTGATCAAAAGGGAAGTTTTTTTTCTTTCTTTTGCCATATATATGGTTTCTTTTCATGCATCTCTCTTGCCGACATCAACAATGATTCAAGATTGTGAGAATTCTTTGAATAAAAGGAAACGTGACGAGGATTCGTTACAACTAAAAGATTTCTTAGATGATCACTCTTCGTCGAAAACAAAATACTTGAAAAAATCGTTACTTGACACCGAGCTTCATCTTGAGACTCCCATGCATTTGGAGTGGCAACGATGCCTCGATATCAAGGTAAAATAAAATCTTTTATTTTTTTTAAACGACAAATCTAAATCAACTCCTAAATGCTACAGGATGTGTACAAACACCTTACCACTGCCCCTCGATATAAAATCTCTTAATTAGAAAAGACTCAATGCCTATATTTATCTTTTTGGAAGAACCCTAATTGTGATCATTTTTTTTAATTATTGTGTAAATTACCCGCGTACATAGACATGAGAAAAGTTTCATAAAATTGTTGCCATGCACTTGGATGATGTAATTTGAATACTTAAAACTTTACATTTTGGGCGTAATCAAAATTATGAACTAAGAACAAACGTTATATTGATCGATATTTACGGTTTGAGTCCTTTGATTATATAATTGGGATGTCATATTTGGTGTGTATAGTAGACAAATAATACTCCCTCCGTCCCACAAAAAAGTTCCCATTTCTCCTAAAGCTTTTGTCCCACAAAAAAGTTCTCATTTCTCACATGTGGTGGGCTCCACACAATAAAATATTATTATTATTAAAAACTCCATCAATAACATCCACTAATTATCTTTCTCTCTCCAAACCAACCTTATATTTTAATCAAAATAATACCAATGACCCCACCATTAACTATCACCTAAAATCTTGTGCCAAAGGGAAATGGGAACTTTTTTGTGGGACGGAGGGAGTATAACTTACATATTATAAAAAGGAACTATATTTTCAGGATTGATTACTGGATGTTGATTTCCACACCATAAAAACTAATATGCACATCACAGTTGTTGTTTTACAGTGCTTGTATATACTATATAGTTTGCTTTCAGTTGTACAATATGGTACATGAAGTACTTTCTATGGTGTAAAAATCATCTCTCTTGATAAATCATATTTCCTTATAATATATAAAAAAAATTAGGATTGCAAGCACTTAATATTCTTCATTAAATGTTTAATTTTTCTTGTAAATATTGAATGCAGTCTGGCCAAATATACTATCACAACACAAAAACTCATAAAAAGACTTCAATGGATCCAAGAAGTAGCCCAGAGCCACCAAAGAATATGAGTCTTGATCTTGAGCTAAACCTACCATGTGGATCATCTTCTCATACAACAAAAAAACACCATGTTGATGACAACTTCTCAAAGTACAAGACTTCAAGTACAACGTACAACAAGGTCAGCAGTGGCGGCGGTGGTGGTGGTGGAGCACCGTCATGGTTGGCCTTGGAAGAAGGAGGAGATCAACAACAAGAGATGATGACAGCAGTGTGCAAAAAGTGTCATATGTTGGTAATGATGTTCAAGACTTCACCTTCATGCCCTAATTGTAAATTCATGCATCCACCCAATCAAACCCCTACAAGTCTCTTTACTAGAGAATTAAGCCTTTTGTGTTAATTAGTTATCGATCATGGTTAATTATTAATTAAGTGCCCTAGGATTTTTATTTTATATAAATTAAGAATATGTAAAATGTTAGTTACTATAAAGTAGTTTTGTGTCCTCTAGTCTAACGGTAAGAAACAAATGTAAGTATAATTCCAAGTCTATTTTATTTATCTAACTTTTCAGAAAAGTCAATTTTTTCGGTTCAACAAAGTTTTTAAGTTTAACTGGCCGGCCGGCTTGATCATCCGACTGAGTTATAACCATCTACTTAAGCGGCTCTGTCTTCCCATATCCTAGTTCGACTGCTCAATTCAACCGGTTCAATCATATTCTTTTTATTAACATACCCTTTCCAAAAAAAAAAAATCGGTTATTTAATTGGTGGTTTCTTTTTGTAAACTTAGTTATCCTTTTCAATAATGTGTTCATTAAATTTTGCATTAAATCCTTTGTAGGTCTTTTTAAGCCATGAGACGTGATTTCTTCTCATTTATGTGACATAGTTATATCACCATACCAAATTACCAACCATATACGTGCGATGCAAATGCTGACCATATCAAAGGCCCAAATGATGGTCGCAATTCAACATTCTTTTCAGTGAACCAAAAGTCACAATCCCAATGCATATAGTGCAAAAAACCTCGTCTAATTCAACATTCTTTAGAATTTCCGGAATACACCTATGTTATGTTTTTTTTTGAACGGCAACGGGTGAAACTTCAGGCGGTAGCTTCGGCAATGTCATCACCCCCTCCAAGACACCCAAAACTAAAATAAAATAAAAAGCTAGCAAGAGACTAGCAAAGAGTACGTACAATTACACGGAAAAAAGAAAAGAGCAAACCCCTAAACACCAAAACAAACTTCGATTACACAATTGGCCCAAAGCACCCATTTGGGTGTCTCACCCACCCACCCCATTGAACAGCTCCAATGCCTCCATTAGATCTATTCTTCAACTAAAAAAATATTTGAGCTTGAAGGTGTGAAATATCAAGCTTGAAATAGCTCCTGACTTGGGTTTAAAGACATCATTACGGTGCTTCCAAATAAACCAAAGATACGAAAGTACAACCCCTGTGAAGTAGGATAGTTTTGGCCCAGAGAAGCTTATATCTCTGCCCCACGACCAAAGCTGAGATATTACACTTAATTTTTAAAATTAAATAAAGATCGATATTATTTTTTACTAAATATTCATACTTATTTGATTAATAGAAGTATCCAACTCAAATGATAAGTTTAAGAAAGATAATGAATGAATTCTACATGTTAATAATTTGAGAATTCATTTTTGCACCGCAATTTTTAATGTTTACATCACAAAGTATACGTTTTACAGCTAACTGTACAACCACTTAAAACAATAGTTGTGGTGTATCTATTAAAAGTTGTGATATGTCTGTCACCACCTTAATCATTTTATGAGTCCGAAGATAAAATTGTAAAATTTACTAAGAATCAATCCAATTTTCCAAAAATAAATATTCAGAAGACGAACAATTTAGACAAAACAATTCAAAAAACAAAAATAACAAATAATTTTGGTTTGACATAACTGGATACGGATATCACGAAATCTACAAATGTTTTCAACTCTGATGGGTTTAGACAAAAATCTAAAGTAAAAACAAAGATTGTTTCTCAACGAATTCATACGTTCAAATGAGACTACAAAGTTGGTTTTACCACATACATGAAAACAGTCTCTTATAATATCGATAATCTAGTATGGACACGTGCATTTGTATTACATGGCATAATAAACTTTTCACACATTTTAGTATTAATCGAGTACAAAACAAATGACGTCTTTTAGTCACTGCTTTGCAATAATCGAAGCTCGTTTGTGTCTCTTGATGTAGGGGTCCATAACATTGTCACAGTGTGGTTCTTTTCACATGTCAATTTCGTTACATAAGGAGGCATTCCAAGGATTTGCTTTCGTATCATGTTAATGTGGTTGTATTTAATGATTCAAGAAGCTTGCTTTATGCCTTTGTTGATGCTAATGTATTTTATGAACGTCCAAATTTATACCCCTACTCAAATACTTCCTCCGATTCAAAATAAGTGATACACTTGGGGTTTCACGGTTTTTGAGGCAAAAGATTATAATGATGGTTAAATTAGATTAATTGGATGGTTAGTGGAGAATGTGTCCCACACCTTTTGAATAAAGTAAGGTTAATGATGTTTAAAGTAAAAAGTAAGGGTAAAGGGGTCATTTTACTTTGTTAAAGTAGATAGTTAGTGGGTGTGGGTCCCATTTTTTTTACCAAATAAGAAAACTTTTCAAAGTGTATCACTTATTTTGAATCAACCCAAAAAGGAAAGTGTATCACTTATTTTGAATCGGAGGAAGTATAAGATTCCTTTCAACAGTTTTCTTCCTTCTTTCATCAGTAACGTCATAGCAACACTTCTAAACATAGCAACACTTCTAAACAGACACAACAACACTTCTAAACTGAGCATTTGGGCCAAAAGAACTGAAAACCAAAACCGAAAACATATAATCGGTTCGGTTCCGAAAACATATAATCGGTTCGGTTTTAAAAATCCATCATATTCGATTTCGATTCTATCGGTTTCAGTTCGGTAATTTGGTTTCCAGACCGAGTTCACCCCAACAAAATAGGTTCTCGGTATGGTCCAAAACCAGAACTTCAGCAGTTCTCGGTCTGTTCCACGTTTCCTTTAGTCTCAATTTTTGATCGGTTCACAGTTCAATGATTGATGTTTGGAACGGGTTTTGTGAATTTCAAGAAAATATTCGTTTGGTTACTATTTTTCTTATAATATTATCACTTACAAATATACTCCGTATATATTTTTTAATCTTATCTAGATTTGTATCTCTCCTAATTATCATTGTAAATACCGAAAATAATATATATGCCAAATTAATCAAATAAAATAAAAACCCAAACGAGCAAATAGGCCGTGGCTTTCAAGTTTCAACACCAATTTCTTTTTGTTCATCCCCAATTACTACATTCATTTCTCCACGTTCGAAATGTTAATTTGAAATCCCAAAACCCTAATTAACAAATATGGATACAATCCAAATTGAAGCTCCTGCTTCAACATCCGGATATTCAATTTCAAGCTCCAATTCCAACATTGGCGGATTATTTCTCGATAACAATAATCTCTCTCACTATCTAACCACCGTCGTTTCACCGGATAACAATACCCGTCACCGTTCTACCCGCCGGAGTCACGGCGGCGGTGTTTTCCGTCGAAAAGATTGGATTTTGGGTGGTGGGTTTTTGTCAATTCGTTTATCAGTGAAGGGGAATAGTGACGGTATTGATGGAAGCTCAACCACTCAGTTCATGGCGGCGACGGCGGCGACGGAGGCGGTGGGCGGCGGAGCGGTTGAGGAGAAGAAGAAGGTTAGCATAAGATTGAGAGGAAAACCTGCTGCTATGAATACCACAAAACATTTGTGGGCTGGTGCTATTGCTGCCATGGTTTCAAGGTTTGTGTTTCTTGTTTTACACATCTTTGACTTTGTGTGTGGTCAAAAGGAAGTGATAGTCAACGCATAATTTGATCAGAATTATTTGGATTTCTGTTACATTTGCTGAGTACAATGAAACAGGATACAAAGTACTACTAATAGAAAAAATATTATTGTCTAATTTTTATCATAATGTGTATTAATTTTTGGATCTTGAAATCAATAGGTTTGACCCATATAGATTTTTATTTAGGTTAATTTGTAAACTAGGTAATTTTGTTATTTATTTTTTATTAGGAGAGGTTCATGAATTGTTCGGGGGAAAGTTCAATTCTTTCATTTATTTGTTAAGCAAACGAACATGAACAAGAAGATTTTATATGAATTAACTAAAACAATGTTATTATTATATATATGCCAAAATGTATTTTAGTTCATTGAATTTGGCTAACTAGGTTCTCTACTACCATGAACTATTAAAGGTGTAGCGTGGTACTCT
Organism: Calendula officinalis; assembly: GCA_963853835.1. Classification (NCBI taxonomy): domain Eukaryota; kingdom Viridiplantae; phylum Streptophyta; class Magnoliopsida; order Asterales; family Asteraceae; genus Calendula; species Calendula officinalis. Next base: position 87,666,641 of record OY970823.1, read on the forward strand.
GAATTTTACAAAATGGTCGATTTAGTAACCTGACTCATTAATTTGATCGCGTTTTCTTACTTGACTTACTTCCGCCGGAGCTTTTGACGGATTAAAAAGTATACATTTATCTCAATATATTTATATTAGAAGCAAATCACGTGAGAAAACAAGATCAAATTATCGAGTCAGGATACTAAATCGATCATTTTGTTAAGTTCAGGGTACCATACTACACCTTTAATAGTTCCGGGTAGTAGAGGACCTAGTCAGCCAAATTTAGAGTACTAAAATGCATTTTGGTCATAATATATTAAATGAGTGTTTTTTTTAACAGAACTTTAGTTGCACCACTTGAAAGACTAAAGCTTGAATATATGGTTCGCGGTGAACAGAAGAATTTATATGAGTTAATTAAAACAATTGCTAATTCTCAAGGTTTAAGAGGATTTTGGAAGGGAAATTTTGTTAATATTCTTCGAACTGCACCGTTTAAAGCCCTAAATTTTTGTGCATACGATTCATATAGAAAACAACTTTTGAGGTTAACAGGAAATGAAGAAACAACTAATTTTGAGAGACTTTTTGCTGGTGCGGGTGCTGGCATGACTGCTAGTATTCTTTGCTTACCACTTGATACTGTAAGTTTTTAATTTAATTATTCGGTTAATTATGAAATTAAGGATGTTTAAACAGTTATAGATACCTAAAAGTTTGATGTAGATTTATTAGCGCCGAGTCGAGTTGGCTCAAATCGGTAAAAAAAAACTCAGTCAAACCAAAACTCGCCCAATTTGGTCAAAATTCGGTCAAACTTTGTCAAATTTTTCAAAATGCTTACTTTCCCACCGCTCACTCTCCAAAATACGTTTTAAGTTATTAGTCTATTTATTATTTATATAAAATATGATGTGATACATTTCACTTTTAGGTTTTAAAATAGGCCAAAATACATTTTAGTATCTTGAAGTTGGCTAACTAGGTCATCTACTACCCTGAACTATTAAAGGTGTATTGAACTTGCCAAAATTGTCAATTTACTACCATGACTCACTAATTTAGTCTTGAATTCTCACGCCATTTGCTTCTAATTTCAATATATTGAGATGAACATATATTTTTAAGTTCGTCAAAAGTTAGAAGTGAACTAAATCATGTATGGAAACACGACCAATTTAATGATTCAATGTAGTAAATTGATCATTTTGGCTAGTTCATGGTACCGTAACCAAGTTTAGGGTACTAATATACATTTTGGTCTTTAAAATATGTTTTTTTTAAAAACTAGTGAAATTATATGTATAATATATATTTTATACAACATATAAAAATCTCAATCTGAGTCCTCACCGAGTAACCGATTATAAGTTCCAAGGTCGTCAAACGAACCACTACCGAGTTTTACAACACTGGTTATAAATACATCAAATTACCAAAATCGCTATTAAATTATTATTTTGTGTTAATTATCTTCCAGATACGGACAAAATTGGTAGCGCCAGGTGGCGAATCCCTAGGCGGTGTAATAGGAGCTTTTCGTCACATAATTCAAACGGAAGGCGTTTTATCTCTTTACAAAGGATTAGTCCCTTCAATTTTAAGCATGGCACCTTCAAGTGCAGTATTTTATGGAGTTTACGATATTTTAAAATCGGCTTATTTAAATTCACCCGAAGGAAAACAACGAATAAAATACATGAATCAGCAAGGTGAAGAATTGAATATTTTAGAACAACTGGAATTGGGGCCAATGAGGACGTTGTTACATGGAGCAATTGCCGGCGCGTGTGCGGAAGTTGCAACTTACCCGTTTGAGGTTGTTAGAAGACAGTTACAGTTGCAAGTTAAAGCTAATAAAATGAGTGCGTTAGCTACGAGTTTGAAAATTGTTGAAAATGGCGGTGTTTCGGCTCTTTATGCTGGATTAATTCCTAGTTTGTTACAGGTATGTTTGTTTATTTTTATAGTTTTATTCTTGGTGAGTTGATATGATGTGAAAATAATAAAAATTGGGTCTAATTTACTTGAAAATGAAGATGGGATGTCGGGAGCGATCCTGAAAAATGGAACATTTTATATATATTTTTTTAAATGAAGTTTTTTGAAGGTGGGCAATTTTAACTGGTTAAGTTATAAACGGGTCAATTTGGGTCGTTTTTAATGTCGAACAGGTCGAGTGAAAAAAATTAGATAAAAGATAAAGACAATTATTGGAAATTAATAAATGTGGGTCGTTTTTAATGTCGAACGGGTTGTCGATGATGATGGCGATAGTGGTGGTGGTGGTGGTGGTAGTGGGTAGTAGTCGCTGGTGCCTGGTGGTGGTGGTGGGTGGTGGTTGTAATTTCAACTTTTTAAAGTTTTAAGAAATTAATAAAGATAATTATAGTTTAGGTAATAAACATATGATATGTTAGCTCAGTTGATTAGGGTATTATGCTAATAACATAGAGGTCACATGTTCAAGCGTTGCATGGTGCATATTTTTTTATTAAACTCAAATATGTCCTGAAATAGCAAGTGTGTCGCTGAAAATTAAGACTTGTTGTTCAAAAAAAATAAATAAATAAATAAATAAATAAATATATATATATATATATATATATATATATATATATATATATATATATATATATATATATATATATATATATATATCAAATAATCCTATTGTTATTTATCATCAATTCATCATATTTTATGCATTAGTTATATATTAGAAGTTAAAAAGATGGGTCGGGTCAACCCGATCATACCCATTTTGGCGAGTTACCCATCCCACCCATGTAGCCACCTATGTTGCATGGATACGGATACGGCACAGGGAAACGGATACGCTACGGATACGGGAAACGGCAAAAATAAAAAATTCAGGATACGGATACGGCAGAGATACGGAAAATATAAAATATATAAAAAATATATATATGTTAAAGAAATTCCAAAATAGGTATATATTGATGTAAAGTGTAAACTACAAAAATAATAAATATTTCAAAGGTAATTAAGTATCAATAATCAAACGAAGAGACGATTAGACGAGGGTATGAATTATGAAATCGACAAGTTGTTTTGTAGACCTATGGGGAACATACGTATTTTTCTAGGGATTATTATAAGTTTACTTTAACCCATTAGACCATTTTAGACTCAAAAAGCCCATCTACCCAAAATCGTACAGATATGTTCTGGAAACTACACGGATACGCGCCGGATACTCCCCGGATACTTCCCCCGGATACGTTTCCTCCATCGCCGATACGTATCCAGGCGTATCCATGGCGTATCTGTATCCCCCATGTATCCGATACGGGAGCGGCTTCCTTTCAGGCGTATCCGTGCATCCGAGGTAGCCACCACTATAAGGTTTTCATAACCATTACTTTAAATTATCCGTTTGGTTCGGGTCAACAAATATTTAGGGGCATTTTGGAGATTTTATCGACACTTAAAACAGTTCTATTAGATATCTGGCTCGATTCGGAATCTAATATTGATTTTGTACTCTCAATTATGTTCAAGAAATTGACCAAATGTGCGCAAATATGTATTAAAAGTTTGACTTTTTTATATAAATTGTCAGGTATTACCTTCGGCTGCAATAAGCTACTTTGTTTATGAGTTCATGAAGATCGTTCTTAAGGTGGAGTAAGTTTTTACGTAAAATTTAATTCATAATGTAATTGGTCCAAGTATATTTACTACCACATTGATATTGATATTCTCGATTTTTAATTCTTAGCTTGAGAAAAGATTATTGATTTCCTTAAAATCATTAATTTTTTTGCTTCATATTTGATTGTGGAACCATGATTTAAATACCCGTAGGTATTACGACGGTTGAAAAGAAGAAAATAAAATAACACTATACTCTTGCATTTCTCTACTCTCGGGTAGATTTATGGCTGTTTTCATCTCACCTCCTCATATTCTTGCGTTTGTACTTAGTTTTTTTCTCGTGTTCCATTTTGGTGTTTTCTTAGTGTTCTCTCACCAGAGAATTCTGTAGTTTTATCGTGAATTTATAGTAGGCATGTGCAAACTGAATCGAGAATTGGCTGGAACCGGACCGAACCGAGCAATACCTTCGGTCCGGTTCCTAGCTATGATTTTCATGCAAAACTTGTTTTCTGATTGGTCCAAAACTGAAAAAAGTGGGAAAATCTGGAAAAAATATGGTTCTTGGTCCGTCATTGGTTTGGTCCTTGTTCCGATCAAAATCATTTTTTCGGTCCGTTCTGATTTCGACTAGTTCGTTGCGGTTAGCTACCATCTCTACGATGTTATAAACCATTTAATAAAGTCTTGCATTCTTTTTTACAAATATTTTGGGACCATTGGATATTCCTTAACTATTCCTAACCATTGAGATAATGAACATTATAAAAACTTTTAATTTATGAATACAAAGCATAATAACTACCTTATTTATATGTATACCATATAAATATATAATACATATATATCCTCAACTTAATATGATCTTAAATCTCAATACCCAAACTTCGTTCCGTACTCTCCATATATATGGTTTTAAACTAATGAATTGAACCCCTAACAGTGTGTAAGCAGTGTTAAAACAAAGAAACTAAATAAACAGTTTTTTACAAAGCAGCCTTTGCATAAATTGACATTTTATTAGCAGGTAAGGTATTCACTTTGGAGAGAGATGTTTTTCTTATACTAATTATTATTTTATTATAACTAAAAGTACCATCATTGCTATTATTGACACCATTATCGTTACTTGCTCCGTTTCAAAATAAGTAAACACCTTTTATTTAAAGGTGTTTCAAAATAAATTATACAATTTGAATTTTTCTTATTTAATAAAAAATAGTGTGACCCGTACCTATTAACTATCTTCATTAATAAAGTAAAATGACTTATTTATCCTCATTTTTACTTTTAAAAATCATTAAACTTGTTTTAATCATAATATGTGGAACTCGTCACTTACTAACCATCTAATTTAATCTAATTTAAAACTCATTACAATCTTTTGTCTCAAAAAATGTGAAACTCAAATTGTATCACTTATTTTAAAATGGAGGAAGTATTAATTTCATTATAATATTCTATATTATTAATGCTAATTAAAATGTTATGTAACATATTAAGAAGGATAAAAGAATAGTATTAAGTAAGATAGTTTTGTTTATAATTCTTCAAATTTAAAAGTTTAACTGCTTTATATGGTTTTGTGTTTTAATGCCATATGTATTTGATTACAATCACATTTATATAATATTGATCAAACACCCTTGAAATGGAAATAGACAGAAATGGTTAAACTTTGAAATTTAAAACATTGTAAACGACAATATCTAATACACTTTTGCATCCATATTAATGTGTTTAATAACACTTTAAAACATTAAAATCTAACAAAATCACAATTTTAATTATTACATCTATTTCATATCCATCTATCTCAAATTAGTGTATCTATAACTTTTCAACTTAATATGAAAATTTGCATCTATGCATCTTAGTATATGAATATTTTTGAGATATAAAAATGTTATTTTGTAAATATATTAATTTATATGGTTTAAATTCAATATTTTTAGCGTTTTTACCATTTCTGTTTAACGGTATTTCTATACCATTTATATATTTGTCACCACGACACTTTGATTTTTTGGATATTGAATTTATATGGTTGTATTCTAGGTAGTCCATCATTAAAACATAGTTCCGAGGGATAAATCTTAGTCATTGAACTAAAAAATCCCTTAACCACCTCCATCATCAAATCACATGTCATTCAATCACAACACCATCGCCGGTCACTGCCGCCGCTGACCATCACCGGCCGTCGCCGACCGCCGCCGGCCACCTCCCGCCGCCGATGATCGACGACCTCCGCAATCACATGTAATTGGATACACAATCACACGTGATTGAAAGCAGACGATGGTGGCGAGGGGTTGCCGGTGGTGGAGATGTTAGCCGACAGAGGTTGTCGATGGTGGTGGTCGGCGGTGTGCAATCACATGTGATTTAATACACATGGGGTGGTGGTAGTGTTAATGTATTGAATCACATGTGATAGTGGTAGTGATAGTGATTTGTAGGTTGATTGGTCTAATCACTGACATTTATCACTTAGAACTTTACAAAAATAATAAACTGCCTTAAACGTTTCTCAGATTTTATATTAGAAAGTGACGAGGAAGTAGAAGTTTAGAAGCAAAGTGAGGGTATAAATATATACCCCATTCAAGGAATTATGGATTTCCAAGACAAGTAAGAAATTAAGTCTTTGAAATAATTAAAAATGGGAAGGTCTCCTACTCCAACAAGTATGGATGAAAGTAACATCAAGAAAGGAGCATGGACCCCTGAAGAAGATCAACAACTTATCAGTTACATCCAAGATCATGGCCATGGAAGCTGGACATCTCTCCCTAAACATGCTGGTAATCCCAATTCTAATCACACACACATGAAGCTATGAACTTAGGAAAATCACAATTCTAATCACCCACTTGAAATATTTCTTTCGTCTTTTAATTAATTTGTTTATTTGTCTTCATTAAATTTTAATACGTTATGGTTATCTTTAATGGCTCGATAAAAATATTAATGTAGCTTCTAAAAATTGTTGTGAATTATATAGGTTTATAACTTAATTATAAGTATATGTATAAGTTATATATCAATAATAATATATTAATTTTCAGGTCTTAAGAGATGCGGAAAGAGTTGTAGATTAAGATGGACAAATTATCTTAGACCCGATATCAAGAGAGGAAAATTCTCCAAAGAAGAAGAGAACACTATTTTACACCTTCACTCTATTCTCGGAAACAAGTAATTAAAACATGCATCTAAAAACTATAAAAACGTAAAATTTAAATAAATTCAGTTGATCGGTTGGTCCCTCCAAATGTTTGGTGGGACCAACACGACACAATGATATGCATTCATGTAAAACCACAATCAATTGTGTATTGCATGAATGCATATCGGTTATTTAATGTTAGCTAATGAACAACCATTTGTCTTTTCTTGCCAATTCCAATTTTTGACTTAATGAACTATTCTTTTTTTTATTATCTTATTGAAGATGGTCCACAATAGCAACACATTTACCGGGACGTACTGATAATGAAATCAAGAATTACTGGAATATCCACATGAAGAAGAATCTACTCCATATGGGTATTGACCCGATGACACATCAACGGAGAATCGACTTGTTTTCTTGCTTGCCTCAACTACTAGCCCTAGCTAACATTAAAGAGTTGCTTGAACATAATGAAATTGCTCAAAATCTTCAATACTTTAACCTTATGCTCCAAGCAAACTCAAGGTTATCAACCTTGTTGAACCGAACAAATTCCATTCCTCAATTACAAGAAGAAAACCCAAATTTTGTTAACGAACTTCCACTAGAATTATGTCAAGAAAGTGAAGAAATCACACAATTTCTTATGGGGAATTCTAGTGTCACCCAACCACTCCAAGAAGTCTCAATCATGGATTTTCAAACAAGCAATGATCATGAAGTTGTGGGTCATGTCAATGGCCAATCAAGATTCACAAGTGTCAATTCTTCATCCCCGTCATCATCAATCACTTGGACTCCTATTCCTCCATTGATGAACTCCACCACCGCCGTCACCAATAATAGCGAGAGTGGCAGTGCCATTGGCTACGGTGGCGGCAATGGCGGAGATGGGGGAGCTTCTTCATATAACTGGCCGGAGTTTCTGTTGGAGGACTCTTTCTTGGATCAAAACGTACAAGATAGTTGAATCATATAAAGTGCATATTTTTATTAGAAGTTTTCCCTTTGAATGCATTGGAGATTCTACATTGTATGTCACAACTTTTTGTTGCATGGATTGATGTATATAATATATACACATATGCTGGATACTGATTGATGATATATGGAACTGCGTGCATGCATGACCTTGCATGAGCTCCATAGAATTATCAATTAATTTGTCTAATATATATCCATCTAGTGTATATGTGATATATATAAATACCATTACATATAATACTTTTCTTTTATAATACGAATTTTCTTATTTGCACATTATAATTATATATATACGGTTATGAGTTTTAGTCCATGCTTCACTATGCCATGAAACTAAAGACAATTAATTTATTAGTCTTTTCATATTTAATATTTTTTTAAAGGTATTGCAGTTATAAAGGTTTCTTATTAGTGTTACTGCGACTGTTTTCAGATCTTCATTTGGTTATCGAACCCGTAACCTATACAAAGTCATGGAAAATTATCAGCACAATGAATTTGGAAATATGAAAATGTGAAATTCAAAGTGTATCACTTATTTTGATACAGAGGAAGTATAATACATTTTAATCTTTTAACATTTAAGTTCTGAATACTTATATTTCAACCTCATTGTTTTAATATGTTGATATTTTATCGAAACAAGTGTAATATGCATAGTAATATACCATTTACAAACTTAATTTTACAATTCAAATTGTATATAGTATCCTATTTATTGATAATATTATTTATGGTTGTACGAATATAAGTATACAGTAGTTTGGGTATCATAAGAAAATTCTCTGCAACATCGTGCGCGGTAATAACATACTAGTTACTTCTAATTGATTAGAGTGAAATTAGCGTGTCAATTTTACCCACACTTTACTACAATTGGTAGCAGTGCTTCCAGATTTTAATATTAGTTTATTGAGATTATTTATCGTGATCAATCATGTCTTCGATGAAATATGATATGCCGTTATTAGATCGAAACACTTAGTTTCCTTTATGGCAAGTAAAAATAAGAGATGTGTTATACACGAATTTGCAATTAACTATAACCAACGAACAATTATAAATTTATAGTTTCCAAAACTCTATGCAAAAACAATTCCAATTTTTGTAAGGTACTAACTGCTAAGTCTATGATTCATTTCCCTCCAAAACGTTTTAGTATCCATTTACACATTTATGTGGGATCGCACTTATAAACACTCCTTTGTTTTTATCAGCCGTTGATGTGGAATACATACATTACACTCCTGTGCGGCTGCACCTCCTACACCTCCTCAAAGACACCCATGATAAAACTCATATGTTCCAACATAGTGTGAGTCTAAGGTGCTGTTTGTTTTTTGCAAAAAGGTCTGCGAGAGGTCTTTTGTCTGCGTGGCGCAGATCACGGGCAGAAAAGCACTCACGCAGACGTTTGTTTTTTAGAAGCCCGCAGACATAAAAATGTCTGCCAGACGTCTGTACCACTGTAACATCCTAAAACTGGCCTAGATGTTTTAGGTATATTTTGATAGTTGAAAATATCTATTTGACCATATGTGGAATAAATTGATTAAGTGTTAAATGAATTGTTGGACCTTTTGTCCTTTTGTGATATTTTAATCAAGGGATTAAAATATCTGTTTTCTGAAATGTTTAAATGAAGATGTGATTTTTATATCTTTGGATTCCCCTTTTAATATCGTCTCCAGAAATGCTTTCATTTTTAAAATTGGAGTCCGTTTGGTATTTTAAATAAATTATCTACGAAAGGGACTTTTGTGTTGTATTTGTTAAAAATGAAAAAAAAAAGTGAAGTGGGCCCCACCCCCACCCTTGACCGGCCACATGAAGGGGGAAAGCCCCAATCTCTTTCATTTTGACCATCTCCTCTCTCTCTCTAACCTCTCTCTAAAATAAAAACCTCATTAGTGTTCTTGAGCTTATCTTGAAGATCCATAGCTCGTTTCTTGTCCAATCTTTAATCCGAACACGTTTTTGGATAGCTCTTGAGGTAAGCTTCAACCTATATGTGTTCGTTTTTGATTTCATGATAGTTGATAAATTAAGGTTTATGTGTTCTTGAGTTTTTGTTGGCGATTATTGTGTTAGATGGTATATTAAGTGTTTATGCAAAGTTTGACATGTATTGTTGCTTGAGTACAAGTAATTTAGCACGAGGTACAACTATTTTAGCAAGGTGTACAAGTTAGGGTGTTTATGCTAAAAAGTAGGTTATGTGGGTTTTGACAAACCTTGGAGTTCTTGTTGTTTAAATGCTTGGAATTGTTCTTTAGGTTGAGAAATCAAGTATTGGATGTTTTGGTGGAATATGGCTTGAATTGGGTGAAATTGTTAGTTAGAACAATTGTTTAAGGTTATGTAGAAATTATGAACCAATTATTGTGTTAAATGACTAGTTGGTGGAAAACATGACATTGATGTGTTGTTACGGGTTTTGTTGCTTAAATATGTTAACATGATAGATTGGATATGTTAGTTTTGAATTATGTCAAGATTGGTGAGATTGTTGAAATGCTAGTTTGTGTTTGGATGTTTTTAGTTAAAATGGTTAACTAGTAAATTGGAAGTGAAATACATGGATTGTTGGTGACTTTGAACTTGATGAATTGTTTAATTGGTTATGACTTGTTAGTTGTGATGAATGTGTGCTAAATGATTGAGCTTGGGTGGTGTTTGGATGGTTATTGGGAGATTTCATGAACTAGTGAAATTGGTGGTTAATAATGATCTAGGGTGGAGTTTTGATCTTGTTAAAATAACTAGTTAGTTATTAATTGTTAAACGGTGTGATTATAGCAATTATAGTTGTGCTTGAAAGTGTTGAAGTAAAAATGTTGTTTTGACCCGTTTGGGCCAATGGGTAGTAAAGTGACTTAAGAAACTTGGATTGTGCAAGTATAAGTGTTTGTTAAAAATATTATTGATAACAATTGGTGAATTGCAAGTTGATATTATGTTTACAATTGTAGGATGTATTATTGTTTAATAACCCGGTTTGACCCGTTTGAATGTAAGATTTGCAAATGACTAGTTGACTTGCTATGAAAGTGTAGATGGTCATGACATGTTCGTATGATGGGTTAAAGGTTTGGTTATCTAGTTAGTGCAAGTGTTAATGTTAAATGTGTAGTTAACATTGTTTATGATTTGGTGGAATTAAACACTAATTCGGTATTCCTTTGGTGTACAGGAATCGGGATCGGGACTCAGAAACATTAGACCTCTGAGCTCGGCAAGTGGAAGGTTTCGGTGAGTGGATTTAACCTCCAACTTGTGTTTAGTTACAATTAGTTTGGTATATGCATGCTTGTTGAAAATGCAGGAAATGTACCAGCTTCAGGTAGTTCGCGACGCGAACTAGAGTTCGCGAAACGCGAACTCGAGACAGAGAATTTTGGTGTTGGCCGTGAACACTTCGCGACTGAGTTCCCGAACGCGAACATGAGTTAGCGACGCGAACTCGAGTTCGCGATGGGAACTCAGTTGCATTGCTTTTGATACAGTTTTGTTGTATCTTGCTTGCTAGTTTAGTACCTATTTGCTAGTGTGGAGTCAAATAGGTTTTGCGCACAATGTGAAGTGACTTTGCTTGATTGCAAGCAACAACTCGGTGTGTGGTTATCCGAGGCTCGGTGTGTGGTTATCCGAGGTTTGAGAAGTCAGTGCGCTGGGCAATGGGTGTCGACTAAAGGGTATCCGACCTTACCTGTATTTGTTGCATGGTCAAGGGGAGGGAGTTGCCCGGGTGTTGGTCACGAACCGCTATCGGTTACCGTGGTTTGGCCGACCATGGTTTAAGGCTCCGGCAGGACCCCGATCTTCTCGAACAAACAGTGTTGTCCCGAACCGGAGATGTTTTATAACTTCCGTGTTCTAGCGAACAGTGATAAGTGGTTAGGTGGCTTTTAGATAGTAGAGATGTATATGCCAGCTTGTTGGGGCTTTACAGAATTTGTAGATTATATTCATTCACTTAGCCTTGTGCTAATCCCTCCCTCGTTGAATCTTTTCAGGTGGTCGGTGCTTTGGACGGGATGGTTGACCAAGCTCAGTTGATATGTTTTATAAAGGAGCCATGTCGTTTAAGTGCACCGTTTAAATAATTAATGTTTGAAGTTTATTTTGGGACATTTGGTTTGTAAACCTAAACCTAAACTTATTATTATCTTTATGCTTCCGCTAAACTAACCTAGAGGATAACCTAATCGCCCTCGAGCATTTAAAAAAAAAAAAAACGCTTCCTAAATTTTGCGGTGTTACAACCACGCAGACTCACAATGTAGCTTTTGCAAGCTTCTGGACCAAAAAATCAAAAAAAGCAAATATGCCCAGCCCCTTTTATCCCGTCATCCTCCTCCACCATCTCAGTTCTCATGGCTGTCTCCTCCGGCTAAGCTCCTCCGCCCGTCATCTCCCTCCGGCGAAGCTCCTCCGCTCGCCATCTCCCTCCGGCGAAGCTCCTCCACCCGCCATCTTTCTCCGGTCTCCATCTCCGTCGAGTAAAGTTTCATCTCCTTCTACCCCCGCTGGTATGTCGCTGTCTCTTCTCGTTCTCCAGCACATTCTCCGGGGCGTTCTCCGGTGAAGCCAGATCTGGAGACGCCGGCCGCCTCTCTCTCGTTCTCCTCTCTGTCGCCCCTCTCTCTCTCGTTCTCCTCTCCGTCGATCTCTCTCTAACTCCGTCGATCTCTCTCTGTCACTTCTCTCACACCGTCGATCTCTCTCTCTCTGCCGCCTCTCTCCCCGCCTCTGTCTCTCTCTGCTCCTCTCTCTCAATTTTGCCCTAATTTTATCTTTAATTTTGCCCTAATTTTATCCCCAATTTTGCCCTAAATGCTTTCTTGCAGACCTTTTGTGCTTTGCTTTATGAAAAAAAACAAACAAAAAAACTTTCCTTTTTTGCAGACATTTAGTCCAGCTTTTTGGTGCAGATCATGGCAGATGTGGTCCGCAGACCGCAGATCTTTTTGTTAGAAAAAAAACAAACAGCACCTAAGTCTCCTAGCACTACCCTGTAAACGAGAAAGTACACACATCCCTAGACATCTGACTTAATACTAATTCTACAAGAGTCTCCATCACAGATCATGTCCTCGTGTGGGCTAAGATTCTTCAGATCACGACTGACTATATCCATCCACTTAAGGTCCGGTCTTCCCCTTCTTCTCGAGCCAATAACTAACTGACTATGAGAGTTTCCACTCTTTAACTTGGCGTTGTTTGTAATCTTCTCTTGATGTGACCAAACCATCTCAATATATTTTTATTTTACTTTTTGATAAAATAATTTACTATTTTATACAATTCGTAACCTTTTTGCAAGAGATCGAGGAGGAAGAAGCAAATGTTTGAAGATAAAAGGAAAGACGTAAGAAACTTGTAGGGGTATCTAAGCAGCGAGGTAGTTAAGAACTTCCTCCCACAAGCAACCAACTACAACATATCTTAATGCATTCAAACTTGCTTTGAAATTGGCCATTAGTGACTAAGCTACTTTGACCTTTTAATTTCTTATTTTAATACAATATTTTATCAGACCTCCTCCAAATCTTGTTCAAAAAGATTGACCGAAGAAACAGACAAGTGTTAAGACCCCTATAGATCTATTTATCTAAACCTTAACCCAACTTATTTAATTAATTGTAAGAAAAATCCAATATTAACCTTGCCCATTCAATTAAACGTTAGTCATATCGACTTGTTTAACTAAACATTAGTCGTATCGATCCGTTTACGATCTCAATTAGTATAAAAAAGATACACGGTAATTATTAAGTATATTGGCCTTCTTGACCCATTTATAACCTTAACTCATTTATACTCAACCCTAACTGAGTTTATATATAGTAACATTACTTATGTTGAAATTTTCGACAAAAGATTAATTTCTTTAGCAAACAAAAGATTAATTAATCATTTGAGTTAAGTAAGCAAGAGTCAATCACTTGTTGGAAAAGGTATCACTCCTAACAACTCCTTGATTACAACCTTTACTAACGCCTTCTATAGCGACAATATGCGTCAGTACATTTTTATATGCGAGTGTGTAGGGCGTTCGATTTAAGCTCATTAATTAAACTTTACTAATCAATTACCGGAAACTGGTACTAATTATGTCTTTTTCTTGTTACATTTTTTTTTGTTGAAAAAAATGATATATTATAGAGTATTTGTAATAAATACTCCCCCGTCCCTTAATAAAGTTCTCATTTCAATTGGGCACAAGTTTTTAGGAGTAAGTTAGTGGTGGGGTCTTGATAATAAATTTGATTAAAATATAAAGTTATTTTGGAGAGAGAAAGTGTTTTTTAAAAATAGTTAGTGGTAAAGTACATGGTATTAATATTATTTTATTGAGTGGGTCATTCTAATTTGAGAAATGAGAACTCTATTTTGAGACAAATATTTTGATAGAAATGAGAACTTTATTAAGTGACGGAGGGAGTAATATATAAAAGGTAAATAATATATTAAATGATGTTTACTGGCTAGGTAGTAACTTAGATCGCTGCCAATGGCACCTGCGGTTGGCAACCTTCATCAAATGTGTATTCCATATTTTTTTGGGTCGGGTACTTAAGAAAACCAACGGTTCATGATGTGCAACATTTACATCAACGTTATGCCAAGATACATTGCTTTCTGTCTATTCTCAGAAGTTTCAATTGTATGCACTGGCCTTAGAGGAATAACTCGATGGCATGAAAGGTCAATACACACAAGGTGATCAAGGAGTCCAATGATCATGTAGAAGTGGTTGCGTCTTATGATCAGTGGATTTGACACGCTTACTTTGGTGATGCGGGTTTGAGCAACGACATCAACATCTTCAACGGCTTACTACAAGATAGAGCACCTAGGTTTCCCCATTTTCGGGAAAGAATTCACAAAAGGATACTACCTTGCTGATACAGTTTATTCGGAATGAGCAACTATTGTCAAGACATTTAAGTATCCTCTTTCGATATAACGAATTAAGTTGAAGAGATATCAAAAATCTACAAGAAAAGATGTCGAACGAGCATTCATTGTGCTTCAAGGGCGTTAACAAATCATCAAACCCCGACAAGACCATATAGCGTCAGTATTATCCGTTGAATCAAATATTGTTATGTGATTTTACACAACATGAAATTCAAGACAACAGGCGCATTATGTGTCCACTAGAGTAGGGGTGTGCATGGAGCAGTTTTAGGCTCAAACCGAACACAATCTGCTATTTGTTTTAGGATTTTCAAACCCAATGGTTTTGGTTTCTATCGGTTTCAGTTTTAGTGGTTTTTGGCCATTAACGGTTCGGTTTCGGTTTTAAAACCGTACCCACCTCGTTTTGAACATAAATATATAATCTCATGCACTAATCTTCAATTTTCCAAAATTACATATAAATGGGTGAGAGAGTAGCAACATAAACTACGCAATGGGCGAGAGAGTTGCAACATAAAATAATGGGTGAGAAAGTTGCAACATAAATACGCATGGACAAAGAATTACGTGATCGAGTTATGCATCATAAATTGTGCGATGTACTAGTCGACCACATTCAACAACTTCCTCCACATTTCCGTCAACGTTAATTATTATAATGTTTTTATTTATTATTGTATTGTTTTTTAATTGATGTAATATTTTTATTTTAATGAGATTGTTATATTTAATTGTATGCTTTAAATTAAAAAGGTAAAATAGTTGGTGGGCCCAAAAAACTGAAGTGAACGGGTATTGTTGATATTAATACGTCAGTTAATTGTCAGTGTATGCGGCGTTAATTTAACAAAAAAATAAGTGTGCATTGATGTTTATGGTTGGAAGCGCTCTTACATCACGATCAAACCATAAAAGTCAAATTTGTCGTTTAAAATACTATTAGAGATAATTTTGGACTATATATATATTGTGAGGAAACTTGCCCGTATGTTACGATATGTACTTCAAAAAATAAGAAAAATATAATAGATTTATGCTTTTTTAAGTTATACCGATTTGGCAATCATAAAACAAAAATGGGTAATTCTAAACGTACCAAACTTGTCACTAAATTTATCAATATTAATATTTATTTGTAAATCCAATGAAGCATCGATAGAAAGAGAGAAGAAGACTTGTGAGTTTCGTTAATAAATGTCTCAGATGGAGAGAAAGAGATGGAAATACGCTTCTTATATTTTTGAAGTAAAAGAAAAGTCAAAATTTTAAGAAAATGTTGTATAAGAAGTTGCGTTTCAAAATTTTATTTTAAACTAACAAAAGAAAAATGGAAGGGAATTTCAGGTGTTTCAATAGAGGGGTTAATTCTTAACACATAAATAAAAAAGTTAATTTTGTAAATAGGTTGACAATTCTAATAACGTTTAATTTAGAGATGTGATATTGCTTGCTACTTAATCATCTACTAATTTATTTTGTTCAGTTGATCAACACAAATGTTCAAATCAAAATAAGTTTGAAAAAGAAAAAAAAATAAGTGAATTGCACATAATTTTATGGGTAAAAAGATCCATTGAAAGATTTAGTAAGAGATAATACAATTTTTCTTTTAATAAATGAGTTAGCTTAGTGTTGAGCTTTCCGACTTATTTACAACTTACCAACCCGTTTAAAAAGTACTATTAGAAATTATATGTTATATATTATAATTTTGATTTTATTTTTTGAGGAACCTCAGTTATTATACTACATCTGTTTCAAAATAAGTGATGTACTTTTCATTTCTAGATGTTTCAAAATAAGTGATACACTTTAAAACTTTCCTTATTTAGTAAAAAATAATGTGACTCATACCACTAACTATCTCTTTTAATAAAGTGAAATGACTTATTTACTCTTATTTTTACTTTTAAACATTATTAAACTCACTTTAATCAAAATATTTGAGAATCATCACTCATTAATTATCAAATTGAATTTAATTTAACTTTCATTACAATCTTTTGTCTTAAGAAAACATGAAACCTAAAGTTTATTACTTATTTTGAATCGGAGGAGGTATAAGTAGTTTTGATTATGTGTAGTTTTGATTACTTATTTTGATTACTTATCTTACTACTATATAAAGCATTTAGGCCTACCCCATTAGGCAAGTTTAAGGAGCTCCTTAAACTTAATTTTAAGGACCTTTCCACTTTTGTTAGTTAGTTCTCTACCTTAATAAAAAATCGCGGCTAATAAGATTCGAACCCAAGACCTCTCCTAACTTATCACTATGTGTTAACCACTTGCTATACATTACACTTTGGTAACACCACCCATACTTAATAACAAAAGTCTGTTACTCGAAAACCATTTTACCCAATAACATTAAATATACGACGCTGTAAATCATCAACTCTTACCAAAATCCACATTTCCGTTTAATTATTTATTTCTAGCAACAATTATTACCGTGTAAACGAACAACACTTGCTCGCCACGAAATATGGTTTCTGGGTACCCGCCGCCGCATTGCGCGGGTACCCTGCTAGTTTTGTATCACTTATTTTGACAATATAGAAATGTTCAAGAAGGTCCATGAATTTTATAAAGTCCTGACGAACAAATCTCAGCTCTTGGATCAATCAACCCTCAAATCACTACCACCACCAGAATCACATGTGATTCAACACATCAACACCACCACAACGCCATGTGTATTAAATCACATGTGATTGCACACCGCCAACCACCACCACCACCCCATGTGTATTAAATCACATGTGATTCAACACGGCCCACCACCACCACCAACCTCTGCCGACCACCGTCTCCAACACCGGCAACCTCTCATCGCCGTCGGCTGCTTGCCATCACATGTGATTGCGTATCCAATCGCATGTGATTGCGGCGGCCGGCAGCGACCAGCGGCGGCCGGAGGTGGTCGGCGGCGGCAGTGGCCAACGGTGGTGGTTGTATGTTGAATCACATGTGATTTGATGAGGGTGGTGGTTGTGTATTAAAACACATGTGATTGATGATGGTGATGGTTAAGAGATCTTTTGATTCAATGACTATGATTTGTCTCTTAGGACTTTAAAAAATCAAAGACCTCTCTAAATGCAACTCTATGACAATAATAGTTTTATGCTACATTTTATGCACTCAAGTTACAAGTATATTATGAAAATGAATCGGCTAATTTCTTAATTTCAACCGGTTAACCGAACTGGTACTTTTTTTCATTTCGTTTACAGTTTGTCTTAGTTGATGTAGGTTATTCGAAAACCATTTTCAAAATATTGTTATTTATATATTGTTTTTACTTGTTTAGTCCTCATATGCAAGCCTAAAACAAATAAAAATTATGGGCCCATATTTCCCATCGCATGTCCATTATCCAATTACCATGTTCATGATTAGGCGGCCCAAAGAGGCAAAGAGTGTTACAATGGAACTGTACCTATCAAAATAAGAGGCCGACTTTTTTTGCATATGTGCTAGACTATACTCAATTAGTGGCTTAATTCTATATAACATATCAAATGATATACTTATCCGATTCAAAATAAGTGATACATTTTGAGTTTTACGAATTTTTAAGTAAAAGATTATAATAATAGTTAAATTAGATTAATTGAATAATTAGTGGGAATGAGTCTCACACCTTTTGAATAAAGTGTGGTTAATGATGTTTAAAAGTAAAAAGTAAGGGTAAAGGGGTCATTTTACTTTGTTAAAGTAGATAGTTAGTGACTATGGGTCCCGCTATTTTTTGCCAAATAAGATAATTATTCAAAGTGTATAACTTATTTTGAATCACCTTAAAAAGGAAAGTGTAATATTTATTTTGAATCAGAGGAAGTACTATTCATGAATAGTTTTTTCCTCCTTTTCTTTCTCTTTTACATTTAAGCTGTTTTCTTTGTTGTTATCGGCTTTCTTTTTCGACCTTTCATTTGACTCTATTATTATTAATGTTATTATTTTATGGTGTTTTTATTAATTGAATATGTATGCACGTCTTCAAAGGGTTAACACGAAAATAATTGTCCAAGTTGCCGTATCAGAATTTATAATATGTTAGTTTATAAATATGATGTGTATCTTTTGCAACCCGTTGCCAAGCGTGGGCACAATTCTTCATTATTAATACTTTTCATATAATGTATAATTTATTTCAACAAATACTAGAAATCATTGCTTTTTTCAAATAGAAGAAAAAAATTTGTATTGTTATGAATCAAATTTGTGTTTATGTATTTCAGTAAAAAATGAAAATTTAGAATTTTCCTTTATTTATAATTTTCAATCGTTTAAATTTTAGGACCTATTTTTTTTAGGGCAAAATGCATAGAAAGGTAACCTACTTTCAATCAAAATTTATTTAAGGGTATGTACTTTTATTTTGATCACTAAAGGATAACCTATTTTCCATCAAAGTTTATTTAAGGGTATGTACTTTTATTTTGATCACTAAAGGGTAATCTACTTTCATAAAGGTATATAGGGATGTAAACGAGTCGAGCCGAGTCGAGTTCTGCCAAGCTCGAGCTCGACTCGATAACTAAATTCGAGCTCGAAACTCGACTCGATACTCGACGAGCTTCAATTTCGAAGCTCGAACTCGACTCGGTGAAAGTATCGATACTCTCGAATGCGTTTTTGTTGTAAATATGTATATGGAAAAGGGTAAAAAAGTAATTATGTATATGGAAAAGGGTAAAAATGTAATTAAATAAAAGCTCGATAAGGCTCGCGAGCCTAGCGAGCTGTGTATTTTGAAACTCGAACTCGACTCGAAGACTTACTCGAGTAGCTCGAGCTCAGGCTCGACTCGGTTCACAACGAGTTGATTCCGAGAATTTTTAGAGTCGGTCTCGAGTAACTCACGAGCTGTCTCGACTCAATTACACCCCTAAAGGTATATAAAAAGGTAAAATGTGACTTGTGAAACCGGTTACCGGTAATCATTTCGTCCATCTGTTTTTCACTTGACTTTTTAAGGCTTATAGAATTAGTTTTTGTTTCATAGCCTTCAAACTAGGTTAAAATACAGTCGATCAATTCTTCCTTCAAAGTCCAAAATTTCATCTTTCTTTGAATTAATAGTTAAGTATGTTGATTTATTTTATAATATGATCATTGATTTTGTTATTGTAGTAATCTTGTGACAAAATATTATAAAATGACTACTTCATCTTCTTCCAAAAACCTCAATGTCATAAGAATTACTACTTCATCTTCTATGGTAAAATGTGACTTGTGAGGTTTTTGGAAGAAGATGAAGTAGTCATTTTATAATATTACATCATAAAAATTACTACAATAACATAATTAATGATCATATTATAAAATAAATCAACATACCTTAACCATTAATTCAAAGAAAGATGGAATTTTGGATTTTGAAGGAAGAATTGATCGATTGTATTTTGACCTATTTTGAAAGCTGTGAAACAAAACTGACTATATAAGCCTTAAAAAGTCACGTGGGAAACAGATGGAAGAAATGATTACCGGTAACCGGTTTCACAAGACACGTTTTACCTTTTTATATACCTTTATGAAAATAGGTTACCCTTTAGTGATCAAAATAAAAGTATATACCCTTAAATAAACTTTGATGGAAAGTATGTTACCCTTTAGTGATAAAAGTAAAAGTAGATACCCTTAAATAAACTTTGATAGAAAGTAAGTTACCCTTCTATGCATTTTGCCCTTTTTTTAAAAAATATATTGGGTTTCTTAAAAGCTCGGACCAACCATGTTCATAATAACTAATCCACATGATAATCATTTCATTTTTTAAATCTATCTTACTACTATATAAAGCATTTAGGCCTACTCCATTAGACAAGTTTAAGGAGCTCCTTAAACTTGATTTTAAGGACATTTCCACTTTTGTTAGTTAGTTCTCTACCTTAAAAAAAACAAATCGCGGCTAATAAGATTCGAACCCAAGACCTCTCCTAACTTATCACTATGTGTTAACCACTTGCTATACATTACACTTTGGTAACAACACACACACTTAATAACAAAAGTCTGTTACTCGAAAACCATTTTACCCAATAACATTAAATATACGACGCTATAAATCATCAACTCTTACCAAAATCCACATTTCCGTTTAATTATTTATTTCTAGCAACAATTATTACTGTGTAAACGAAGAACACTTGCTCGCCACGAAATATGGTTTCTGGGTACCCGCCGCCGCATTGCGCGGATACCCTGCTAGTATTTTTAATATTGTAATTATATGATTACAATATTTTTCTATTAATTTTGCACCAAGTTAACTTTATTTTTTAACATGAAATAAGCTTTAAAGGTCTAACTTTTGATCATGTACTTCTCGTCCGTGTAAGTTAACATAAATATTATTTTACTTTGCATCAAAGCAGTAATTATTATGATACGGATATATTTAAAAAATATTGAAAATGGACCAGAAAATAACGGATCATGTGAAAGATATATATTCCACTCTGGCAAAGAAAATGAGGTTTTGTTCTCTAGTTTAAAGATAAGAAGAATCATGAAGAAACATACATATAAAAAAAAGTTTAATTCCATAAATAATGCTTTAACTAACTATTGCAACTTTAATGTTTTTCCTTTTCAAAACTCATTCATTTATATGTCATTTTATTACATGAATAATACTTTAAACACTACACAGTATTAGTTAAAGGATCATTTTAATTTTTAAAGGATGAAATACATTTGAAACGATTATCCACGCAATAAAATAGGAATTAATTTGTGTACATTTTTCTAATGCATACGCTACATAGTACAAGTATTATCATAAACTGTACAAACACATAATCCAACTATTGTGATATGTATATTAAAAATATGATGTAAAAATTAACCCTCAATAAAATACGATCAACTTCGAACTTTAAAAGGGAAAGGGCTAAAATTGCAATTTGTAATTAATCAGAGGATCATTTATTAAATTTAACTAAAAAAACCAAATTCAAAAAAGAGAAAATTCAAGCTTTGTGGCTGCAAATTGCCTCTCCTGACCCCATTTTCATGAAACCAATTTCCTTCCTTTCACTTTCTTACCCACCTTTGGTTGTTTCTCATTGCACTAAAATCCCAATAATCAGGAGCCAAAATATTCTGATTTACATTAATTTTTATTAAAATTCTTGAAATACCTATCAAATTGGAAGTAAAGTTTCCAACTTTTTACCCCTAAAATGATTCTTCATTCAAATGAGTGATGAAAAAGAAAGCAAGGGATAAGAGTTTACTAGTGACCCTTCTTTTGTTCTCCAAGCAAATAAAACCACCTGTCCCAAGTAAAAGTGTGTTTGGATGAGATTTCAGATTTGGGTATTTCAAAGAAAGCCATAGTTAACAGAATTCCGGTTTACTGAGAGAGAAAAAGCTTCAAAATCTCTCATAATTAAGCAAATTGGAATCTGGGTTTCTTGAAAAAGGTGATTGCTTGAAATGGGATTTAGGTTTTTTGAGAGAAAAAGCATCACAACTTCATGATTGAGGTGGGATATAAGAATTCTGATTTGGGTCTCTCTAAAAAGTTGTTGATTGAAGTGGGAATTAGGTTTCTGTACACAAAAAGCTTCAATATTTACTTTTAACCTAATTTGAGATCTGGGTTTCTTGAAAAAGTTATTAATTGAGGTGGGATTTAGCTTTCTTGATCCAAAAAGCTTCAGTTTTTCTTAATCAAGCAAACTAGGGTTTGGGTCATGTTTCTTGATAGTTAAGCGAATTGGGTTTAGGTTTTTCTCCAAAAAAAAGGCATCTTTTTTTCAGAATTCAGTAAAAATTAGTATTTTTTCCTATTATTTTTTAAAAGATGACAGGTGGATGTAGTATAGTATGGTTTAGGAGAGATCTAAGAATAGAAGATAACCCTGCTTTAGCTGCCGGTGTAAGATCGGGTAAAGTTATACCCGTTTTCATATGGGCACCCGAAGAAGAAGGTCATTACTATCCGGGTCGGGTTTCAAGATGGTGGCTTAAACAAAGTTTATCATTTCTTGATTCGTCATTAAAGAATCTTGGGACTTCGTTAATTACGAAAAGATCTTCTGATAGTGTTTTATCTCTTCTTGATGTTGTTAAATCCACTGGTGCTACTCAGCTTTTTTTTAATCACTTATATGGTTAGTTACTAACTTTAGTTATTTATTTGTTTGTTTGTTAATTATTATGGTCTTTTTTAATCTTGGGACTTCATTAATTGTGTTTAGTTGTCTTAGAGGATGTTAGAGATTGCAATATGAAATTGATTATCAGCATACTGCGTATTGAAAACACAATTAATTAAAACGAGTGTTGGCAGAAAAAATAAAAAAAAAAATGAATTATTTTGTGTTTTTATGCCCCAAAGCATTTTTGGAAAAACACGTGGGAAATTGCTTATTGCGAAAACTGATACTCCGTAATTTACATTTCACCCGTTAACTAAATAAAGATTTGTCAAGCACTAAAAAAACTAAAAAAAATTGATTATTTGATTATCGCGATTTCAAATAGCATAATCAAACTCAAACAATATTTTTAGGATCACGTAACCGCTAATAATGTGTTTTTTTTTCTTTTGTAGATCCTTTATCTCTTGTTAGGGATCATCGAGCAAAGGAGATCTTAACTGAAAATGGGATATCAGTTAGATCGTTTAATGCAGATTTGTTATATGAACCATGGGAAGTACTTGACGATGAAGGCAGACCGTTTATCACATTTACGTCGTTTTGGGATCGTTGTCTTAATATGCCATATGATCCCGAGTCACCGCAACTACCTCCTAAAAGAATCATCTCAGGTTCGGGGCAAATCTTGTCACGTTAATTTCATACAATAAAGTTTCAAAAGTGTTCCATCTAGGTCACTCAAACTAGGGATGGAATCGGGTCCGGAACCGACCCGAATGGACCCAGACCCGAAATACCCGAGACCTGATTTTAGATAATTAGTAGACCCGAGAACCGAACCGTTTTATAGAATCCGGTTCCAGTTCGGTTCCGGGTACGGTTCGGGTAAATCGGGTATATACCCGATTGGAACCGAAATAGTAATTAGAGCCGGTTTCGGGTGTTAGCATCATATTTATTAATTTATACATTTAATATTAGAATATTTGAAATATAGAAATCCTATAATAAACATAAATCAAATATTACCAATGGTATTACGACAAAACAAATTCTCAATTGCTCATAAATCAAATGGTTTCTACTTTTTAAAATTTTGAAACATAAGTTGCAGTCGATCGAAAAAAAAGCATCATATTGAGGCTTGCATTTACAGCTATATATTAAACTAAAATAGGGTAGTATTAATTAGGGTTATGAAAAAGTTAATTAAATTTCGGTTTCGGGTCTAGATCCGATTTGTTCCATACCCGATGTACCCGGACCCGAAATACCCGAGACCCGATTTCATGTAAAAGTTGGACCCGATACCCGACCCGATATTTAGCAATCCGGTTCCAAACGGTTCCGGTTCGGTACGGGTCCGGGTACGGTTTTTCGGTTCTATATCCCATCCCTAACTCAAACTTTGTTTTCACTTTATAATAATAATAAATTTTTAAAAGTGTTCCAATCATGTCTATTATAATCAGAATCAGAATACTTAAATTTATATATAAAATGACCTTATAACATATAATTTTTAGTTAAATTTCCATGATTGGAATATTTTTTGAACTTAGTTACTATTATAATGTGAAAACTATTATAGTGTGAAAACAACGTTTAAGTTACTTATATGAAACGAATTCTAGAACTTCGTTACTATTATTTTCTGAAATTAACCCTATTTTGTCTAATTTCTAGTTTCTTTTGTTTGGTATAATGATTTGCGGCATATGTTCGATCTAATTTCGGGTTATTTTGGTTCAATATTTTAAGGTTTAAATAATTAAAAGTTTTTATATTTTTATTTATTAGGTGATGTGTCTAGATGCCCTTCGGACACATTAGTTTTCGAAAACGATTCGGAAAGAGGAAGCAACGCCCTTTTAGCCCGTGCATGGTCACCGGGCTGGAGCAATGCCAACAAAGCACTAACCACTTTCATAAACGGGCCATTACTCGACTACTCAACAAACCGAAGAAAAGCCGATAGTGCCACAACCTCATTCCTCTCTCCACACCTACACTTTGGTGAAGTTAGTGTGAGAAAAGTCTTCCATCAAGCCCGAATCAAACAAATCTTATGGGCCAACGAAGGGAACAAAGCGGGCGAAGAAAGTGTCAATTTGTTCCTTAAATCAATCGGGCTTCGTGAGTATTCACGATACATGAGTTTTAATCACCCGTATAGTCACGAAAGGCCGCTTTTGGGCCATTTGAAGTTCTTCCCATGGGTGATTGATGAGAATTATTTCAAGGCGTGGAGGCAAGGTAGAACGGGCTACCCGTTGGTTGATGCGGGCATGAGAGAGTTATGGGCCACGGGCTGGTTGCATGATAGGATTCGGGTTGTGGTTTCTAGCTTTTTTGTTAAGGTTTTGCAGTTGCCTTGGAGATGGGGTATGAAGTATTTTTGGGATACTTTGTTAGATGCCGATCTCGAGAGTGATGCGCTCGGTTGGCAGTATATTTCGGGTACTTTACCCGATAGTCGCGAGTTTGACCGTATTGATAATCCGCAGGTATGACTTTTTTCTGACTTTTCGGGTCAAAGAATTACCGTTTGACTATGTTATTGTCGTGAATTGTTAACTTTTTGTGGGACGGCTTTTGTTATTATTACGTCAATAGAGGGTTAATTTCATATAATAATAACAAAGTTTCAAAAGTATTTTCAAACTATGCTTTCATTTTATAATAATAATAATCAAGTATCAAAACTGTTCCAATCATGTGAAATTTGGGCTTAACCTAGGGTGAGCATCAGGCCGAAAAAACATAATCAGCCCAAAAACCGACCTAAACCGAAAACATGTAAATCAAACTAAAAACCAACCGAAACAGAAAACATGTAACCGATTCGGTTTTCGGTTTTGTAATTACATGATTTTCGGTTTTGTAATTTCATAATTTTCAGTTTCGGACATGTATAGGAGTGAGCATTTGGGCTGAAAAAACAAAACTGAACAGAAAATTAATCGAAACCGAACCGAAACATGCAATCAGTTCGGTTTTCGGTTTTGAAAATTCATCATTATCAGGGTACGGTTCAGTTTCTTGACCACGCTTACCCCTAGTTATCATGTTTATTCACCTCTAATTCTAATCAATGTAGCACACATCAGATTGCTTTCATTTAAATTCATATTTATAAAAGTTCAAGACTTTCACCGGTTTAGAGATCCCGAGAGCCCATTTTCAGATTTACGGGTCGAAATCACCATATCTACTAAAAAGGAACAAACTTTTGTACAGGGATGAGCTCGGCCCATAAACCAAACCGTAACTGATACTTACGAAACAAAAAATGATAAATTTTCAAAACCGAAACCAAACCGATTACAGGTTTTCAGTTTAGGTTCGGTTCTAAAAAAATTTTAGCCCAAATGCTCATCCCGAAACGAGGAAAAAACCCGAACCGAACCGAAACCGGTAGAACCAAAACCGAGAATGATGAATTTCAAAACCGAACTAATTACATGTTTTCAGTTTCGACCAAATGTTCACCACTACTTTTGTGTCACTTTCTATCTTATTCCACAGACTGAGGGTTACAGTTTCGACCCGAATGGAGAATACGTAAGAAGATGGTTACCCGAACTCGCCAGACTACCAACCGAATGGATCCACCACCCATGGG
Organism: Calendula officinalis; assembly: GCA_963853835.1. Lineage (NCBI taxonomy): Eukaryota > Viridiplantae > Streptophyta > Magnoliopsida > Asterales > Asteraceae > Calendula > Calendula officinalis. The sequence continues at coordinate 87,693,084 of OY970823.1, forward strand.
ACGCACCGGAATACGTCCTCCAAGCCGCCGGAATCGAGCTCGGATCAAACTACCCACTCCCAATAGTCAAAATCGCCGCCGCAAAAACCCGATTACAGCAAGCCCTAACTCAAATGTGGCAACACGAAGCAGCTTCACGAGCTGTTCTCGAAAACGGGATGGAAGAAGGACTCGGCGATTCATCAGACGATACTCCAATCGCGTTCCCGCAAGACATGCAAATCGAAATCGATCACGGAATCGTCAGAAACCGTCCGCCAACCGCCGCAATCCGCCATTACGAAGACCAAATGGTCCCGAGTTTGACCACGTCGTTGTTGTTACGCGAAGTCAACGACGGAGAAGAAGAATCGTCGTCTAGAAATCTCGTGATTGATAATCGAGCGGAGGTACCTAACGATGTTGTGAATCAGGAGCCGGTGAGGGAATCGGTTGATCGAGAATTAGGGCACGGTTTTGATTATGCTCAGTCGGTGTTGCCGCAATTTAATGTTCAGATTGCTTTGAGGAATAGTAATGAAGATTCTCCGGCGGAATCTTCTAGTGTGAGTGGGAGTTCCCGGAGGGAACGAGACGGCGGCGTGGTCCCCGTTTGGTCGCCGGCGGCGACTTCTAATTATTCGGAAGATAATTCGTATTTGCAAAGGCATCATCCACAGATCAATTGGAGGCAACTTTCTCAAACTGGGTAATTAGCTTCTTCTTTTTTTTAATGTTTATCGGATTATTAATTTATTATTACTGCTGTTATTTTTAACGGAAAAAAATAGAAAAGAAAAATCATGTGATTAAAATGATAAAGTGATTAATTTTGACCTTATTATTATGGTCAAAATTAATCACTAAAAAAACTAAGGTGGTGTTTGTTTGCAGCTTAATGGAACCATTCAGCGCTTAATGCTGAATCATTCAGCATTCAGTGCGTTTGTTTAGCGTCTCTGAATGAAGTATACTGTTGAATCATTCTTCCTTATAACATATGTTGAATCATTAAGCAGTTACAATTATTATAAAAAAGTTTCTCATAATAAAAATAAGTTTTATAAAAAACCTCTTAATCATTAAGACTGTTGAATCATCCAGTACTTAATCATTTTGTTCATATCAAACCGCACCTAAGAATAGCTTGAACACAACTCTATTATTACTTGTTATAATTGTGGTAATTAGTTTTTGATTTTGGACAAAAGGTGGCAAAACGGGCTGGTAAACAATAGGCATTGACCCGAATCATTTGTTTAAATTTAAAATAAAGATTGTATATGCCAAGCTTCTACGCAGGGTAGACCTACTGTTAGGTAGTTGTACAACCCTTAAAATTTGTCAAATAATGTTAAAAAAAATTAAACTTGTTTTTAGTGTAGTTGATACCCTAGTTGATACCCTTAATAAAAAAATGTGCAACTGGTGATACTTTTTAGTTTTTTTCTTGGATTATAAACAGGTAATCTATGGGGATTACGATCATCAACCGTACAGATTTTGATCAACGGTTCTGATTTTCCGAGACTCGATTGCAGATTGCAGATTTGGAACTCGGGAAGTTTTCTACAATCCATAATATTAGTTCTATGTGATGTTCATATTATTCTTATGCTGTATAGTAAAGAAAAAACCAGCAATTAGACATAAGAATTCTGGAGTCCTATAAAACCCCAGATTTTTTATATCTTTTTCAGTTTTTCTGTTAATGTAATTGTTGTTGTACTCTAGTGTACAACCTATGGATGCATTGCGTGTGATGATAGATCATGTCATCACATAACAAACTTGTTCTGACTACTTAGTATCATGAAGTGATAAAAAAAAAAGTGTGATTTTTAATTTTTCTTATGCATTTGGGTGTGAATATACTTCCTCCGATTCAAAATAAGTGATACACTTTCCTTTTTGGGGTGTATCAAAATAAGTGATACACTTTGGAAAATTACCTTATTTGACAAAAAATAGTGGGACCCACACCCACTAACTATCTACTTTAACAAAGTGAAATGACCATTTTACCCTTACTTTTACTTTTAAACATCATTAATCCCACTTTATTAAAAAAATGTGGGACTCATTCTCCACTAACCATCCAATTAATCTAATTTAATCATTATTATAAACTTTTGCCTCAATAAGCGTGAAATCCAAAGTGTATCACTTATTTTGAATCGGAGGAAGTATATTGTTATAAAGGATGCTTTTGGTGCTCTTGATTTTAAAGTTTAAAAAAGTTGCTACCTTTTGACAAAAAGATAGAAGAATATAACAGATCGGGTATAAGGTAATATTTCTGATTTTTTTTTCTAAGGAAATGATTTTTTGTTTTTTTTTCTTTCTTAAGGAACATGGTTTTTTGTTTAGACCGGTGCCAATGGTGACGGAAACTGACGCCGTCAGTTTCTGCCAACTCAGCGCCACGTCAGCATACAAACTAACTAACACTAAACTGACGTACCCATGCCAACAGCACTCCGTCACTTCACCAACTTTAATTAATTAACTTTCTTTTTAATTAAAATAAAAATATACAACTAATTAAAACATATAACTAATAAAATTAAATTTCATTAATTTAAAAATACATTACATAAAAAAAAGACATTAATTAAAAAAAAAAATTAATTAAAAAAAATAGAAGGTGAATGTGGTGTAAAAATAGACGAAATGAGAGGGTATTTATAGATGTAAAAAGTTTTATTTTTTTTGAATTTTTTTGAATTTTTTTAATAAATTACCATTTAATTTTAAATATTATCATTTAAAAAAAAAGAAAAAAAAAAGAAAATCATTTACTTTCTCCGTCTCTTTCTCCGTCTCAATTCCGGCGAGCCAAACCGGCGGACCCAACCGGCGGGGCCGTGCCAACGGTCGCCACAACCGGCGGGCCAACCGGCGGGCGTCGGTTGCCCCCGTTGGCACCAGTCTTACTGTTGGAGACATAGAACTTTGGTTCTACTTTCATTATTTGAATTATCAGATTTCGATCCACTTTTTGAAGTTTGATACATTAACATTCTAATGATTATTGTGGTTTAATTTTTTATTTACATACTAAATAATGTTAATTAGATTTTTTTAATCAGATGTTAATTATTAACTCATGAGTCATGACTCTATAATTACATATACATCAACAAGTATAAAAGACACGTACACATAAAAATTAAATCTCGTTAAAACTCTTTCTTCTATCAAACAAATTGTAATCATAATCTACATTTCACACAAAGCCAAATTAGACAAAAACTTCCCTATATCATCTATAAAAAAAACCACATTAAATCCAAAAGGAAAGTAAACATCTAACCGATAATTTCACCTCGGGTCAACAAAAGTCAACCACAACTTTATAATAATCCATCACGATTCATGCTCGCCCATGCTGCTCTAGCTTTTGCATTCATGGCTCCATGCAGATTACTTCTTTTGCAAGGCTCGATAAGTGAAGTAAATAATTGTATTGCACGGTTCATGTACACTAAAGGACGGTCCCACAAGCTTTTAAATTGTATGTTTAGGTTTCTTGTGCTCCAAGAAACCCGAGCACATGTTATGATAAACGGGTAAGTTAAGTATAGTAAACGTAAGATGACGAATATGGTGGCTAATGCTAAGTATGTTTCTTGTTTAAGTGTTGAGATGTCCCACATTGGACAAAAGATGAACCGGTAATGTGCTTATAAGGGTCCTGGGCTACTCCTCTTACAACCAATTGGTTTTAAGATGGAACCCCACAAACTGACATGGTATCAGAGCAAGGTTCACCCGTTGTTGGTCAAACGGCCACACGGACCCCACGTAACCCATAAATATCCACGTGTTAGGCGCGAAAAAAAATGACGCCACACGTGAGGGGGCGTGTTGAGATGTCCCACATTGGACAAAAGATGAACCGGTAATGTGCTTATAAGGGTCCTGGGCTACTCCTCTTACAACCAATTGGTTTTAAGATGGAACCCCACAAACTGACATTAAGCATGTTTTCGGGCGATCGGGCCCACCAAAACGGGCAGTTTTCGGGCTCGGTTATGTTTTTGTTCTCGTGTTCGGTTATTGTTTTGCCCGTGGATGCTTCGTTGAGAGATTCGGGTTTTATACCTAGAAAGGAAACGGGTCAAACGGGTCAAACAAGTCAGAATGATTCTTAATGCATCATTAAATTGAAAAAAACAAGATTATTTTTTAAATAATATATATTTTTCATTATCATATTATTTCAACCAAACTTGGCCTGCCGATTGGCCCGTTTTGTCACCACTAAATTAATACTTGTGGAACGAGCTTATTATAAATAGCATTCAAGAAAGATAACACCAGACAACTCGCATATACTAATATCACAAATCACAAATTTTAAGACACTAATTATCATTATAAGTAACATTCCAATTTTACCCTCGAAGTAACCAAACCTCCTTTATGTGAAGATCGAAAAATGAAGGGTAATTATGGAAAAGGTATTAAATCATTTAAATATCCCATTGGCTACATTTCTAGTTTTCAACCTTTTACTTGATTAGGGTCATGATTCAATGCATAATGGGTCAAATGGGTTAAAGAAATATTAGCTTAAAAAGAGACGGGTCAAATCAAATGACACCGACCCGACCCGTTTAGGATGTAAAATTTACCTGTAACGTTAGTGTAGAAAGACGTAAGGGAATCAAGTGTGCGAGAGCCGTGATAACGCACTCGCATTGTTGAATTCAAGACAAAAAGAGTAGGAAACCCGTGAACTCCATATTTTGATAGTATGCTGCTTAAAATAAATTAATCATGTTATTCATATATACTAAACATTTATTAAAATCGAGTTAAATTAAGGGCAAACTGTATATAAAAATGGGCTAAACTTTTCTATATGTAAAATATTATTAATTTTGAAATTATATGTCAAAGTTCAAATCAACAATGCTTAACTACAATTTGTATAAAAAAATTAATTTAAACTAAAAAGATGAGTTTTTAGCTTCAATGCTTGACTTTTTGACTGATTTTAACTGCCTAACCCGATTTTGACCGCCTAAAAAGAGTTTGACCGTCTACCCAATTTTAGCCAATTTATGAAACAATGACAAGTACTAAATTTTGTAGTGTGGCCAATTAAAGTAGGAAATTTTAAATTTTTTAAGAATATTCTAGAATACATTATGGTCACAAAACAAAAGTTTATACCTTCAAGACGTAAAAAAATGTCCTCAATATGGTCATAATAGAAATTTTAAAATCTTTAATTGTTCTCAAATAAAAAATTTCAACACTTTTTGCAGCTAAAATTAATGAATCGTGTAATACAATCGATTATTTACTAAAACAATGGAATCTTACTAATAAAAAGTAGGAAACTAAATTTTAATTATAATAAAAAGAAAAAGAAAATGAAAATTCAAACCTTGGCCTTATGACGGATTCTTCAATGGCAAAATGAGCAACCGAAGGATACAATGATGACATGGTTGATAAAGTTGGTCTGAATGTTATGGAGAAAGGACACCATGATGCATAAAAAAGGACAACAACATAATCTTGAGTGTTTTTATGAACCAAACTCATTGCTTTTTGCAATGAAGTTTCATCTCCCTTCAAAATAAAAATTCAAAAAATTAATAATAATTTCTAGAAATGTAAATAAATAGCAATGGAAAAAGTTCTTGAAATAATTCATAAAGAATGTCATATTCACTATTTCAGAAATCGGGTTAGGTGGTCAAAATCGATCAAAAAGTCAAGCATTGTAGCTAAAAACTCATTATTGAAATTAATATTTTTATACAAATTTTGCAAGAATTGACCTGTTTGAACAAATTGGGAACGTGTATGTGAAAAATTAACCGCCTTTCTTGAGATTATAGTCCAAACATGCACATTTTGTAAATTGCATCTTTTTCAGCTTTTTTATATTTCATGAAAATCAATTTAATTTTATTTTTGTATAGATAAATACTTTCAATACCCTTTGACCTAAAAAGTTACTCCTGTTCACCCTAAATAATTGCAAAATTTGTCTTGATGACTAAAATGTTTGACTAAAGTATAAAGTCAACTATCTTCAATACCCTTAAAGCTAAAATGCTACTCCGATCATCGGAAAAGAATTGCAACATTCAACACTATAACAAGGGGGAAATCTAACCTAAATTGGAAAGCTTAAAAAAATTTCAATTCTTGTAATTAATAATTCAATTAACCAATGTGATCATATAAAAAAGCAATGATTATAATAGACAATAATTTGAATTAAACATAACAGCTACCTATAATTCAGGTAAATAAATAAATAAAAAACCCTATTTCATATATTTAGAATTGGTTATGTGAACTTTTTAGCTTGCATACATACCTCAACAACGCCAAAAGAATGATCAATTCCATTCAAGGGACAAACAGGAGCTTGGAAGCTAAAGATTGAATCCTTAATCGATTTGGGGGCACAGATTGAATTAGAAACCCTAGGGTTCTCATCTGCGTATGTTAGCGTAACAAAAATCACCAATAAAACGATCCCGAATCTCGAAATCATTGTTGGAGTAATGATTGTTGATGATTGCGATAATATGTATACACAGAATTTGATACAGAATCAATTGAAGGATGAAATAACAAAGACCCTGTAAATTGAAGAACAGAATAACGTGCCCTAATTGTTGAGGCTATGAAATTGAACGAATTTGGGGTGTAAATTGAGTCTTTGATATGTTGAATTTGAGGGAGATGGGAGGAGAAAAACTGCAAAAATGTGGGTTGTAATTGTTTGAATCAATCGAAGGGTTTTTTAGCATTTTAGATTCCCAAAAGAGAAAGATAATAATATTATCACCCACTCTGAAAAATTAGGAATTTTTTTTTATATTTGGTAGCCATACATTTTAGGAATCTGGTTCAGTCGATATGGAAATCTGATAGGACAAAAGAAAATTCTTTAAAAAAAATGAAATAAGGGAGGTTTGGTAGTGTGATTTGAAAATGTATAAATAATCTAAAGAGAGTGTTAAATAAAAAGTTTAACAAAGTATATATTAGTCGTGTTTTGGATATCGAAAATGGAGTTTTTGAAAGCAAGTGGGTTGTAGTTATTGTGATTTGAAATTTGATTTTTTTTATTTATCAACTAAATAAATATCAGATTTGTTAAACATTAAAAAAATTAATTATCTGATTATTACAATTTCAAATAATATAATCAAATCCCATCAATAGGTAAACCGTAAACCCGTGAACTTTTAATATAAGTATTTTGTTAATCATTTTCGTAAGGGTAATTATTAAAATGTTATTACATGCAAAAAATTGATGTACCTAAACTAGGGGTGTTCAAAAATATCTGAAACAACGTATATCCGAATCCGATACCTGATTTTCGGCTATATGATACATATAGTAGTTTTCTAAAATTTCGGGTATTCAAGTACCTAGCATATGAATTTTCTTATTCCAATTTTTGTTTTTACATTTAATTTTATATTTAATACTTAAATTATAGATTAAATAGTTCAAAATTGTACAAATTACACCCTCAATCAAAAGCAAAACCCTAAAACTAAAACAATGTACAGTCTTCGTCTCTCAATTGTCTCTCGCTCTCATAGCCTTTGTCAATCGACGATGCTGACAGTTTGACGCCTGTCAAACTTCGAAGAATACTGATGTTTTAAATATTTGGGTATTTGGAAATACGGTTTCAGGTATCCGAAAATCTGGGTCTCTGGAAATCCAGTTACATGTATCCTGTAGACCGGTACCTAAATTCCAGGAACCCAAATTTTCAAATACCAGGTTTTGAACACTCCTAACCTTAACCATGGAAAACTACCATCTCCTAAAATTCACACATCATCGAAGGTAGTTATGATTTAAAATATGTCCATTACCAACATTATTAATTTTTAACCTTTGACCTAAAGGTAATTGTTAGCAAAATCTTTAATTTAAATACAAAAAACAAAGATCAAAATTATCAAAAGAAAAACATACAAACTACACACCATTTGTGAATTTTGCTAACAAAATTATCAAAGAATCAAATTCAATTATTATGAATGTAAAAAATATTGTCAACATCATTATAAAAGATCCGAGCCTCGTATATATTAACATAACCTTATACACGATACCAAAATACAATAACTTTTCATGTATAAATAAACCGCCCCTAAACTTTCCTGTAATTACACTTTGGCTCCCCCCTTTTTCTCTTCAATCTCATCACCAATAACTTGAAGTACCATTCGGCTTTCTTTTTTCTGCCCAAAAGTTCTTCGGTTTGGTGATGGTAAAATGTTGAAACTCGTAGAAAATGAATATTTTTTTTTTAATTAATTGAGTATTGTCATAATATTGAGTTTGTTTGACTCCTTATTAATGGTTTTTGGCACACGAGGAGTTTTTCGTCATTGTTACTATCGATTTCTATAACTCGCGCTTCCCATTTTAACCTTGCGGTGATGATTCGGGCTGATTCGATTAGAGGTGAGGTGTCACGTAGTATCACCCAACCCTGTATTTAAATTTAGAAAAAAAACAATTAGTTAAATTGAATCTTAAAGCTTGAATATAAATTCACTAATTATGAGCTACGAGGTAAAAAATTTCTTCCATTCAATCTTAACTTATTTTTTGGGGTATTTGGCGGGCGTGTTCAAAAATACCAGAAAAACCGGGTATCCGAAAATCCGGGTAACCGAATTTCGGATACCGGATCCAGATAGTGTTTTCAAGATTTTCAGATATCCGGTATCTGAAAAATTATCCGAAAATATCAAAAATATCCTAAATATACGGAAAATACCCGAAATATCCGAAAATTACCTGAAAATTATTTGAATTTTTTTTTCGGATAGTAAAAATGTCTATCCGAAAACCCAGATATCCGGTTTTGAACACCCTAATTTGGGTGTGCATTTTGGAACTAATTATCTGATTATTGTGACTTAATGTTTGGATTACATATTTTGTATGTGTAGGCCCCTTAAGTATTCAAATTTTTTCATTAAGGCCACAAAACTATTAAAATTTTCATATAGGCCACTTAAGTATGTATCATGTGTAATGTGTTAGTTATACTAATATCAACTAAAAACATTTTTGAAATGATAAAAATGACCTTAAGTTTTATTTGAAATTAAAATAATTTAACATACAAAATGATACTTATTATAATATCTTGCATAAATCATTAAATTCAATAGATTTTTGCAAGCAAAATATGAGAATAAATAATAATAAAAATACCTCTGGACGGAGTAACCGATCAATCTCATAAAAAAGATCAAGCATACTGCAACGGGACTGTTTTAGGGTTTGAAGGGATAAAAGTCCATCAGCATGCACCAAATCATAAGTTCTAGGGTAAGTTGGAAATGCTTCACACCTAAAAAAAATATAAAAAATTCCAAAACAAATAAAAATAATAATTAAACAGTTGTATATATTAATATTATTATTGCACAAAAATTATTCCAAGTAGAGATTGCAGTTTTGACTCATTTTGGATCGGTTATGTTTCATTTCTAACGGGTCAAATAGGTTAATTAAAAAAAAAATTGGCAAACAAAATAGGTCAAATTTTGACAATGTGGAGTACAAATAGATTTCTCCATAATCAAAAGGAGTACAAAAAATCAGCAAAATTTTGTCAATATTGAGCTCTATTTTTGGGAGATTATATTTGTAAAAAAACTGAACTTTCACTTCAAAAATTTGTCAAAAATTAAACTTTCGCTCCTAAATTTGTCAAAATTAAAAATTTTACGCCTACATCTTTCAAAAATTAATTTTTCACTCATAAATTTGTCAAAAATTAAACTCACACCTAAATCAGTCAAAAATTAAACTTACACTCCTAAATCAGTCAAAAACTAAACTTTCGCTCCTAAATTTATCAAAAATTAAACTCTCTCCTAAATTTGTCAAAATTTAAAGTTTCACGCCTAAATTTTTCAAAAAATGATCTTTCACTCCTTATGATGAGCGAGAAAATTCTGATTACAAAAATGACCCGTTTTGAGTTGTGACCCGTTCTATCATTGTCTAATTCCAACTATAAAACAATATACAAGATCTATAATTTATAATTACATACCAGTCATGCAAGACGCCAAGAAAACCTCTGTCCAGAATTAAAGGAAGATGATTAACAGCAATTGTGGGGACCGCATTCATGACCCAAACGGATTTTTTAGAATCCAATAATCCAGAATTAAAACCGCCAAAATGCGCGTTCATATCTAACACATTTCTAACCATATTGTAAGGTGGAATCGGGTCTTCTTCACCTGGCCTTTTTGGATGATCTGAGAATATTAATGGGGAAAGTAGAGACCAGTAATCTCTAACTGCTGATTTCCAGTTAATGTTATCTTCTGTGAAATCCTCTGGAAGTACACCTAAATATAAAACATTTAAATAAAAGAAAATTATAAATTATTCTTTTATTAATTATTTAAGGGTCACATAGAGTTACATGTTTCCAAAAAAGTTTAAAAAATTATTATTAATTATATAATAATAATAATAATAATATTAAATTAATAATTATAATGATAATAATAATAATAATAATAATAGAGAATTGTTCGTTCTAGTCCAAATTTTAATCAAAGTCCCAACTCCAAGGGACTAATCTCACCCGTTGGATTAATCACATAAATTCTAATCCAATTTTATTTTTATAATTTTTAATTTTTCAAAAGAAAAACAACATTATGAGTAATCACATGTGATTATACAAATATATCGCATGTGAGCAAGTATACAATCACATTTGATCATCACATAATGTTTTTCTTTAACGAGAAAAAAAATTAAAAAAAACAAAAAAATAAATAAAATTGGATTAAAATTTATGTGATTAATCCAATGGCTGAGATTAGTCCATTGAGAGTGAGACTGTGATTAAAAGTGGGACTAGATTAAACACAACTCAATAATAATAATAATAATAATAATAATAATAATAATAATAATAATAATAATAATAATAATAATAATAATAATAATAATAATGATGATAATAATAATAAAGTATACCATGAATAGCAAGTTCCTTGGGGGTCAAGGTAACTCTAGAAGGCCAAGTTGGTCTTTCTTGAATAGGAATCCATCTTCGGCTACGGGTGCCACCTATGCATGCTTCAAGTGGGTGATAATATGGAGATTCAACATCACGACCCTCTTTGCAAATTAACGGGCCCGAACCATGTTTCCTAATAATTAATTAATTTATTATTATTATTATTTTATCGGGAAAAAAAATTCATAGAGGTGGGAATTTCGACCCATTTACTCATGCATGGGTCGATTTGGGTTAAAGAATTTATTATTTATAAAGAAATTAAAGAAATAGGCAAGAAAGTGTTTGCGGGTCAACTCAACCCAGCTTCAACATGTTTCAACACCTAGTAAAAAATGACCCGTTTCAACCAGAACCAGTTTTGACCCGTTACTCTTAACTTTTTAACATGGATATGTCTAATAATATATCAATTATACTATAAATACAAGAAAAAAATAATTGTATAATAAAAAAATCAAATAGAGGTAGATATTAAGATATGTATACCTGGAAGCATAACAATTTTTGTTGCTAGGTTTTTTCCACACAACGGTTTTATCTTGTTGTGATAATAAATCCCAACAAAGATCTTTTGCAAAATTACGCACAAAATCCCATCTTTTTAAACTTTCTTTATCGCGAACTGAAGCTGGAGTGTTAGCAAATGGTGAAGTCCAGACAAAGTAACCACCGGGCCTCAAAACCCGATCCACCTCTATTAAATATATACCATCTGTAACAAAATTTAAAAAAAAGAAAAAAAAAAGATTAAATTCAAAACCACCTCAAAAGCCCGTAAATACGCTAAAACAAACACACAAAACCGGCCGAAATTGCCATGTAAGCAAATTTAACATAGCCGAAAATTACATAAATTGTCCCTGTGGCATTCTCAATTGTACGATTTTGTCCCTATACTTTTTGTTTTCGTTTTTTTCTGTCTATGTACTTTTTTTATTTTCCGTATATTCGTTCTTCCGTCCAAATTCATCCGTTAACTAACCTCACATGCCAAGCATGTGAGTTCATTTTGGACAGAAGGACAAATATACAGAAAACAAAAAAGTACATGGTCAAAAAAAACAAAAATATATATATATATATAGGGACAAAATCATAGAATTGAGAATACCAGAGGGACAATTTCTGTAATTCACTCTAAGTTTTATCTAATATTAAAAAAAAATACCTTTTTTATCCCATTCAACACCATCCCATGCAGTGTGTACCATATCAAACGAAAGTGATGGAATCGGTAATTGTTTAGAATTAAAAGAAGCAACAATTGCAGGAAGACCACGTTCAAGAGATATTTCAACTTGACTTCCAGAAGCCTCATAATTTGCAATACACATTGTTAATAACTGTTTTGGAAATAAATCTGCTCCTAAACTACCATAACCACAACCTATATCTAACACGGTTCTCACCTGCAAAAAAATAAAAATAAAAAAAATCATCATTTTGACCATAATTACATACATAGGTAAGGGTTACAGCAAAAAAATGTAGGAAAGATTCCAGAACCGTTCCTACATTTTTTACTGTAACAACCGCCCTTTTTAATTAATTGATTATTCCCATAAAAATGTAAATAAAAATGCATAATGGAATGAGATTAACTTTTACTTACTCCGGCTTGAACAAGATAAGATTTGTTTCTTAAACCAATCATTTCTGCAATTTGATGAGTATAATCTTCTATATTATCGTCTACCATAGAAGATGTAAAACTAAATGATATTTGATCTTCATCTAACATCATCATCCTACAATGATATTAATTAACATCAGCCAACCAACAATTTAATTTAATAATTAATATAATATAAAAATAAGAAAGTGGGGCAATTTACCTTTTTGTCAAGCTTCCAGATGAAAGTACCTCTTGTGCAGTTATTTTAACATTATCAATCCAAATTACATCTCTTCCTGTAGGCCATCTATGAGGAATTTTATACTTAGGTGGAGCAAGAATTAAACAATTTTGTCTCGACATGGGCCCACAACGACGGTCAAACTCTTTCCCTTCGATCAAACCCGATTCAAGATTTTCGGTAATATTGAAACAAGGTACAAAATTTTCATAATCTAGTGAACAAAACTCGGATTCTTTGACCCGAGTGGAACCAAGTGACAGCTCACCAATATCCCATAAATCTGACACAAGTTGTTCTTGTAACCGTCTATAACCACGAATCGTATGACCATTTGAACCATTTGTAATCGAAATTGTCCACAAAAACGAAACTGTAAGACCAAGAATTACTATCACCACTAAACTAAACTTGAGAAAAAGTAAAGTCAGCATATGACGATTCCTTAAAGTTGCGGGGGTAAATTGGTCAGAAATTATAAATCCATTTTCAATTGCATCTTGTTTGGTTGATGAGTTTTCTGAAAATAGGAATTGGAATGGATTTCTTAATGATAATGATACATTATCAGATAATGTTTCTTTATCTGTTTTAACCTTCATTTGTGAGTCTTCTAAATAATCTTGAATATTTCCTGAAAGTCTTCCACCACCTAAAACACCTCGATGAAGTGGTCTGGACATTTTTCTACAATTTAATCACCAAAAATCATATTAAAAAATTAAATATGACCATTTATAATCATATATAGTCATAAATAACATAGTTATTTATTGCTTAGTACAAGATCTGTTCATGTATTAATTAACTATTAACTCCACTAGATCCAATTAACCCGAAGCAACTTCATAAACGTTTTTAAACAATTCACCAAGATCCTACACTTTAATGATAACTATACTTAATTCAAATTCACTACAGAACAGAATCAATAAAATCAATGGAAAAGAACAATCTGCGTACCTTACTTAGATGCCAAAATTGATCGAATTCAGCTACGAATTCAGCAATTCCGAATCATTTCATAAGCAATCTCTCAAATTTTGTCGATTCTTTTGGTCGCTTAAGAAGAACACAGGCACGCCTGCTAATAACACACACAGTAGTGAGTGTTTTTAGTAGATTTGATCTTGCAAATTGATCCAATTACAAGAGAGAGAGCTACTACATTATAATATGATGACAGATAGAGACTATGAAAGAGAAAATTTTAAATAAAAAGGAAGAAAAAAAGTATATTTTATAACACACATTAAAAACACACAGTGATGACTGAAATTGACTAGATGCGTAATCGATCAATGTCAACTTAAACGCGCTAATACTGGTAGAAATTAATTATCAAAACACAAGGTCAATCAATGAAATGAGATTCATTTCAGATTAATTAATTGTTAAGAGAATAATTACAGATAGAGAATTCATAAATCGCAGTTTCACACACAGAAACACATAGTAAAAAATTGAGATAAAATAGGTATGGGATTGACTTTGGGATCAGATGAATGAATTAAATGTTAGAAAAAGGAGAATTTTACCTCGAACAACCACCACCACCGCCGATGTGTAGATCTGCCGCCGGAATTGCCGGTCAAAATATATACAATTTATATATGGAAAGAGAGGATAGATATAGATAGATGTATTAAATATAGGAATAGATATAGATATATATATATAGAGAGAGAGAGAGAGAGAGAGAGTATGTGTGTGTGAGTGTGTGTTTCGATTTCACACTTTACACCGGCATGAAGTTATGAACGCAAAGAGGCTCCACCAAATCAGAAAAACCCTAGAAATTGGATCAGCAGAGTAAATTCCAAATGTCAAAACAGCTGAAATTTGGTACTTTTTTGGATTAAAAGCATGAATTTTGGCATTGTTTCCTAATTCTCTCTCTACACATGATAATGAAGTAAAGTTTGGAGTTATATAAAATTGTTTGTAAATAGTTAAATTTATACTTCCTCCGATTTAAAATAAGTGATACATTGTTGATTTCACAGGTTTTGAGGCAAAATATGATAATAATAATTAAATTAGATTAATTAGATAATTAGTGGGCAATGAGTCCCACAAATTTTGAATAAAGTGAGGTTAATGATGTTTAAAAGTAAAAGTAAGGGTAAATATGTCATTTCACTTTATTAAAGTAGATAGTTAGTGAGTGTGAGTTCCACTACTTTTTACCAAATAAGGTAAGTTTTCAAAGTATATCACTTATTTTGATACACCCACATATGGTAAGTGTATCACTTATTTTAAATCGAAGGAAGTATTAAATAATCTAAAAGGAGTAATATGCCTGTGATAAAAATGTGATTATTAGCCAAATAGTCATATATTTTAGTAGTGGTACTAAGAGGTAGGTTTTTTAACGAGTTATTGAAGCTTGAGTTCGTTCATATCGAGCTCGAGTTTATATTAATTCTTGTGTAATATAATTATGAATCTCATTTTTTATAGCAGTATATGTACAAAAAGTATATAATTAATTGAAAATGACAAAAAATTTATTATTGTTTTAATTTCATTTATAAATATAAATAAAGGTATAAGTTTTACGTGTGTTATACATGTATAGTTATCATTTTCTTTTACCTAGATGTTATATCGACTAATATCTAAGATAATTAATATAATTTCCAAGATCAAAAGTAGAAAAACAATTAATATATTATTTGAAAATATGACATACGGGATATTAATGATAGGAGTGGGAAGCCTTACAAGTCACATGCATATACGTTCCAAAAGAAATTTAAATATTAAAAGAGAGAATATGTGAAAATGGTGGGATCCAATTGGAGGCGAGTTACCGTGTCGGTGATGCCTTTACTTCCTTTGTGAGCATTTGCCAACGTGTCAATAGCATGGCATGGTTCGAGTATCGAATCGAATCAAACCGAGAATCGAGAAAATGGTTTCTCAACAACTAACGATGCTAGAAACTGAAATGAACTTGATCGGAGACCGACCCGAATCGAATTGAAAACCGAGGAAATTTCTTTGACTTTTTCGGGATTTTCTTGGGTTTGGACCGAACCAAACCGTTTAAAACTGAACTAGACAGATCATCAATGTTGTATGTGCATATATTTTATGTATAAAATATTAAGAGAAAATATATTATTGACACGAGTGTGTCAGTTGGAATGTCAACTGATTTGGCAAAAATTGAAATGTCAGTTTGACAAGTTTGATGACCGAACAAGAGTGAAGGTTAAGGTGTTTAATTTTAAAAATATTTTGTCATTATTACAAACATTTTAGTTATGTGTTTGATTTTACAGAAAGTAAAATAAGGTGAAGCTAGTGACGAAAAGTTATGAATCAAATTTCGTCTGGGTATATACTTCCTCTGTATCAAAATAAGTGACACAAATGTGCTTACACGTTTTTTGAGGTAAAAGATTAAAGTAGATGTTAAAATAGATTAAAGTACATAGTTAGTTGAGTATTGGTCCCACTTTTATTGAATAAAGTGATATTAATGAGTTTTAAAAGTAAAAGTAAGGGTATAAGGGTAATTTTTCTTTATTAAAGTAGATAGTTAGTGGGTATGGGTCCCACTATTTTTACCAAATAAGAAATGTTTTCAAAGTGTGTCACTTATTTTGATACACCTCAAAATGGAAAGTGTGTCACTTATTTTGATACGGAGGAAGTATGAGATATTATAAGGTTGTATAGATGTGTAAATATTTAAAGTTAAAAAAAATAACTCACATATCTCAAATGAGGTTTGAATTCATACCATTTTTGTGAAAGGGCACACAAATACCGTTTTATGGTAAAAGCGTTTTGATAACACTAACTTTTGCCGACAAAAAAATTACCAGTTATCGATATATTTTGAACACTTTTTTTTACCTTTTTTCATCGTCACTATTTTTTACCCGTTAGCAATCAAATACAGCCTAAATTGACGTCGTTTCTATGTACAAATTAGTTGAGATTCCTTGTAACTTCATATTTTTACAACATTAGCTTATTTTTGCCATGCAATTTAGATAAAACAAACAATAATGTCATGTCAAATGTTTTCTGATCTTATCTTATCTGCAACTATTTAAAACATGTTATAAAATGGACACTTTGCATGTGGGTTTCTTAGGTCTCGACCACTCAATGTACATCAATCGACATTAGACTTTAATTCATGAAAATGAAGTTACATTATTTATATGAAATGGAGCATTTATGATCTAACAACTAACGGGAGTTTAAACGGTTAACAGTATTATCATTGAGAGTCGATTCTTATAGAGCAACTTTTATTCATACATAGCAATTTTATTTCAAATGACAATTATGCCCCTTCTTTTCTTTGTACCATATTTTACATTTCACTCCTCCCACTGAGGCCATGATTGCCCTTTAATATAAATTTGCTATGCATAAATAAATATTGATCTGTAAGAATCACCGTCCATTATCATTTGGATATATAGGGGTGCCATGCAGCCAAGGTTGTCGTGTTTTTTGCAATATTAAGATGAGAAATGATATTAATTCCTACATAGTATATTTTGTGTTTATTTATATATCTACCTACTTAATAAGATGACATGTATAATCCACTAATTTTCTCTCTTAATTTTATCATTTGATTTTGACACTATGTCTTGATCAAATGGATAAATACATAAGTAAGCATAAAATGTAGGAATCAATGATATTACTCTATAAAGATTAGCAAAAAGACATACTTCCTTCGTTTCAGAATAAGTGATACACTTTCGGTTTCACGTATTTTGAGGCAAAAATTGTATTGAAGATTAAATTAGATAGTTAGTTAGTTAGTGATAGATCCCACATATTATGATTAAAATAAGTTTAATGATATTTAAAAGTAAGAGTAAATGAGTCATTTCATTTTATTAAATAAGATAGTTAGTAGATGCAGTCCTTTAATTTTTCAAAGTATATTACTTATTTAAAAATATTCTAAAATAAAAAATATATCACTTACTTTGGAGGAAGTATAAATCATTTAACCAAATTACAAAAGGAAAATTCTAGTTTTTGGACTTGGATCTGTTGCTACATTTTAAGTAATTTTTGTTTCCTCAATTTTTGTACTACTTCTTTTTTACCTTTCAAAGGGTATTATGGTTTATAACTTCTCCTAAGATAGTTGAATTTTGCTCTCAATGTACACAATAAAATCATTTTGGAACCTTTCTTTGATCATCTAATAGTGTTTACCCATTGAAAAGATCGACCTCCTAACATTTATGAGATCATTTCGGATATTCTTATCGCTAGGCCAATAAAAGATGATTGTTTATCTACTATTCAATTTGGTTTGTTGATTCATTATAGTATATCATTAATTTTTTATAAACATCAAACGATAAAACCACCTATAGGTTTGGTGAACAGGGGGTGATTTTTACATCACAACTTTTAATGCATCCACCACAACTTATGTTTGATATACTTGTATATTTATCTGTAAAATTTGTAAAGTATGATATAGGAAGTAAAAGTTATAATGCAGAAGTGAATTCTCTTAATGAACATCTTATCTGTTTTGTTAAAAGTTGGAAAAGGAAAGGGAACAAACAAATTATTAGAAAGTTGGAAAATGACCAAGTGTGTAGGGGATCAAAAGTCAATAGAAACCATGTTCCCGTGATTTCTTTTCCTTTTTTCTCTTATTCTGGTTATTTAAAACAAATTAGTAATAATACATTTGTCAAGAGGATGAATAGTAACTTCATCCTATTGGTCCAGCACATCAATTTTGTTTACTTCATCCACAGGCAATTCGTTTTTAATTGTATTTGTTTTGAGTTTCTTAAAATTACATAAATAGTCCCTGGCTTTTCTCACATCAATTTTGTTTATTTCATCCACATGCAATTCGTTTTTAATTGTATTTGTTTTAAGTTTCTTGAAATTACATAAATAGTCCATGGCTTTACTTAATATAAAATGAGCAAACATTCTTTTACCTTTATTTTAAGTTTCTTAATATTACAAGATACTCCCTAGGTTTTACTGTTTTAGTTTTATAAAATTACCAAATAATATTTTAATTTATATAAAACATATATTATTAACAAAACCAGTATGATTATGATTTACATAGCATTATTAAATTTGTTAGCGTTAATTAAATATCTTATAAACACTATTTAAAAAACTAAAGAATATACATATTATATAGGCAACAGAATGTAAATATATTAGTCGATTTTTTTTTTATTATCCTTCATTTTGCTAATTGAAATCTAGAACAACATTTTAATAAATTGAATTCAATTTTTTAGCACAAAGTTAGTTTTATCCGAGCCTCAATTTCTGTAGATCTCATTTTTATAGTTATGTTCTTGGAATTACACTCTTACACTAATAGATATAGTTAAACATTTTATTTCTACACCAACAAATGTATAAGTTTATGGAAGTCAACTAACCATTACGACATTATTTGATACCCATTGGATACAATTAACATAATAACACAAGTGTTGGACATCGTATGAAAATCCCCGCGGCATCGCGCGGGGTATATATTACTAGTTAGTTATATTATACGGAGTATAAGTCAAGTTGCATAAATATGACATAACTTCACATTGTCTTATGTTTATAATACTTCCTCCGTTTCAAAATAAGTGATACACTTTTCATATTAGGGTGTTTCAAAATAAGTGATACACTTTGAAAACTTATCATATTTAGTAAAAGATAGTGGGGACCACACTCACTAATTATCTACTTTAATAAAGTGAAAAGACATATTTATCCTTACTTTTATTTTTAAACATTATTAAATTCACTTTAATCAATATACTTCATCCGTATCAAAATAAGTGACACAAATTAGCTTACACGTTTTTTGAAGTAAAAGATTAAAGCAGAAATTAAAATAGATTAAAGTACATAGTTAGTGAAATGGGTCCCACTTTTCTGTAATAAAGTGATATTAATGAGTTTTAAAAGTAAAAATAAGGGTATAAAGGTAATTTCATTTTATTAAAGTGGATAGTTAGTGGGTATGGGTCCCACTATTTTTACCAAATAAGGAAAGTTTTCAAAGTGTGTCACTTATTTTGATACATCCCAAAATGGAAAGTGTGTCACTTATTTTGATACGGAGGAGGTATGTAGGACCCATCATCCACTAACTATCAAATTTAATCTAATTAACTTTCATTAACATATTTTGCCTCAAAAACCATGAACTCTAATTTGCATCACTTATTTTGAAACGGAGGAAGTACGAATTATTAACCTGTAGTCCTAAATGCACTTGTAACCTGTCATGTTACGATCTACATACGCGAACTTAAATGATTGTTACCTAACATTTAAACCCTATAATGTTGACTTTAAAAGTCTTTTGAGCAAATTTTGATTGTATTATCGCTTGGAACGAAATCAAACCGATAAAATAGTTTCAACCGAACCGATGGCATATTAGACCAGACTAGGAATTGGAGTTTTCAATTCTTTCAACTTGTTTTATTTGGTTTTGAATCGAACCGAACCGAAAACATGAAAATTAACCGGACCAACATAGCTCGATTCAAAATGGTTCAGTTCAATGATTTCAGTTAATTTTCGGTCCAGTTTGAACGACAATAATGACAGCCATATAAGTCGATTAAAATTGAATATATCTAGTGGAGCCTACTTGTATATAACAATAATATTATGAGATACTTAGTAGCCAACATTTGACTCATCTAAAAATAGTCTACGCGGTTTCACACTTTCTTCAAATGAAACCTTCTGTCTTCCAAAACTAACGCTTGTCGACGCTTATGATTATAACTGGAGTTTCTCCTCTTGTGGGTTTGAGCAGTCGGGGTGTTACAGTTGGACAAGCTGCTTTGAAAGCCGCCTCGTGTAAAGTGACAAAGCACGAGAAAGCATGCATTGAAAATCAACATGTGTTCATTCCTTTTGCATTTGATACTTTCGGTTTCCTTGCGCCTGAGGCGGTGGAGCTTCTTAATAGAGTCCAACATGTTATGCATAGCAATGTTATGACACCGAGATCCACAAATGTTGTTTTTAAAAGAATTAGTTTTGCCATTCAAAAAGGGATAGCGGCGCAGCTTGTTGCCCGTTTGCCTTCTTTATCCATGTAAAAGACTATATTATAATTTATATAATTATGATTATATAATTAGTTTAATTGATTAATAAATTATACATAATTCAATAATTTTGTGTTTTATTTTATTCCTTATATTGACACAAGTTTTTTACTATATTTTTCAATGCAAACGAGTCAAGCTTTTATGGAGTTCGAGCTCAAGACCAAACAACGACCTCGAAAACCTTAACAAGCCAAACTCAATGTTTTGTTGGCTCAGCTGTTCTTATCGAGCTTTTCGAGCCTTTTATATATACAGATATTTATAATTATAACTGAAAATGATTTATAGGCAACTATCAATATATAGACGGCATTCTAAACTTTAATGAAAAAAATAAAATACGATAGTATAAGAAATGAGTATACAGTATAAACCTGAATTAGGTCCTTTTTCAGTAGCAGCTTCTAGAAACCTACACAAAGATCCGATTTTTTCGAGATTTTTTTGTAATTGAAGTCGGTAAAAAGCATACCATAAATTTTTTTACTCATAGGTTATATTTGACATTCCATTTACCATTAGCATCAGCAGTAAAAGTCCAGTTGTTTTCCCTAACCTGTACATATGGAATCTGCAATACAAATATTTAGAAAAAATGAGCGGGTTATTTCAGCCATTTAGTCAAAAGTGGGCCATTTAGGGTTTTAATTCGTCTGTCTCAAAATAAATGATACACTTTTCATTTTTTGCAGTTTCAGAATAAGTGATACACTATGATAATTCAACTTATTTGGTAAAAGTATTGGGGCCCACACCCACTAACTATCCCCTTTAATCTAGTGAAATTACTCTTTTACCCTTACTTACTTTCATTAACCATCCCCCACTAACTATACAATTTAATCTAATTTAACTCTCACTTTATTTAATTTAATAGCTAAATATATAAACAAAAGATGAAAAAATATTGATGGGTCAACCCAACCCACATGCCACACTGTTTTGACCCGTATTAAAACATCACCTTTTTTTGACCCATTACCCAGCAAGCCCGACCCACCCATGACCCATTTTGCCAATTCTAATATGCGGGACAAATTTAGTAACAATAAAAGAATACCTTATCAAGGATTTCATAGCCAACTTTAAGTCTTAGGTCTTGTTCTTTCTGAAAATCAAGAATGTTCCAAACCAATTCAGCAGCTCCATCTGGTGTTGGCTGTCACAAATTTAAAAAAAGTTAAATGATAATAACAATAAAACCATAACAATATGTAGAAAGATAATCATGTTAAAGTTAAACACTTGATTAATTAATCGGACCTCCTCAACATCAGCGAATATCGGTCAAGTCAGTCAACTAAAGTCAAACTTAATTAACTCTTTCTAAAATCAGCCTTAACCCGCTTAGAAATTGGTCAAGTCGGTGAACTAAAGTCAAACTTGATCAAAATCGGTTTTTATTTTGAACATTGTTATACTTTTTCATGGTTACTGACTTATTTCGTTAGAATACTGCTAATAATTAACATTTTCAAATAAATAAATTTATAATTTAGGGTACCCGCCTAGAGACCGATTAATCACCAATGAGACAGATTAATTAACTGAAGGTGGTCAACCGACTAGTGTGTGTGGGCGTGTGTGTGTGTGTAACATCAACAATCTTTCCTAAACAGTATATAATCAAATACCAACCTTTTTAAATTCTTTGTCAATATTACAACGCCCCTTAACAACAAAGCTGACAAATCCATCAGAAGTTAATGAAAATGACTTTTTCCCACACACAGTATAATGAAGTTTTTCCCGTCTATCATACTGTAATCCAGCTCCAAGTTTGGCTGAGAGCTACATATATAATTTATATACATGTTAAAGGATTAAAAAAATTAAAATTAAATCAGTAACAATATTATAGATTATTTATAATTTAACAAATGTAACATCGTACCTCAGGAGGGAAGTATTTCAGGAGTGCACTGAAAAAAGTTGGAGCTGCAGCCCTGGTATCGAGTTCTCCATTAAACTGCATGTTTCAAAAAGTACACAAAAAAAAAGTATATAAATATTATAAATTATAATTTTGGAGTTTGAGGCTTCAAGTTACAATACGTCAGATATTAGTATTTAATCTATTGGCGTTTGGCCAAAAGACATGTTTAGGGCTGTAAACGAGACGATTATATAGAAAATATTTTTGATAACCAAACTTATATGATTATATCAAATACATATAAAAATCAAATTCAGGGCAAGCTTATTAACACGGCTTTTAAGCTTATTAGCTTAATAAGCTCAAATAAGTTTAAATTTGCAAGCTTATTTGAGCTTATTAAGCTAATAAGCTTAAAAGCTCCGTTAATAAGCTTTCCCAAACATGCCCTCTATAGCAAAAATCATTCTAAAAGTATATAAAAAATAGAATGAAACAAAGTCATAAGTTAAGAAAACTCTTAGAGAAGCTTAAAAATAATAAGATCTCAATAATATCATTTAAAAATTCCAAATTACATATACAATTGTACATTATAAATACATATATAAATAGAGCTATACATTATTTAAAGCTACATAAGACCTTAAGCCGAGCCCTTGTAAGGTCAAGCTCAGCTTGATATATATTTTGAACTATGTTTGCAGCACCACAATCAAAAGCTGATTCGATTAACATTGAGTAAGCTCTACAAATTTGATAGAGTAAGCCTAAAAATCATTGTAAAATTTACAAATACGGTGAAGAAAACAATCGGAAATCATAACGAAAAACATAAAATCATTCAAAAACACACACAAAGTAACAGACAACAGCTAAGTATCTAATCGAAGCACCAAGCAGAACGAAATAATCAAATTGAATGAAGAAAAGGAGTACCTGAAATCTAGTGTTGGAATCGAGACGAAATTTTTGCTTCGCGTAGATTTTGAGAGCACTGGCATCGCCGGCGTACCTGACAGTAGGAGCCTTCTTGTTTGTATTGACTCTTAGGGCGGTGGAATCTCCGCCGTACCGGAGTGAAGTCTCCATTGTTGTCGATTCTCAAGTTTATCGAGAGTGATGAAATGAGTAGATAGTAAAACCCTAAAAAGGAGATACCGCCAAGAGTTTTACATTTATCTTTATCTTTTTCAAATTTGATTCCCTCGCTTTTAACCTTTGATGATGATATGGTAAATCAAATATTCAAGAGTTAAAAATCTATTTTTATTTCTTTGTTATTGAATTTAAATTTTAATATCATGTAGGTAAGGTGTGTCTAAGGTGTTAACAAATATCCGAAAACTAGGTATCCGAAAAAGATATATGGTATCTGATATTTGGATATCTGAAAATACGGGTATATGAAAATCCGGATATCGGCATATCTGGATATCCGAATATCAAATACCGGATCTGGATAGTGATTTAAAAAAATATTAAGATATCTGAAATATCTGGATATCTGGTTTTGAACACCCCTAGGTCTGTCCATCGTCCAAGAATCGAACTGAAATGCTTATAATCGAATCAAACGAAGAAGCATAAAATGGTATCGGCGGGACTGAGAACCAGACTGATACCGGTGGAACCAGGAAAATTTCTTCTACTTTTTTAGAACCACAACAAACATCAATTTTGCATGAAAATGAACACCGAGAACCGGATGAGTAAAGCTCGGTCCGGTACGATAATTCTAATAGGTTTTTGGTCAATTTGCATGTAATGTAATGGCAATCCAACAAATGTCGATAAATTAAAAAAAAAAACCTAAAATGTCGAATTTGCCCTTGCAATACTTAACCATCACAAAACCTAGGTCCGTAAACTAGTTAATTAAGGTCGTTAACATTAACAAAACATAATCGACAAGATTTCTATCATTGATATATTTCTAAACGGATTTTTGTTATGATTAAATATCTTCAACAAACTCAAGAAGATCATCAACTTCTTGCTTCAAAGTTGAGATTTTTTGTTGGATTGCAGCCACACGATTCTCAAAATCCTTTCCCACAGATTTTTTCTCGTAAGAGTCCACAACGGTTGTGTGTTTTAGCATAATCTTTTCTTGTAAATCTCGTTCCTTGACAATTAAGTCTTCCACCTATGCACCAAAAAGATAAATTAATGATTAAATATATATTTTTTCAATTTTTTTTATTTGTTTTTATAATAATAATAATAATAATAAAAAAAATAAAAAAAAAGGTATTTTTTAAGAAAAAAGTAATATTAAAAAAATAAAGTAAATAAAATATATTTTTTTAATAAATAAAAAGGATGAATAATATGATGAATGCAAATGAAAAATAAGAAGAAAAAAAAAGGATACACTCATCATATTATTTATTTAAAAAATGAAGCATGGTTCGGGTCAAGCCGACCCGTTTTGACGCATTACCCAACCCGTTCACGGACCCATATTGCCACATTCAAAATCATATCAATATTATCGACTAACAAAGCACTAGAAAATCAAACATAAAATTTAATTTTTCTAAATATACATTTAAATTATTAAAAAATACGAGTATATAATAATTAAACCTTGGGTAATATATGTGCAGCTTGTGGAGAAGATTGTAAAAGAGCCAAAAGCGGTTTTGTTTCTTTAGAAAGATCCTTCAACAAACTGTCAGCCGATTTGCGGACCGCTTTACAAGGTTGAACATCACCTGTTCTAGAAAGTTCTCTTAAAGAAGCTTCTAATTTATCATGGATTAATAGGCATCGATGAATAATATCTTGAAGTTGTTGAATAGTTCCCAGCACCTGAAAAAATAAAAATCAATTTACTTAAATATGTCTATTTTGGGAGTTCTTTTTTTTTCTTTTTCTTTTTTATTATGTTTATCGGGTCAAAATTAGACAAAAAGGGAACGGGCCAGTTACTCGACCCGCCCACTTTTCTATGAAGTGTTGACATACCTCATCCCATTGCAGTTTTGCAAGATATGAAGGAGAAGATTTTGAGATGGTGATGTCAGCATGCATGTAGATGATGCAAGCAACAAATAGGGAGAAAAACCCTAATATTAACATCAACGGTTCGTTAAGTAATGAAAGGTTGCTGAACTTGTAGTGAACCTGAAACCAAAATGGGAAATCAACTTAATTTTTTTTAATTATTATTAAATGTTGGAATGATATTTAATAAAAAAAATTCATAAAAGCTGATATTGTATTAAATATGACTAAAAAACTGTTATGTTTTAACGGGTAAATTACAAATTTCGTCCCTGTGGCTTGAAGGTTTAGACCTTTAGTCCCTAAAAAGAATTAATCACACTGCGCGTCCCTACGATTGTCATTTTGCCAAAATATGTCCCTTGGGTAAGTAAAAGGACCAGAATACCCATGTTTTATATAAATATGTATTTTTTTGGTCATTTAATCAGTAGTTACTTAAAAACCAATCATCTGAACTTAAAACAACAGAACTACAGATCTGAACTTAAAACAACAGAACTACAGAAGCACATTCAAATATTATCGCGTGCAACAAGTTCTACTACAACTAATAATCTGATTCTCATACCCAACATCACATATTCAATTTTTTTTTTAAAAAGAGTAAATTAGTAAATTACAAAAATTGTCCTTGTGGTTTTTCGGATTCAACGGTTTTGTCTTTAAACTTTTTTCTGGTTTCTCTTGTCCTGTGGTCCTCAATTTTCCTATTTATGTCCTTTTGCACCAAAAATGACCAAACTACCCTTGTCCGAGAAACCAAAGGGACAATTTCTGTCAATTACACACAAAAAAAATAAAAATCCTACATGATTGCAGTAGGAATACCTGGAAATACTGGTTATGCTCTGGGACAACATTAACCTTTTCCACTACAATTGTCGGTCTACCAGCAATATCCAAGTGAGAATATTTAGTCTGAAAAAAAAAAATAAAAAATATTATTTTTAGGTTTATATTTGAAGGTAAACTAGTAATATTATGTTTTGCAGTACCTCTTGCGACTGTTTTACAGGGAAAGGAACCGAAACAGATATATCTTTTGATCCTTCAGGCAAAACAACCTGCAGTTAAAAAATTCATTAACCAATTAAGATAAATACACAAGGTTTTTATTTTTTAATGTTGTAATTAATATTAAAAAAAGAAAAATAAATACCTTCAAAGTAAGGTTTTCAACAAGCACATCATTCATGGGTGAACCGAAAGTAAAATTAAGAAAGCGGGTCCCACCTGACTGAAACAAGTAGTCTCGAAGAGGCAAACCATAACCGATGGTGAAAGAAGTTTTCCAACCACCAAACATAGGATATCGAGGTTCTATTTCGAGTAGTGTCTGCATATTTATAATATTAATTATCAAGAAAAATAGTAGGTGTGTGTGAAATATTATAACAAAAATTATATTATTTCAATCAAAATATTTGTTTTTTAAATTTACTTTTCCATATTACTTAAGTTTTATGTTTATCCTATTTTTTAGATAATTATTAGGATTTATTTTATAATGAAATAAGTAGGTTTTAAGAAAATGTAGAAAAGATATTAGATAAAGATTATTTGGACATTAATTCATTAAATATATATAATAATAATAATAATAATATTATTCTAAAAAAAAAATTACAAAAGTAACTTTTTCGGCAGCTTTCGAGAAGGTCAATTTTAGCTAGATTCTTTGACCCGTTAGTGATAAAAACATAACCCGAATAGCCCATTTAAAAGTCCACGGGTCAAAATTGCCACCTCTAAAATATAATATATAACTGAAATTTCTTGATAAAAAATATAAATTATAATCTCACTTACCCTGGTGGAATCAGCATAAATATTAGAAGTTGAAATATTGCCAATGGCATCCCTGTAATAAATAGAATGGGCTCGTGGTGGTAACATGGCAATAAGATTCCTAAAAGCTGATGCACCTCGTACATCTGGTCTATGCTGGAAATCGAGCCTAAGTATAGTAGTAACATTTAAAATAAATAAATAACAACACAAAAAGGAAAAAATAATAAATAAATAACATAGAGATGTGTTCAAGGTAGTCCTTAATTTTCTAGTAGTCCAAGGAACAAATCTCAACCATTGATCAATAATAATTAATGGTCAAGATTAATCACATGAGGAGTATTTTTGTCGTTTGACACTCACATAAATTTTAATCCAATTTTTTTATTATTATTATTTTCATTATAAAACAATATTATGTGATAATCACATGTGATTATATACTTAATCACATGTCGTGTTTTTTGTATAATCACCTGTGATTGTATACTTGATCACATGTTATGTTTTTGTACAATCACATGTGATCAAGTACACAATCACATGATGTGTTTTTTTAAACGAAAAAAAATATTAAAAAAATTAATAAAAAAATAGTTTATTTTTTTTTAAAAAGTTAAAAACTAAAAAATAATTATGTGAGTATCAAATGACCAAAATACTCCTCCATGTATAAAAAATGCAATTAATCTTGACTATTAATTATTATTGATCAATTGTTGAGATGTGTTCCTTGGGACTACAAAAAAATTTGAGGACTACCTTGAACAAATCTCCAAATAAATAACAACACAAGAAAGGAAAAATAATAAATAAATAAATAACATAATACCTTGAAAATTCACCCGTGCTCTGAGCACCACCGTGCACAAGATTATAATGTTCAGTCACTTGCACATTTCCCCAATGTGAAACCTCTATTTCTCTAACCAACTCTTTAGCAACCGCAAACGGTTTATTACTCGGGAAATGAATAACCACTTGCGAATACGACAAACCCGCAACATTCTCAAACGGGCCATATTTAATCTCCGACCCCGAAAACTTAGTTTTTTTCTCAATCTTTGTATAAGATTCCACTTTTTCACTCGGTAATTTAACAACTAGTGATTGGATTTTAACATTATAAGGCGTTGTAAAATGTGCACTATCTTGAAATAAGAAAAGTTGTGGTTCCGATTGAGTGATTTTTTCGGGAAATGGTTGTAAACTATGAGTAAAAACTACTAAAGCATCCATGTTTAGAACTTGTCCTTTGTTTAATGGTTTTGGTAAAGATGCAATGTACCAGATTAGTGATGGTGGTGAGTCATCGGGTTGTTTGATTTTAATTGGGAGATTAGTGGCTAAACCACGTGTTTTACCAGTTCCTTCTGTAGTAATTGCTGCTAAAAGTGCTATATTTTTTGCTTGGTGTTCGGGAAAGGTTAGAAATATCTCAGAAACTGGATCGGGACCGGTGTTTTCCACCTGTAAGGAATTAAAATAATAAAATAATAATAATAATAAGTAAAGAAATTGATTGGGTGTTTGGATGTGAGAGTTGAAAGTGGTTATAGTGATGTGAGATTATTAGAATAAGATGATTAGTTGTAAGTTTGTAATTAACAGAGTGTTGGAGATAGTTTTAATAATTGGATAATTAGATAAAATGTCCAAAAAAGACATTTATGTGAAAAATGAAAAGGCATCATCCGGAGGTGAGTCAAAGTATCTTAATTTAGGTTAAAATAAGGGGTAAATAGGTAATATCATTTTACCCCTTACCAAGGTTGTAAAAATCGGTATGTGGTATCTAGTTGGTCAACCACCTTCAAGCGATTAATCGGTCTCGGTGGTGATTAACCGGTTTCTAGGTGGACACCCTAAATTATAAAGGAATTTATTTTAAAAAATAAATATTAGCAATGTTGACCATTTTGACCGATGTTGACTGATGTTGACCAATGTTGACCAGGCCCAATTAATTTCACGGATTATGTAATTTCTAGGTTGGTCGGCCGCTGATAATTGCCTATGAGGCGATTAACCGGCAATAGAGACCGATATTTACAACACTACCCTTTACTAATTAATTTTGTGAACTTAATTAATCTGATAATCACAAGCAAAATATGAAAATCCAAACATTAAAAACTGCTTGTTGCAACTTAAAGTTTTAATAATCAGTTTCAGGTTTCAGAACACAAATCCAAACACCCCTAAAATGTTGTACCAGAGACTTATCCATAAGATGAATTAGAATCTTTAATTAACACGCACCTTCATGGTCAATGTCATCCGCACGATCTGTGAAGTCAGATCAATCTGCAATAAAAATGATAAATAATTATCAATTTGTAGCAATATAACCTTATAGCATAAATTCATATATTAATGCAATCAATGTCATACAATCATAATTTTTTGTGAATTTATACATATTTTGTAACAATATATACAGTCTCTCTAGAATCACATATCCACATCGCTAAACTTAAACTTAGGTGAGTCCAGAGTTCAAACTTGATATAAAATTTAAGCTAAATGCAAGCATAAAATCTCTCCCACATTACATTGAAAATGATGGTGTTATTAAATCTATAGCTGATTTAAGATTCTACAGTTTACACACTACGAGCAAGCAATCAAACTGAGCTCGAACTGTTCAAAACAGTTCAGCCAAACATAATAAGTAAAATTTCGGATCTCAAATTAGCTCAAATTAATTAGAAATGGAATAAATTAAACCGACAGATGATGAATTACCCGTCGATCGAGCTTCGAGATGACCAGATCGGATAGCGCAGGGGTAAAATGTGCGGTAAATACTAGTAACAGAAGCAGATCAAATCGAAATCTACTCATGATTCTGATACTTTGTTAGTCTGAAACGCGTTGAATTAGGGTTTATGATATTAGAGAGGGTTCGTTTGGAAAATTAGGACAGACTGAAAGTTTTACGCAGATGAGTAGATGACTGAAAGTCATGGATATTTTAACGTGCACCGATAGCTGCGTAAGTTAGCTTGGAACTGGTATAGTGCGCTATCATCCATTATCTATTTTCCTTTGTGTGATATTTTATTTAGTTTTTGGAGTAAATTATAGAAATTGTCTATGATTTTGCGTTTTTGTTCTTATATTTTTTTTTCCGGTCTTTTGTCCCTGTAATATTATAGGTTCTGTGTTTTTATCCTTCCGTCTACATTTGGTCGTTAACTAACCTCACATGCTAAACATGTGAAGGTATTTCTATCATTTATCATTTCATAACCTATCTTCTTCATCCTATGCTAAATATACTCCTAATGAGGTTTGATATATATAGATGATATATGATTTTTTTATTAATCACTTTCAAACTACTTTATTTTTTATGTTTGTGATAATATAATTATACTTGACGTGTTGACATGTTAATTTGAATTATTTTATTAAAATTATAATTTATGTTATAATATTACTTGAGTTTATATTTCAAATTTATAATTAGTTTAATTGATTTTATGTTTGACTAAGACATACATGTGCAAATTGAACCAAGAATCAGTGAATCATATCAAAACCGAATCAAGTAATACATGTTTTGATTATGATACAAAATAAGTTCTCAATCCACCGTGTAGGAGTCCCGTAAGTTTTTCATTTCATCATCATGAAGAGTAAGTATTACATATGTAGATGATACTATACAATATCATAATTTACTCGTATCTTTTTTACTTTTTTTTTTTGTTATACAGAAGTCCAAACTAAACATCTAGTCTAATAACCTAATTAAACTGTGCAAAACTGAATCAAACTGTGTGGAATCGAACCGAGAAAATGATTTTGACTGGATCAAGAATCAAATCGATGGCGTCTTATAACAGACCGAGAAACCACGGTTTACTTATGTTTTTTATACTTTTTCAGTTTTGGACCGGATCGAAAAAGATCAAGAATTAATTTTACATAAAAATTATGATCGATATAGCTCTCCTACACGGTTCAATTCAACTTATCCAATTCGATTTAAGTGATTCTAACTTTTGGTCTAGTTTCCATGTCCTGCCGCTACAAATCACCAAAAATTAGGGGTGCTTACCGGGCCAAAACCGAACCGAACCGAACCGATAGAACCGATAACCGATAACGATGAATTTTCAAAACCGAACCCGAACCGATAACATGTTATCGGTTTCGGTTCGGTTCGGTTTCGGTCGGTTTTCGGTTCGGTTCGGTTTTTTCGGTCCAAATGCTCACCCCTACCAAAAATAGTAACAGAAAATGAATTAAAGAGTAAAGACGTTAAATTGTCAATCGATTTTTGGTTGGTTTGAATTTTGGGCAATTTCTATCATTTTTAACAACGTTAATTAGCATCGGTATTATCGATAAAAAGAAAAAAAAGCTAAATATAATACCTATAAATCGACGCCACCTTCTCATCTATTTCTCACTATCTCTCTCCCAAATTCGGCGATCTCAACTGTAAATCGGAAGCCATGACTGCATTATCAAATTCCTTGATTTTACCCAAAAATCAATTATCATCTGGTACTGTTCTATTCATATTTGATTAGTTTAGTGTAGTAATTTATGGTTCATTCCATGTATTGCAAGAGGTTGTAACTTGTAAACCCTAACGTTTTGTTCGTAGCTGCTGTATCGCTTGCAAACTAGGTTTTTTTTTTTTAGTTTTTTTCTGTATGCAGAAGCTAAATGATGTTTTTTGGACTTCATGATTCAAACTTTGATTGATTAAAGTTAATGATAGCTAGTTAATATTTCATTTGCATCATTATAAATTAAAAATAATAATTATTTTATCCCTAATATTACGAAAAAGAGGCATCTTTGTCAAATAATAGAAATAGGAGTTGCTAATTACCAGTTTTGCAACAATTGCATAACCTCTTATATGGATTATATTCAATTAAGTGAAAAGATTAAAAAAAAAATTGGTTAAGGAAGTTTGCTTAGGGATTTAATTTTGGTGTTAGGTTCCTCAATTGACCAGTCAACCAAATTGTTGTTTGGACAAAATGTACAGCTATGCACGTCTAAAAGAAAGCTCTCTGTTCAAGCCAGATACAGGTAAGGGTGAAAGATGAGTTTTTGATCTAATTTTTTAGTTTCAAAAGTTGTGAAGTCGGTATATTCTGTGTCGCAAATTATTGTCACGTTTGACAAGAGAAATAGTTGCAAGTAATGTTGACAATTAGTTATAGAAAAAAGGTCAAAATGCATTTTAGTATCATGAACTTAGGTGGCTAGGTCCTTTACTATTTTGAACTATTAAAGGTGCAACATGGTACCCTGAAT
The DNA here is from genome assembly GCA_963853835.1 of Calendula officinalis. Classification (NCBI taxonomy): domain Eukaryota; kingdom Viridiplantae; phylum Streptophyta; class Magnoliopsida; order Asterales; family Asteraceae; genus Calendula; species Calendula officinalis. Next base: position 87,726,093 of record OY970823.1, read on the forward strand.
TTGCCAAAATGGTCAATGTACTACCCTGACTCATTAATTTGGTCGCGTATCATACATGAGTTAGTTCTTTTATAACTTTTGACAAACTAAAAAATATGAGTCATTTTCAATATATTGAAATTAGAAGCAAATGACGTGAGAATTCAAGACCAAATTAGTAAATTGACCATTTTGGTAAGTTCAGGGTACCATACTACACCTTTAATAGTTCATGCCTCAGGGTAGTAGAGAACCTAGTTAACCAAGTTCAGGGTACTAAAATGCAATTTGACCTAATCATTGTACAAGTTTTTTTTTGTCCTGTTTGGGTCATTCAGCAACTTGATGAGCTGATAAATTGATGATGTGGCAGTTACCAATTGAGGTAGTTAGTGTGGGAAGTGAGGTGTCACGAGTCATCACTTTAACAAGTCACATGGTTATTGAATGACCCAAACGGGATACAAAACCATTTTTTAATAAGTAATAACGCAATTGGACCAAAACTTATACAAGGACTAAACTTGCACAAATGTAAAAGTACATTGTTATTTAAATAAATAAAAAAAAACAAGAATAAATACCACAAAGCATGTTGATAACATGTTGTACAATTAAATTATTATCATTATTATCAATATTATTATTATTATTATTGTTATTATTATTATTATTATTTATATCTCCAGTAATGATGAAAGATCGAGCAACGGGAGTGCCTTTGTTGGTGGGTTTGTTCTTGGAGGATTAATTGTTGGCACACTTGGTTGTGTATATGCACCTCAGGTCACATTACTTCCCTATGCACTTAGCAATTTTAAAAAAATGGGTCGGGTAACGGGTCAACCCGTTTATAGTACGGGCAGGTTCATGTGGGGTCGACCCACTAACCATTTTTTGGTCCATTTTGTCTGATTTCTATAAGTAGTTAATGTGTTAAATACGATTACAAAAACCATGTTATTACAATAAAACAAACTTTGGTCAACTGTCAACCTGGTTGACCCGTTTGCATTTTAGTTGACTCATTTATAAGTAAATGGGTCGAATTCATAACTCTAATAGAAGTATGTACTTGTAGAGATTTTTGTTTCCTTTTATATTTTTTTTTATTAAACAATAATTTTTATTTTAACCAGATTAGCAAGGCCATATCTGGACCTGACAAAAAGGAATTGTTAAAGAAGCTGCCGACTTTCATATATGATGAAGAAAAAGCTTTGGAGGTACACCATATTTTGTGTATTTTAGTATTTTTGTTGCCGATTTTTTTTAATTAAAATTAATTACCTGGATTCTTTAAATTGTCGAACTATTTGTAGTAAATAAACTTTGGGTACAACAAAGGCTATAAAAAGTTGAATAAGGGTAACTATGAACGTTTAATAAAATGTAAGGGCTAAAATGTAACATTGTTTTTTCTACACTATGCAATTGCTGTACCTATGAACAGAAAAATCCAAAAAAATGTTAAATGAGGTCATAATGTGAACATTCAAAAACTTTAAGGGCTAAAATGTAACTTTTTTCCTACACGGTGCAGTTGCTGAACTTATGAACAACCACCTATAATTTCCCCTTGGCATCTAATGTGTACAATAAAAGCCAAATAAAAGTTTAAATGAGGTGATAATTGTGACCATTTAAAAGAAGGGATAATTTCATATGCATCCTTGCAAACTTTATTATTACATATATATCCTTCCAAAACTTCAAGATTCTCAAATATATCCTTTGACCTAGTTTAATAATATTCAAATCATTTAAAATTTTAAAAACATAAATCCCTATCTAAATTAATGGTAAAAAAACCTAAATACCCTTAAAGGTCACGGGTTTTCTCTTTTATTAAGGATATTTTTTTGTCAAACTCGACTACTGCAGTTTTTTCGTCAAGGGTATTTAGGGTATTTTTACCATTAATTTAGATCAAGATTCTGTTTTTTTTTTAATTTTTAATGATTTAAATATTATTAAATTAGGTAAAAGGATATATGTGAGAATTTTGAGGTTTTGGAAGGATATATACGTAATAATGAATTTTGCAAGGATATATACGTAATAATGGAAGTTTGCAAGGACGTATATGAAATTATCCCTTAAAAGGAAGTTCAAGGGCTAAAATGTATTATTATTTTTTCCTTACTTACGTTTGTCAACGACTCCTATCATTTCTTTACCTTTTTCGGCATAAATTTAACTAATGTCATTTTTTATATTCAGAAAACACGCAAGAAATTGGCGGAAAAAATATCACAACTGAACAATGCTATAGATGATGTATCTCATCAGTTGAAATCAGAAGATGAAGAAGAATCAAACGCAAATGGTGTCATTGATCCTGAAAAAGCCGAATCTGTTGCTTGAAAACGTAAGCAAGATTCGGTTTTAAAAATCTATGACTTCAAAATGTGACTAAATGTATACATTTGTTGATGCAAATTGTACCTTTTTAACATTATATTGCTTGCAATGTTTTCGGTGTTTGTTTTTCTATGGTAAGATCGAATCTTGGACAATGCTACTTTGAATTCGAAGTTTGTAGGACTTGTACCGTACAAGTTCAATATGCTTGCTTCTGTAGTGATTCCTATTGGGTTGTCTTTATACTATAAAAAAGAATAGTGGGACCCACCTTAATACATTTGGATGCCACGTAGATATAATATCTTTGCCAGTATTTCACTATTTTTAGTGGTAACTTGCCTTTAGTATTTCCATGTTATGTCAAGATTTAATTATCTTTTAATGGCCTAACGGTAAGAATGGTAAAAATATTTGAAATGATCTTTTACAGTTTACAGGTTTGATATTTTCCCTAGGTAAACATTTATCAGGTGATCAGAGGAATCTTCGAAAATAACAATTGTTCAAGTTGTGTATATCAGGGGCGAAGTTCAACCGTCTTAATTAGGAATTGAAGGCACTTTTTAATGTCTTAATTAGTTAATTAATACAACAATCACCAAAAGGAATCACATGCAAAGAAAAAAACATGATATTGTGGTTGAGAATTTTGGGAGGTGGATATTGAAAACATGATCTTATTATCTATCTCTCCCTCCACTCATTTCATCACCATCTTTTCAACCCCATAATCTTATAAACACAAAAACAAATAAAAAAATACAATTAAATTAAATCTTATATAAAAAGTGAATTGAAACAAGTGATAGACCTCTGAATTTTCAGTTGTAGTCAGCCATGGCTTCCAATGCAGCTTTGGCTTCCACAAGAATCCCCACAATCACTAGGCTTCCCTCTAAATCCTCAATTTCAACTACTTTCCCTTCTCAATGCTCCACTAAGGTTTTTCTTTTTAACTATATTATTTTATATTTTTTAAGGGAAACGTTTGATTATGTTTAAAATTTAAATTACTTTTTTTTGGTGGTTTGTAGAGAGTGGAAGTAGCGGAATTCTCCGGGCTACGATCAGGCGGGAGTGTGACGTACGCTAAGTATGTTAAGGACTCATCGTTCTTCGACGTCGTTTCTGCCCAATTTGCCACCAAGGTTTTCTTTCTTTTCGATATACATATATTATTAGCTGAAATATATGCTAGAAGATTTTCGGTTTCATATATTGTATTTATGAAGAAAATGAAATAATTGATATACTTTTAATTACATAAATACAATATATGAAACCGGAAATCTTCTAGCATATGTTTCGGCTAATATATATGACATAGTAATACTTATATGGTTATTTGATTATTGTAAAAGTTGCATTTAGGTTGTTAAATGTGACAAAATGTTAGAAAGACAGTGTAATCTGGTTGATAAAAAAAATCAGATTAAAATACCTAAAATTCATGAAAATAGTCAGATACCTCGATTTATATCTATTTGATGGTGAAAAGTGAAAACATGGGTCAAAATATAAAAACAATAACTTTGGGACATAAATTGTGAACTTTTATTGTAGAAGTCTCTTAAAAATACAACAATAAGATATCCAGCTCATACTTATCTGTTACATTCCTGTTAGTTAGTTAGTTAGTTAACCTCTTGTACTTGGTATATATAGGCTGCAGTATCAGCATCAGTTAAGGTAGAAACGGTTGCAAAATTGAAGGTAGCAATCAACGGTTTCGGGCGTATCGGCCGAAACTTTCTTCGATGTTGGCACGGCCGCATAGACTCTCCACTTGAAGTCGTGGTGGTCAACGACAGTGGCGGTGTCAAGAATGTAAGTCAAAGTTACCACAATTTATGCAACGGGTACAAGTTCATAAAGCATGATTACGAGTTTTCACGATTTGGTATATATATGTGTAGGCTTCTCACTTGCTCAAATATGACTCGATGTTGGGTACCTTCAAAGCAGATGTTAAAATCGTCGATAATGAGACAATTAGCGTCGATGGGAAATTGATCAAGGTTGTTTCTAGCCGAGACCCGCTCAAGCTTCCATGGGCTGAACTCGGTATCGACATTGTTATCGAGGTATATATATATATATATACCATTTTTTTGTAAGTTTAGTGGTTTTAAAAAGTTATAATTACCAAAATGGAGCATAACGTAAAATAAATTGTCATCTCATAACATTACGTATAATGTATTAAATTTAACAATAACGATACTCAATCCTGCCAAAAAGGGGTTATGGGGAGGTAAGATATAGACAGTTATACCTCTACCCGGGGTACAGAGACTGTGTAAACACTTGAGTATACTTTCTAGTAAATTTTAAACCGCTTAACCGATTGAATACGATCTATGTGACGACTAGGGAACGGGGGTGTTTGTGGATGGGCCAGGAGCGGGCAAGCACATTCAAGCGGGTGCTAAGAAAGTCATCATCACCGCACCCGCAAAAGGTGCCGATATTCCAACATACGTTGTCGGTGTTAACGAGAAGGATTATGGTCATGATGTTGCTGATATCGTGAGGTCCGTTTTTTTATGCAAAAAAATAAAATTAAAATTAAACGTTTAGACGCATAATTATATTCATGACTTAAATTTGTTAAAATTTGTTGTGTTTTCCAGCAATGCTTCTTGCACCACCAACTGTTTGGCCCCTTTCGCAAAGGTCATGGATGAAGAATTCGGTAAGCTTATGTTTCATATGAGCTGTAATGTACAACACGTTATGCATTATGTACAAATTTCCGATTGTGAAAACTATGTTTCTTCGGTTTATGTAAAGGTATCGTGAAGGGAACCATGACTACAACTCACTCCTACACGGGTGACCAGGTACTCATCTTGTAATTACCAAAATATACCTTAAAACTTTATAATTACCAAAACAATCTACAAACTCTAAAGTATATTGATGTTTTATAACATTTGCACTAGAAATATATGGATGAAGTTGTACTAACCGCCTTAATACTTGTACAGAGGCTATTGGACGCTTCACACAGGGACTTAAGGAGGGCTAGAGCCGCCGCTTTAAACATAGTCCCAACAAGCACGGGTGCAGCCAAGGCTGTGTCGTTGGTCCTACCCCAACTCAAGGGCAAGCTCAACGGGATAGCACTTCGTGTCCCGACTCCTAATGTCTCGGTTGTTGACCTTGTGGTCAACGTGGCTAAAAAGGGATTGACGGCTGAGGATGTAAATGCCGCCTTCCGAAAGGCGGCTGACGGCCCGATGAACGGGATCTTGGCTGTTTGTGACGAGCCACTTGTGTCGGTTGACTTTAGGTGCTCTGATGTTTCAACAACTATTGACTCGTCGTTGACCATGGTCATGGGTGATGACATGGTTAAGGTTGTCGCTTGGTATGACAATGAATGGGGATACAGGTATATGCCTTAATAATATACACTTTAAGTGGTAAGCTATTTTAATAATTATAACTCTATAAGGCCCTTTTGTTAGTTACAAGTTTTTAACGAACCTATTTTGTTAATTAAAATCTTTTCATCGGGCTTGATTGTTATTATTAAAACTTTTTTTTTTACCTTTTTATATTTACCAAAACTAAGCTTAGAGTTATAAATATCAAATATGTCACAAGTTAAAAGAATGTTACTCCCCCCGTCCCACAAAAAACTTCTCATTTGTGATATCTTATCCAACGTTTACAAATAGTTTGTGTTAAATATATGAATATAAAAACTAATACGTCTTACAATTATTTTTTTTATTGTAGCCAACGTGTGGTCGATTTAGCACATCTAGTGGCGGAAAAATGGCCAGGGGCGGCTGCAGCAACCGGAAGTGGAGATCCGTTGGAGGATTTTTGCAAGACAAATCCGGCAGAAGAAGAGTGCAAAGTTTACGAAGCCTAATTCTTTTGTTTCATAATAATTTATCGTCTTAATGCGATATCGAATTGTTTTGTAAAATTAACATTCAAACGGCCATGGAACTTCATATAAAATTTAATTTGGTGGTAAAAACAATCATAGTTATATACATATATGTCTTTAAGAATGTTTAAGATTTTCATTATACTTTTCAATTGAATGGATTTTTATTGTATTTGGTTTCTTATTCCCCTAAGTGTATATTAAGTTGGACTTGAGAAACACTATTAATTTCACGATTATATTTTTAACTCTGAAGTAGAACTTGTTTAGTAATTGAAAAACTATAATGTCATAATGGGCCAGGTTCTTCATTAATACATATTATTATGCATGTGTTCTACGCGTATGAATGATCTTGCTGTAAGATATCATCAAGGTAGTGAAGCTTATACTTATATGTATGCGATCAAACAATTGTCATAGTTATTTCTAGTGATGTTCAAAAGCAAACACGAGACGACACAAAAATACATAAAACAAAACGAAATTGAGACAAAATCAAAATTTGAATTCAAGAAACAAAAAGGAGGTCAGAGATTAACACGAAATTGACACGATAATTATGATTTTGGGAACACTTAGCAGTAATTTATGTTATATTTTTATCGTGTTTTTCGTATTTGTCGGGTTGTAAGCATATATTAAATAAGAAATTTGATATTTTTGTTATTCAACTCGTGTTGTCGTGTTTAGCGTTTTTTTAATTGGGTCGTGTTCGTGTAGGAAAATAAAACACGACTTCGTGTTGTGTCATGTTCAGGTTGAGGAAAAAACATGTGTGTCCTGACATGTTATCCAAAAATACTAACAAATACTGCAATTTGGTAGCCCTAATTATTTTCGTAGAAATGATATTACTTCCACATTTTCTTTCCACTCATAGTCCTACTCACTTTCACTATTTTTTTTCTTATATCATCATTTGATTTCGACACTTGTCATTATCAAATTGGTAGATATAAGCATAAATGATAAAAACCAATATTATTTCTCTTATTTTTGAATTTTTCCTGACTAACTAATACGAGTAAATATTATCCATACATGAAATAAACATGTAGAAGTTATCACTATAAAGTCATTTTAATGTTTAACTTTGTTCTAACCCAAATAAATCTGAGCTACCTATAACACGTGTAACTCACTTTTCTAATTTGGCAAATAATTAACTTGATATTCAAATTTACATAATTATAAATGGAAAATTACGTGTTTTAAAAGCAACTTATACAATATTCTATTTTATCTTTCTAAACAAATCGTAGCCGCAATAAATACCAACAGACCCAGTTATCATCTGCCACGTCTGTCTTGGATACTACAACGTACACACCGCCTTTACCGTCTTTTAACGACAACCGTTAATTAACCTACCAACATATAAACAGAAATCTAGACGCCGGCATCTAATGATGACCAAAAATCTAACGGCTGGGATGCTTTTGCAGTTGGATACATAAAAGGCAATCACGGATCAGGACAACTACCAATTGTTATTTGACACGTGTTCCCGCCTGACATCTACCTATCGGATTACCTGAGTTACCGGTTGCCGCCACATAGTTTGGATAATTGCATCTAGACCCCTCTCTTTTAGCTATATGTTTTTATTTGATTTCATTAATGGCCCCATACTATTTAAATTCTACAATCACGTAGTTCTGGAAATTGATGACGTAATTATCCTTCTAGAAGACACTACAATCGTGTTTTCGTTAATCGTTTTCATTGACTATATATGTTAAAAATTATGTAGATATAAAATATTAAAACTAATTTTTTAACACGTTGACTTTTAAAATAAAACATGAAATAATAGGTTGTTGGTCTTGCATATAATAAGGTATTTTATTTTGTATAATCCAAACACAAAAACTACGATAACCACAAAAATAGAGTTTACAATTTCAATATATATAAATAATTTTAATTATTAATTAGAAAGGGAATTAATTTGTTTAAAGCATAATTTATTTATCCAAGGCAAATAAAGTTATTTAATTGCCTTGAAAATTTTAATTTACCTTGTATGAATTATAAATTACCTTGAACAAATCATTTCCCAATTAGAAAGGGAATTGATTTGTTTAAAGCATAATTTACTTATCTACAATGTTATATAGTCTTGTTAAGTATTTGTTTGTTATGTTTTGCTTTTATAATTAACTGAGCGTCATTAGGGGGAACATTTAGACCGTAAAAATTGAACCACACTGAAAATCAACCGAAACCAAATCGAACTGAAATCGATAACATGTAATCGGTTCGGTTTCGATTTTTAAAATGCATCATTTTTTATTTTCGGTTTTATCACTTTCGGTAATCATGGTTATTAAGGTTTCATCTCCTTTTTCGTTAATTTTGTACTCATATGAAAATAAAATTTTATTTTGAAATGAGTAGCGTTGTTAACATATTCATACATCTTTTCTATTGATAAATAAATCTTTTAATCATGGTTATTAGGTTTCAAGTGCGATAACACTTTGAGGGTTTATTGTAATATATCGTAAACTCCAGGGGTCCAAATATAAAATTATAACATACAAAGTTACAAACAAGTACTCGTTTATTTTCATCTCATGCGTTTTCTCTCTAAAATCTCCGCTATCTCTCTATATCTCTATATCTCTCTCTGTGATTTCTGGTTGAAGAAATATTTTTAGGTTAAATACGCTGACAACTGTGATAACACAAAGGCATACAAAAGCATCATAATCTCCGCTTTCAACCGTGAGCAATTTGATTTCTTATTTATTTACGCCTATTATTTATCGTTCAATTATCCAATCATAGCAAAATTAGAATCTGGATTTACGAAATTGATCATCTGCGTATGACCTTTGCTAAGATTCAGTATTTAGGTTTTAATCAGATTTTATTGTAGATTATTGCTGTTCGTACGCAACTTGATTTGAAGTTTTTGTTTTTTTCCCTAATTTCAAGAGTCAATTGACCGACTTTAGAGGAAATATTTAACAATTATTGTAGCGATTAAGGTTTACATCGTTCAAATTCCGTGTTCGGATCTTCAAATTTTATATGATCGGAAGTTTTCTGGAAACTTTTGGATTTTATAGTGGAATTACGAATTAAAAGAGGAAATTGAAGTCGATTTTGCTTGTTAGCAAATCTAATTTGATTGTGATTAAAATATCGAAAACTTGAGGGTTTTATGCACCGAGGAAAATCATGGCTGCGGGTACTGAATTTTCACCAGCTTATGCAATGTTAGAAGGTGGTTTTAACAGAGATAATGTGTCTCTTAAAGAAGATGAAATATCACAAAATTCAGATCGATTAAAACAAATGGCGATTCGGAAACCACCAAGACATTTATCGGTTGTCAGACATAGTATGAGCACTGCAACACTTCTACCACCTTCAAATCAGGTATAATAAATTATACTCCATTTTTAATGAATTATTATGGATAAAAATTTAATCAGGTGATAACACAAAGACATAGTATGGCGATTCGGAGTATTAATGAATTATTATGGATAAAAATTTAATCTTGTTTAATAATCCATTTTTTCTAGGACTTGTGTCTCGGGATTGTTCCCGTGAAGTCTGTGACAGATGGAAAGTCAGATTTTTTGCCAATAATTCGATCGGGAAGCTGTGCAGAAAAAGGACCAAAACAATATATGGAAGATGAACATATATGTATAGATAATCTTATTGATTATTTGGACGGAATAGAAGGTTTAGCTTCCCCTGGAGCTTTCTATGGGGTATGTAACGTACCTCTTATTTCTATAAAATTAAATTATACAAATAAAAGTTTGAGTAAATTACATAAATTGTCCCTGTGGTTTTTTTTTTATCACTCGACTCTTCCTGTTACGCGGATAGTCCCTAATTTTGAACTATTTGTGTAATGATAGAAGTCGAGGGATGAAATCCAAATTCCATACAAACTGCAGGGACGTTTTATGTAATTTACTCTAGAAGTTTAAATTATGAATGTTTTTATTTTATTTTGTGAAATTATGTGAACAGGTGTTTGATGGACATGGTGGTACGGATGCTGCAACTTATGTTAGAAAAAACATATTGCAGTTTATTGTTGAGGATTCCCAGTTTCCAATTTGTTTGGAAAAAGCGATTCGGAATGCGTTTGTGAAAGCTGATCATGCGTTTGCTGATAATAGCTGTCTTGATATTTCATCAGGAACAACTGCCTTAACTGCTCTTTTATTTGGAAGGTATGCACAAAACGGGCGGGTCGGGTAATGCATCAAAACGGGTAATTTTCAATGTGTTAAATATGATTACAAAAATAATCTCACTTCGGGAAGCTTTTGACGCGATAGAACAATTTGACATGTTTCCATTATTTTTTTATGATTATTTTACCCATTTGACCCGTTAGAGACAAAATACAATATGAATTGACCCATTCATAAGTAAAGGCCCAAAATTAGAAATATTTAGCTTTTAGGCTTTAGAATGACGGTTTTTAGGTTACTCCTTTTTGAGCAACAAGTAAAGGTTACACCTTGGTGCTCTTCAGGTTTGAGTTTTGTGCATTAGGTTACAGTTATACTACTAGTCAAAATAGGTTAAATTTAGGTCAAAACAGGTAAACCTTTTAGTACTAGTAGTTAGAAGTTGACCTGCCAAACCTTCTTTTTTTCTTTCCATTTATAATATTTAGTTTTGAGTAAATGTCATAAAATAAATATATACAGGTGTGGATCATTTTGGTAATTACAAATCTTTAAGGTCTATTTTGGTAATTACTAGGTTTTTTACATGCCTATTTCGTAATTATAACTTTTAAAAACGTAAAAAGTTATAACTACATAGGAGCAAGAAAATCTTCTTAAATTACCAGTAGGCTTTTGAACGGTTCAAGAACCGAACCAAACCGCTTGGATCCGAACTGAGAAAATGGTTTTGGCCGGACCAAGGACCGAACCGATGACACCTTGGATCGAACCAGACCGAGGACCAACCAGAACCGAAACTAAGGTCGATTCTGCAGTTCCCTCGGTCCAATTTGCACATGCCTGCCCATTAGGGACCAAAAAACTTATAATTGTCAAAATAGACTAGCTAAAAACTTCTAATTACTAATACGAGTCTTTAGTCTTAAAGACTTATATTTTATATTTGCTTAAGGACTGTTATTATCAAAATCTTTAAATAAAGTTATAAAACATTTGAGGGGGTTGTTAGCATTTGAACACATTTTAGTTGACTTTTTACCCATTTGACTTTCATGTGATGTTAGAAAATGCATAACCCAAATCGACGAAATGTTAAGCTCTAAAGTATAGCATTACAAAAACATCACTACCACATTTTCTATTTAATCCATAGTTAATTAATTAATTTAATATTATTTATTTCCAACAGAACAATGATAGTCGCAAACGCGGGCGACTGCCGAGCCGTACTTGGAAAACGAGGCAAAGCAATCGAACTATCAAAAGACCACAAACCAAACTGCCCTTCGGAAAAACTAAGGATCGAACACCTCGGCGGCGCCATTTACGACGGCTACCTAAACGGTCAATTATCCGTATCCCGTGCCTTAGGCGACTGGCACATGAAAGGCCCAAAAGGTTCCGTAGGCCCATTAACCCCCGAACCCGAATTACAACAAATCATATTAACCGAAGAAGACGAGTTTCTCATAATCGGTTGTGACGGTTTATGGGATGTGATGAGTAGTCAATGTGCGGTCACGATTACGCGACGAGAATTAATGGCTCATAATGATCCGGAGAGATGCTCGAGGGAGCTTGTGCGTGAAGCGTTGAAAAGAAACACGTGTGATAATCTGACGGTTATTGTTGTTTGTTTTGCGGTTGATCCGCCTGCGAGAACTGAGGTGCCGATGACACGTGTCAGGAGGAGTATTTCGGCGGAAGGGTTGAATTTTCTTAAAGGGGTGTTGGATGGGAACTCGTGAAGGGTGTCGGTGGGGTTGGTTTGGGGAAGGAATTGTTGTTGATTTTTATATTTTTTTTGGTGTTAATTTTTTCTTAAGTTTTTTTTGTATATTGTTGTTGTATGGATGGATAGGAGGACTCGTGATTGTTAACCCATTGTTAATATTCCATGGTTTGTTTAATTTACATTAATTTATGGTTAGTTTTTTTGTACTTTAGCTTCTCTAACAGGATTTAATGTACGGATTAGGCATGCGCATCCGAGAAAATGGCTGGAACTGAACTGGACTGAGAATTAAACTGATAAAAAGTTTCTTCTCCCCCCCCCCCCCCCCGGACTGAATAATAACTGATTTTGGATACAAATAATAATCGAGAGAACCGTACTTGTATAATTTGATTCAAATTAAAACCGAGAATTGATATAATGATTTTGAGATTGCCTAATTCATGGCTATGCACCCAGGGGCGGATGCATGTGATACCAAGAGGGTCCATGGCCACCCCTTGGTAGGTCATTTCCATGAGAAAAAAAAATTGAAATTAGAAAATTAGTGGTAAATTTTAGTATGGTCCCCACTTAAAGTTTCGTAAAAGTCTCGGTTAACTTTGGTCCTACATTCGCCACTGTATGCACCATTAGATGAACTGAAAATACCATTTGTATCGAAAAGTGTCTTTATTAATACATGTCAAAATAGAGTTAATTAATGAGTAATAAAAGTATTTTCCAATATTTTAATGGTATTGATCTTAATACATTAAGGTATGAGTTAGATAAACTATCTTTCTATAATTACAAATTGATCTACCTTTTTATTAACAGTCTTTACAATTCATTGATAGAATTGATTTTATTAACATTATCCATTAAAAAATAGTTTAAATGTGATAATAATTACCAAATGCTAATGATCTTTTTTACAAAGGAATACAAGATTTGTTTTGTGTGATTGTATATTAATCCTCCTAATTATTGCCTTTAATTATGGCTTTTCCTTTCATCAATTAACATTACATGATTCTCTCATGGGCATCACTCATCACAACATCACATGAGTGTCTCAACCTAACACATTGATTTCACAGAAGAACATGTTTATATTATGTAATAAGGTGATAACCAAATATGTGTATCGACATCATCCAACTTCTATGTAAAATAAATGTAATTTATATTTATATGTTATATTTTTTCATTTAAAAAATTCATATAAATAAATCATAATGCAATTTAGGCACGTACAAAACCAGATCGAGAACTGGCCGAAGCTACCGAATCAAATTAGACCGAATGGAGTTATATTAGTATTAGTTGTCAGTTTGATAAAAAAATAAAATAAAATAAGTTTTCGATCCGTAGAAGTTTCATACGATTTCTTTTACGGTCCTAATACAATTAAATAAAAAATGAAAAGCAAATGTGAAAAAAATAAATGCTCCACCCCTTGATATGATGATTGAGTTCAATCAAAAGAGAATTTCAATTTCCTTTTTTTTTTTTTTCTCTTTACTTTTTGCCTTTTAAGCTTTACTCAAAATCAAACCCTAGAACAAATAATTGTCTCTCCATTATTTCCCCATTTTCAAGATTTTGCTTGCAATTGCAAGATCATTTCTTCTAGTTTTTCAAATAAATTTTTAATTTTTTTAATTACCCTTTTGTTTGGATCTATCTTTATGTGCAGATCAAGATTCTTGAATTGGAAAAACAGTTACTTTCCTGCAATACTTTTATGAGGTTAGTGTTATTTTTTTTCCATGTATTTCTTCGGTGCACACATTACTGTGTGTTATCCTCCAAATGACTGATATGTGAATTTTCTAGGGTTTGATATGTGAAATTTCTATAATTTTCTAGGTGCTGTTTATGGTTTTTTTGGTTAAATATGGAAATAGCCGAATCCCAATTTGATTAAGCATATTAAATCCTAAAATAACAAAATTTAACATGCAATTCTAGTGTCAAGATAAGAAACTTTGTAAAATTTGATACCAGAAAATAAATGCCATATCCAAATTTGGCTAAAAAAGGATCCTAAAATAACAAAAAAAGGAAATATATATTTTGCAAAGCAAATAGCAGACCGACCTAGAAATTATAGAAATTACATAACCGGTGAAATTAATCGGAGCTGGTCAAAGTTGGTCAACACTGCTAAGATATTTGTCTTTATAAATATATAACAGGTTTGAGATCAAAAAGCAAGATGATATCTGAAAATTCACGTGGCGAAACATCATCACTTAATCAAGAACTTGAGGTTTTAAGTGTATCAAAACGTCTTGTTAGAAGTTTAAGCCAAAAATTAAAAAGAAAAAACCACAGCAGTGTAATTGAAGATGAAAACGACATAAACAAGATTTCATTAAAATGTCCAACTTTATACACCCGAGGTGGCGGTTGCAAAGTTGGTGCAACTACCGGTGAAGAATTCGGTGAAATTGGTTGCAGAAGACGTTTTTCATTTTCAAATGAAGACGAAAATCGGTACAATTACAAACCCGTAAAAGAATGGTTCTGGAAAAGAAGTAACCGGAAGCTTCCGGAAGCTTCTGGTGCGCACGTGTTTCTTCCCGATGATATTGTCGAGATGTGTTTGGTGAGACTTCCGTTGACTAGTCTTATGAAAGCCCGTTTAGTTTGCAAAAAATGGAGATTTTTGACAATGACAGCTCGGTTTATGCAAATGAGACGAGACGGTTGTTTTCAAAGCCCGTGGTTGTTTCTTTTCGGGACGGTTAAAGATGGTTTTTGTTCACGTGAAATACACGCGTTAGATGTTTCTAACAACAAATGGCATAAAATTGAATCGGAAGCTATTAAAGGTCGGTTTTTGTTTTCGGTTGTTAGCGTTCGAGACGATGTTTATATAGTTGGCGGTTGCTCTAGTTTGACCAATTTCGGGAAATTGGACCGAAATTCGGTAAAAACCCACAAAGGGGTTTTGGTATTTAACCCGTTGAGTAAATCTTGGCGTAAAGTTGCGTCTATGAAACACGCAAGGTCAAATCCGGTTCTAGGCGTATACGAAGTCAACTCCGATAGTTTGACTATAAAAAGTCAACGTTTGGTCAAGACCCGAATCGGTGGATCATCGGATGTTTATGAGGATCCTCATAGGCTTTCGGTTAGACGTCAGTTAAGATTCCCGGAAACCGAGGTTTCGTTTAGACAAAAAACCGAACACTCGAACAAAAAAGATTCTAGAAGATTCTTGATTATAGCCGTGGGCGGGGTCGGGTCATGGGACGAACCGTTAGATTCATGTGAAATTTATGATTCTTCGTGCAATAAATGGATCGAAATCGCGAGATTACCTTTTGATTTCGGGGTTGTTTGTTCGGGTGTCGTTTGTAGCGGGTTGTTTTACGTGTACTCAGAAACCGATAACCTTGCGGTATACAACATACAAACGGGCTATTGGGTCAGGATCCAAACGGCTTTTTTACCAACCCGTGTGCACGAGTATTACCCGAAGCTAATTTCTAGTGAAAAACGGTTGTTTATGGTGTCGGTTTCATGGTGTGAAGGTGATGGTCAAATCGGTCAAAGGAACAAAGCGGTTAGGAAAGTATGGGAGCTTGATCTTATGTATTTTAAGTGGGAAGAAAGATCGGTTCATCCCGATGCACCGATGGATTGGAATGCAATGTTTGTTGGTGATAAAACTTTGATTTTTGGTGTTGAAATGTTCAAGATTTTCGGGCAGGTTTTGGATTTTTTAACGGTGTTTGATGTTCGTGATGCATCGAGGAAATGGATTCATGTGTCGAGAAATCAAATTGCTCGTGATTTCGATGCTTCTTCATGCGTGACAAAATCTGTAGCCGTTGTGCGCTTGTAACTCGTATTTACATGTATTTTTTTTAATTTATTATTATTATGTGATTCATATATGTTAAATGTAGTAGTGTAAACTTGTTTGTTTGATTTAATTTGGGTTCTGATGTTTGCATTTAAAAGTGTTACTTAGAAGGAAATGCAACCAAAAATAGTAAAGAGATACTAACCCAGTTGCATATGATCCAAAGTCCAAAGAGAGTGTTCCCTAAGCTTTTTACCTAAAGAAGACAAATTTTTAGGAGTGTGTTAATGAGAACGGAATTATTAAAATTAACTGAATGTATTTTAGTACTCCGAACTAGTCTGGTTAAAGATCCTACGATTCTGAAATATTAAAGGTGTGATAGTGGTCACTTTCACGTCGGTTAGCAAGAAAAGGGGTCTCACCGTTGGCACGGTGAGATCACTTTTACTGTCGGTTAATTTGCGCCAGTTTGGGGACGAACTTGAGGGTGAGATCAGTTGGTGGGTGGGGCCCAAAAATGACTTTTGTGTGTGTATTTTGTAATGGTGGGTCTTAAAAAATTAAAGGAAAAATGTATTGTTAGCATGGATACGTCTGTTTAGTATCGGTTGGAGGGTGAGCTGACACAACGCTGATTTGACAACAACGGTGTCAGTTTCAACCACTGTTGGCAGTGGTTTGATACCATGAACTTGAGAAAATATTCGATCAAGTACCTGACTCAATATTCCGTCTTGTTTCATCGTATAATTTGTTTTTGATATCAATATATTGAGACGAGCATATACTTTTTAGTTTATCAAAAACTCAAACGAAAGTAAGTTAAGTAAGAAAAATGATCAAATTAATAAATCATGTACTAAATATATCATTTAGTTAAGTTTAAGGAACTATATTGCACCTTTAATAATTCAAAGTAGTAAAAGATTTTGTTAACCAATTTTAAAATACTAAAATATGTTTTGGCAAGCTAAGTTTCATAAACAATCTAGTATGAACATAAACCGAACTATAATAATTGCTTCGGTTCCGTAATTTTGGCTACAATTAAGTCGATAACCCAAATCAATTCACTTAATCATGGGTTAGCCTTTCATATTCACAAGTACGGAGAAGCTAAACATGATCTTACGATCGAGTCACACGTTCTCTGCTTTTGATTGTTTATGTAATTGCTTCATGTTGTTCATGATCATTGTTGAATATGGGGGATTGATTTAGTAAATTACGAACTTTGGAATTGGGGATATACATAAGTGAAGAATTTGAGAAGGTGAAATCAGAGGAGAGAGAGACATTAGAGTTGCTGGTGAAATGGAAATAGGTGAAAGATGGTAGTTTAAGTGAAAGACTAAATTACCCCTAATGTGCAATGGACATGACATGGTCTAACGGAGAAATTTAATGGTTGTTACGCTTAAGAACCAAAACCGATACAAAGCCTGATACTTAGTGATCATCGGTGTAATTTCTGGAACTTAGAAATCAAATTCAAAACTCGGATTAAATCATCCGTGTAATTTTACTCAAAAATCAAATAATAAATTCTGAAAAATTGTGAAGTAAGATAAACTTCAATTTATTTTCCCCTCAGAACATAACATTCATCAATCTATATAGATCAGTTCACTACTTTTAACGTTTTAATTTGGATAAAGTTCCTCATCGGGGTATCAAAACAGAAAAAATAATACAAAAAAAATTCACAAAATCACAAAACAGACGTTCATCTAAAATTATTTAATATCATTTAAATAATAAATTAGACTACTTGTGGTATCAACCCCTCAGATCGAACTATTCATCAATGTATAGAAATCAGTCCACTACTTTCAACGTTTTAATTTTCGTAAATTTCCTCATTGGGGTATAATAACACAAGATCAGATGCAAAAAAAAAAACAATTTATACGATAATAATGCACCAAATTAGACTGCCCTAACTTTTCAGCTGAAATTATGCAGGCACTAACATCAAATCAATAAGCATCTATCTAGAAAACGAATTACATGAACGAAATAACACACTGATTGCACAAACAGTTAGTTATCAAATGAATTTTGGTTAGCAATGTGTTCAAATTGAATCAAACACACATAATAAACATATATCTGATCACAAATTCGAAAACTTTATGCTGAAAACAAATCATACTAGGGCACGAATTGATGGCACGACGGCGACGGTTATGGCGACGGTGACACCTCCGACAACTAGAAACCCTAGATTTCGTTCAGAAATGTGAGTTGCTAATTTATAGGTGAACAGTTTGTGACCTAGGTAACTTTACCAAGTGTGATTAGACTTGGGCCTTTTGGACCGGGTCGGATACGTTTGAATAATCCGGTTATAAACGTATATTGGGGACTTGGGCCTTGTGGTGTTTCATGTTTGGGAAAATTTAATTAAAAATCTTATGATTATATTTGAATATAAGGTCTCGATTTATTAAGTTACTAAAATACACTTCCTCCGATTTAAAATAAGTGATACATTGTTAATTTCATGGATTTTGAGGTAAAATATGATAATGGTAATTAAATTAGATTAATTGGATAGTTAGTGGGGAATGGGTCCCACAAATTTTGAATAAAGTGAGATTAATGATGTTTAAAAGTAAAAGTAAGGTTAAAGATGTCATTTCATTTTATTAAAGTAGATAGTTAGTGGGTGTGGGTCTCACTACTTTTTACCAAATAAGGTAAGTTTTCAAAGTGTATCACTTGTTTTGATACACCCAAATATGGAAAGTGTATCACTTATTTTAAATCGGAGGAAGTATCAAGTACTTGTATTTATACAAATGCTTAATTAGTTTGAAGTGATTTTTAAATCATAAAATGTATTTTATTTATTATAATTATTGTTTTAGGAGTTGTTTTTATAGCTGATTTTAAAAGTAATAAGTACATTTTAAGGGTTTTGGTGAACAAATATCTGTTTTTTTATAAAAAGTAAAGGGTTTTGATAATAATAGCTTTAAGGTTGTCACTAAGAAAAAAAAAATTCCTTTTGAAAACTAATAATTAATAAAATTAACTCATGTTTGTCTTTATTAGTCAAATTTTTTCCATATTTATAAGAATATTAAATTACTCATAATTAATTTAACTAACAATTTTCTTTTTAAAATGAAAGATTCTCTCTTGGTGACAACCCTTAAGGTATACTTTTAAAGTATATTTTTATTAGTTACAACTTTGAAGTAATAAGCGCTTATCTATATGTTTAGTTGAACCGATTAGGATTAACATACATCACAAATAAATCTGATTAATAATACAACACAAAGATGACTTTGACATAAATAATGGATTTAAACTATGTCTGTTCAAACTGAACTAAGAATTAACCTGACCAGGCCAAGTAGTACATAAGCCATCAATATCAGTTCAATTTTCAATTCTAATTTTCATAAAAAATCAGTTAATCTAGTACAATCATACATACACATACATGCTAAACTAAATCAAATAGCAAATGCATACAAAACAATGTAACATGTAGCATAAAGGTTAACATTAAGTAAATCAACATTTCTTACAAACATAATGCATTTCATTAAAGACTAACCCAAAAGTCAAAAACACTAATCAAGATAACAAAAGTCAATATTTCTCTCTATGCACCATGATAGCTAAACATAATTCTATCCAATACTATTCCATAATCAAGATTAAAAAAAGTCAACATCATCTTCATTGCTACTAAACAGTAGGAAAAAACTACAATGATATAACTTTCAACAATTCATTTAGATCATCATTCATCATCTTCATCCTACAAAAAAATAAAATTAATCAGCATTAATTTAGTCCGAATTTCAGAAATTAAAAAAAATAATTCTTTATAATTATATTTATACCTCCTCACTGCCTTCTTCATCATCGTCGTCATTGACTTCTGACTTTGACTTGTCAGAATCATCATCCTCAGCATCACCACCAGCAGCCTAATTGTATTGCCACAATACACAACAATCAAACAACAAACGATTTGAAAATTTGAAAATAAAATTAATTAACCTGTTTTTTGTTGTAAGCAGCAAGAGTTTTCTCATATTCCTTCTTTCTTTTGTCAGCTTTAGCAACATAAGGTGCTTTATCCTGTAATTTTACACAATTATATTAAATATAACAAATTAATATAATATTGAAATTAGTATCATTAAAAAAAAAATTACTTACAGACTCAGACAATGCTTTCCATGCTGCTCCTCCAGCTTTACCAACCTGTTAATTATTTATTTAGTGTCTTTAAAACAAGTAAATCAATTTAACAAAAACTAATTTTGATTTTTTTTTAATAAAGAAAAAACAGATACTTACAGCTGCAACAGATTTGTTGTCAGGGTTCTCTTCCTTAAACTGCTTCCTGAACTCCTCCCTTTAAGATATTAAATTCATAACTACTTATAAATCAATTTAAATAACTATGAGTTATCAGATTAAACATGCAAGAATAAATGTAATTTACATGAAAACAAAAAAGGCGCTAGCAGGTCTCTTTGGCTTGTTTGGGTCCTTAGCAGCCTTTCCCTTTGGTGCAGATTTCTTCACAGTCAACCTAAAATCAAAAACAGTAACAGAATGAAACAACATCAGAACAGAAAAATTATGATAAAAACAGTAACAGATTGAAACAAAATCAGATAAGAAAGTAATGATGAAAACAGTAACAGATTTAAGGATACTGAACCTATTGCGGAATAGAACTGTGAAAATAGTTTAAAACGACTAAATCAAGAGCATATTCGCGTAAAAAGGTGAAAGAAAAAACAGTAATTTGGAAAGTAACAGATAGCAACGAGCTAAAACCTACTGCAAAAAAGAACTAGAAACTAGTTCAAACAAATCTCCTACAAAATCAAAAGCATAATAACATCAAAACACGCTCAATTTGAAATATAACTCCGAAAGCTAGCTTTAGTTAAATAGTTTGAACAATCTAGAGCAAAAAGCGAAAAAAAACTTCAAAAAATTGGGAAGGAAAACTGGAACAGAAATTGATCAAACACAAGCTAACCGATCGAAACATGCTGAATCAATCGCAAAATATAACTCGAAAACAGATCAAACCGTACTTTGCGTCGGCTTTTTTGGTTGATTTCCCTCCTTTCATTGTCGGATCTGAAAAATTAAACAAATAACCAGATCAAAATCAATATATAAAACGCGTAAATACATATACATTGGAACTAGGTACTGCGTAGAACAAGGAAATAAATCGTACTTGGTAAAAAAAAGAGATTTTTAGGGTTAGGGTTCGTTCGTGTGAGATGAAGTTGAAAAATAGGGCAACTAAAAGGGGCGATTTTATGGAAGGTGTGTTTGGGCGGGATTTAGAAAAAAAATAAGAGGCCTTTTTATTATTTTCATTTTTATGAGAGAATTTTGGGTTCCCGCGCTTTTCGGCCCAATTGGTAATCATTTTAAGTTTTTCCCTCTTAAAAATTAACTGTATATTTTACTTTATCATAGCAGGGTACCCGCGCAATGCGGCGGCGGGTACCCGTAACTATATTTCGAAGTGACGACAGTACCGGTGGTGGTGACAATAGCGATGGTGATGAGTGGTGGTGCGTAGTGATGGAAGGTGCTGACATTAGTGATGGTAGGATCAGATCCGAAATTGGCTTTTTTGTGAAAGTAAATATGGGCATTTTAAATAGAGAAATGATGGTTGAGTTCTGGTGACGTTAAAGCTTATATATATTAGTATTTGGAATAAATCAAAATAATCAAGTAGTTGAAGTGATTAACACACAGTGACTACTTAGGAGAGGTCTTGTGTTCGAATTCTGTAAGCAACACTTTATTTTTTTTAGTTAAAAAACTTACTAAAAGTGAAAATCTTCTTAAACTTAAAATTAAGGAGCTCCCTAAACTTACTAAAAGAGGTAGGCCTAAATGCATTACTAAGTAGTAAGATTTTATAGATGGCGATGAAGAAAAGCTTCTATATTGAAATACAGCCTCTTATAATAGCATTTGGTATGGTTAAAAGTTGCTTGAAATAATAAATTAAACGGAAATAAGGTTGTTATCCCAAAATGCGTTGATTTACAGCCGCTATTAATTGTGTAATTAATAGTCAATTATTGCTAGAAATAAATAATTAAACGGAAATGTGGATTTTCGTAAGAGTTGATGATTTACAGCGTCGTATATTTAATGTTATTGGGTAAAATGGTCTTCGAATAACAGACTTTGTTATTAAGTGTGGGTGGTGTTACCAAAGTGTAATGTATAGCAAGTGGTTAACACATAGTGATAAGTTATGAGAGGTTTTGGGTTCGAATCTTATTAGCCGCGATTTTTTTTTAAGGTAGAGAACTAACTAACAAAAGTGGAAAGATCCTTAAAATCAAGTTTAAGGAGCTCCTTAAACTTGCCTAATGGGGTATGCCTAAATGCTTTGTATAGTAGTAAGATAATATAAAATTCAAGTTTTTATCTGACCACGTGATTATAGGTACGGCTGTCAAAACCTGACACGATACGACAAAAATACACGAAACGAAATTAACACGAAATTGAAATTTGAATTCGTGTTCATGTTGTGTAAAACAAACACGAAGTCGTGTCGTGTCGTGTTCGTGTTCAGAGATTAACACGAAATTGACACGATAGTTATGATTTTGTCGTGTTTTTCGTGTCTATCGTGTTTTTAGCATGTAATAAGTAAGAAATTTGTTATTTATTTTGTGTTGTCGTGTTTATCGTTTTTTAACTGTGTCGTGTTCGTGTTACCAAAATAAAACACAACTTCACGTCGTGTTGTTTTCATGTTGAATGAATTCGTGTCGTGTCATGTTATCCAGAAACACGAAACGATAGCACGATTTAACAGCCCTAATTATAGGTATCAGTATGGGTTGAAAATTAAATAAATTGAAATATATTTTTTGGTGGATAAAAGTGAAATGAAATTTATTCGTGCAAAATATTTTTTTGAAGTAATATTTTAGTGCCTTGCGATTAAATATTTATAAAACTAACAAATAATGTTTTTGCAACCCTGATAATGTAAGGATGTGGGTGAATTAAGTATGTATGTGCAAACTAAATTGAGAATCTCTCGATTTTAATTTTAACTCAAAATTAGTTCGGTCTAAAACTAAAGATTATTAAAAAAATCGAAGAAACTTTTTTTGTTCTCGATTAGGTTAGGTCCTGACCAATACTTGGTTCGGTATTAGGTCTGGTTGAAAATTTTCTTGGTTCGTGATTTAGTTCAGAGCTATTCGTTCTTGAACCGTGAAAGCCTTATAAATGACTACACAATTCATTTGAAAACAGCATATACGGAAAACATTAGAAATTGTTTGCAATTGTAAGCTTTAATATGATTCTTTCTTTAAACTCATGTTGCAAGTAGTTGGTTAATACAAGTTATGAGGCTCATGAAACATTGCAAGCATATTATTGCCACTCTTTTCCAGTAGCCGCCATAGTTAGTTGCTCTAAAAAATCACAAGCATCTTCATGATTCTTTGCTGCCGCCACAACTACAGACCACGTTAATGAACTAATACCGTACAAATACGAGTTAGTTGTGGTATGAAAAAACAAGCTTTAGGGAATTAGGGCACTATGATGAATGTAAATTAAAACAATTCGAAAGTTTAAATAATATTGAAAATTACTGAAAACATAGCTATTTGGAGATAACACGAATTTGACAATTTAATGCTGTATACTAACCATTGGAATTTAATAATTTATGAAACCATTCAACAATATTTGTATTTGAAGATTTAAAATTACAAATTGAGACAATTGTCACTAGTATGAAACCTTATAATGAAAAGATTTCAACTTTAAACAACATATAATACTAAATATTAACCTCATATAATAACTAAATATTAACCCTAAGCCTAATTAAATAAGCATACTTCCTAATTAAATAACTAAATATTAACCCTAATTCCTAACTAAATATGAAGTATTACTTGTTAATTTCATCTTGTATGGGAGATGCTGTAACCAACCTCTATCATCCACTCTATCTCTATATTTGAAGTTTTTCCCCTTCAACCCACCTCTGTCTCTCACTCTAAATATAGAGTGAGAGAAAATATCACTCTATATTTGAAGTGAGAGAATGTCCACTTTATCAATTGACCCCACCACTTCTATTTAATTATTTGATATTTATTTTTATTTAATTGATTTTGTTTTTTGTTTGCTAGCCTACAATCCATCCAATTGAGTTCCTTTGTTATGGGTCCGACTAGTTTTAAAGGGATGAATAGAGTTATGGTTGAAGTTGAAGTTTTATTTAAAATTAATGGGTCCACTAAATATAAAGATAAAATAATTTGGATAGAGTTTATGGTTGGAGATGCTATGTGCATCTAATAAGGTCAAAATGAGGTTTTGGGGGCCAATAACCATCTACCTTGATTTCCAAGTGTCCGGGTCTTCTCCGGTAACGGGTCGGGTTTCCTTGATGATCACAGCAGTAAAACCTCTTTCTGTATAAACTTCAAATCGAGAATTGAAGTTTCAGGGTTTTTGATCTGCAAATGGCGGAACAGCAGAATACTAATAAAAGCAAGTATAGTATAATCGTCCCAACTTACAACGAACGGCTCAACATCGCTCTCATCGTTTTTCTCGTCTTCAAACATATTCCGTACGTTACATCTCTCTAATTTTTTGAATTGATTGCTGATATGATCTCTGTGATTGTTTAATTTGAGAACTGTTGCTTCGAATTGAGGCAAAATATGTTCCGTATTTAAACTAAATTAGTCCAGAGTTTTATTCCAACTTCGAATTAATAACTTCTGTTGTTTAATTATCGATTCAAGCATATTCCTTATGGTTACATCTCTCTCTAATTTTTGAATCAATTGCTGATATGATGTCTGTAATTGCTTAATTTGAGATTGTTTAAGTGATAACATGATAATTTTTGAATAAATTTCTGATATGATCTCTGCATTTGATTAATATGAGATTGTGAAAGTGAACTCATGATCACTTTGCTTCGAATTGGGGGAAATTTGTTCCAAATTTGAGCTTAATTAGTCTACACTTCAATTCTAAACCTCAAAATTCAAATTAATAACTCCTTTATTGTTTGTAGAACCTCAAACTGTAGGTGATGGTTTAGATTCTATTGGATCTATGTTTATAGTTTTTAACATACTAGATGAAGTGGTAATATGATCTTCTTTTTGAAGATATAATTAGAAATTTTTTTCACAATTTAAATGAGTGCATGATATTTCCCTTCCAGTTTTGCACATGCTTTGATGCTAGAGAGCAAGTTTGTTGAGACATGAAGTCCTCTTAGGGGGTGTTTGGATTGAGGGTTTGAAAATGGAAATGATAGGAGGTGTTTGGTTTGAGAGTGATGATTTTAACTTTTTTGCCATTTTTGCATTATGAGTGATAGTTGACCAATATGCATTTATTCAGGGATGTTGACTTTGAAATAATAATAGTGGATGATGGTAGTCCTGATGGAACTCAAGAAATTGTCAAGCAGTTGCAGAAAGTATATGGTGATGACCGCATTGTATGTAATAATTGAATTTAAATTTCTCATAGTGAATCACTGTTGTTTAATATATCTCTATAGGTTTGTAATATTGTTATTATATTCATAATGTAGTTATTAAGAGCTAGGCCCAAGAAGCTTGGATTAGGTATGTTCTAATGTTCTTATTAAGTTACTGTAACAGTAAAACTATAATATTAATCATGAATTTAGCTGACATTTTTGTTAATTAGGGACTGCTTACATTCATGGTTTAAAGCATGCTTCGGGAAATTTTGTTGTAATTATGGATGCTGATTTATCACACCATGTAAGTATATATGTTCATCACAATATTTTCTTCAGAGAGCATAATAACAGTAATGGAAATTAAATATAAATAACAAATTTTTCCAGTTATATGCTTTTGGGTTAAATTCATCTAATAGATGACGTTAGAGATGCCATTTTTGACCCATTTATATTCAAATGGGTCGATTTGGGTTATCCTTTGTATCTCTAATGGGTCAAAATTGTTAAGCTATTTTAGGGTCTAGCAGAAAACTTCATATTTTGCCTACTAATTATGTTATATCTTCCCTTTTTTCCTTATGTTTGTCTACACAGCCAAAGTACCTTCCACAATTTATAAAGTAAGAATACTTCCACCCAATCTTGATGCTTAAATTTGAAGATGGAAAAATGAGCGGGTCGGGCGGGCTGGGTAATATGGGTGTTCAAAACTTGGTATCCAGATTTTCAGATATCCGAATTTTTGGATATCCGATATCCGAAAAAAACAATATTCGCATATTTTTCGGAGTTTCGGATAGTTTTCGTATATTTCAGACAGTTTCATATATTTAGGATATTTTTGATAATTTGGGATTTTTCGGATATCGTATATCCAATTTTTTTGAAAACACTATCCGGTATCTGGTGTCCGAAATTCGGATATCCAGATTTTCAGTTATCCGGATTTCGGATACCATTTTTTTTTTGGATTTCCGGTTTCCAAATATTTTTGAACACAGGTCAAAACGGGTTCGATAACAATTTTTGAATAAGATGATTTAGAAGGTTTTATTCCTTAAAAATACACTTGTTGACTTTTGACCCGTTATATATGGAACATAACCCGAACCGACCCGCTCATAAGCAAACGGGTCATATTGCCAGCTCACCTAAACCATTTCAACTTTCTTATTATTAAAATTCAGGAAACAAATAGAGACAAATGCGGATATTGTTACGGGAACTCGTTATGTAAAAGGTGGCGGTGTGCATGGTTGGACTTTAATGAGAAAATTGACAAGTAGAGGAGCAAATGTTTTAGCACATACACTTCTTTGGCCCCGTGTATCTGATTTGACGGGCTCATTTCGGTAAATAATCTTATATATAAAACTTTTTATTTTTATTTTTAAAACTTGTCATTTGATATACATATATTCTTGTGTAATATGTATAGCCTTTACAAGAAAGCTGTGCTTGAAGACATCATAAGCTCTTGTGTGAGCAAGGATATGTTTTTCAGATGGAAATGATCGTACGAGCATCAAGAAAGGGGTACCATATCAAAGAGGTACTATCAGTATTTATTATTTAATTAATAATAATTTATATGAATTACGTATAAGGAGGTCAGACATAACAACAATATATTTTGGGGTGTGGTCTATTTTGGTAATTATAAGTTTTTTTTGGACTAGTTTGGTAATTACAACTTTTTAACGGGCTATTTTGATAATTACAAGTTTTCTAACAGGTTATTTTGGTCATTTTGTTGACATATCACGATTTTTTTTTCACTTTTTTGGAATTTCCGTTGGCATAACTTATTACTCGGACAAGTTAATTATAATAATGTTTTAGTAGCCCTAAAATTCACCCTTATTTTGCACCCAATGTTTGATCCGAAAACATTATATGTAATTGAATAATATTTATCTACGTGGCATAGTAAAAAGTTAAGTTGTCCATATAATAAGTCATATTATCGAAAATGTCAAACAAACAAAAAACATATCAACTAAATTACCAAAATAGCTCCTTATCAAATTACAATTACCAAATAGCTCGTAATTACTAAAACGAGCAAAAAAAACTTATAATTACTAAAATGGATGTCACTCCAAAAAAGTATAATGCTATTGTTACATTTGCCCTTAACTTTATCGTTAAGTCCACCTACTTGTTGTGTAAAAGTGATAATCACGACCCTTTTAATTGGGTTGAAGTCGGTTATGCTTTATTTCTAACCGGTCAAATGGGTCAAAAGTAGCCCAAAATGTATCGCTAAATCACGTTGTTAAAAATCATTAGACCATGATTGCAAATACTATATTTTCTTATGATATTTAACAACAAATTATACATAAAAAAGTGTTCTAAAAGTTGTAGAATTCAACGCGGCCCATTTGACCCGTACCATAAATTACCATTTTTGGCCCGTTATCCAACACCCAACCAACCCATCGTCACCTTTACACATTATAAGCAAACTAGTTCATGCAAATTTTCAATGTTGAAGTAAATTTACGAATTTACCCTTTTCATATGTCTATTTTAGGTTCCCATCACTTTTGTTGATAGAGTTTATGGAAGTTCGAAACTTGGTGGATCCGAAATAGTCGAGTATCTAAAGGGCCTCATATACCTTCTCTTTACAACATGACAAAAGTAAGCCCGTTACTATTCAATGTGATAAATCTTTAATGGGTTGCTTTTTTTATTTTGTTCATTTATGATTGATAATTAAAACTCGTTGCCCTTTGCTTTCCTAACCATTTGAATATTCAATTTATAGCATTTTGTTTTTGTTGAGAAACAGTTTTGTTGTATGCAGTGTGTACTTGATCTTGATTTAAGATTCTTTTAGCGCGAAAAACATTTGTGTTAAGATTCTTGTAAGCGGGTCTGCGTAAACTGGATCGGAAACCAACCACCCTGAAGTGTCGAACCGGACCGAGATAAACTGGTCCAGTTCTCGGTTTTAGTTTTTATGTAAAATCGGTTTTTGATCTGATCCGAAACCGGCCCCCCCCCCCCCCTCCCACCCCCAAATAGTTGAAAAAATAATCAGAAAACTGCAGTTCTCGGTCCAATTTGGTCCGTCCAAGACGTTATCAATATGGTCCGTCATCAATTCGGTACTCAGTCTGGCCAAAAACATTTTCTTGCAAGCCATGAATGTTTTCCGGTATCATAAATATTTTGTAATGATCGTTAATCGAACAAATATGTAAATTGGACTAGAATTTTAACGATAAAAAATTGAAAATGCTTGTTTTACCCTTACGTGTATTGCATATGACCTGTTTTACGAAGATTTTTAATGGCACTTAATATTATGGATCAAAATGTGAAACGAACATTTTTAACGGTAGTTAGTATTATGGATTGAAATGTGACGATTTTCGTACTTAAGGACCATTCGTATCTAATTTTTTTTTCAAATCATAGTAACTACTACCATGTAATTTACTCATTATTTAACTTCCATTAAAAATTTTGTACTTCCTCCGTATCAAAATAAGTGACACACTTTCCATTTTGGGTGTATCAAAATAAGTGACACACTTTGAAAACTTTCCTTATTAAGTAAAAATAGTGGGACTCATACCTACTAACTATCCACTTTAATTAAGTGAAATAACTCTTACACCCTTACTTTTACTTTTAAAACTCATTAATATCACTTTATTCAAGTCAAGTGGGACCCATTCTCCACTAACTATATACTTTAATCTATTTTAACATCTACTTTAATCTTTTACCTCAAAAAATGTATAAGCCAATTTGTATCACTTATTTTGATACGGAGGAAAGTAGTAAAAATTAGAGAAACGGCGCCATAAATGGTAAACCTCTTGTTTCCTCCGTCTAAGGCTGCTGGGTATGGGCACCACATGTGGTGGTGCCCTTTTCTGCCACATCATCGCCACCTCATACACCACACCACCACCACACCACATCATCTCTAGGAAATACCCACCACACCACACCACACCATTTTATTCTATTAAATTTTAAATATAATAAAAAAGAAAATACCCCTCAACCAATCACAGGCCACCATTTATCAAAAAACAATCCTCACACACCGTGGCCGAACCATGGTCTGCATGCTTGCTCCTCCACGCCCACCCCCCACGGTGTTGGGGGGGAATGGTGTTCCATACCAAGCCACGGCGTTGCCCCTTGCCAAATCACCCCTTACTCCCACGCCGTGGCCCATTCCGTATGGCCTAAAGAGAGAAAGAACGAGGGGAATTGTGCTCCACCGCGGTGACTACTCACTACCACTGTTTTCTTCATGGATGGTCACCGGCGGCGACACAATCACAAGCATAACCGATTCCGTTACCTAATTCCGGCAATTTCCGCCATCTCCGGCGCTATTCTCCTCCTCTACTGTTTTCTCTCATTTCTTGCCCCTACTCCTGATCACCATCACCACTTCGAACAACACATCTCTGTAAGTTTTTTTCACCTCAAATGATTGAAAAACTGAAATTGAACTATATGTATTGCTCAATTGATTCTTCAATTTCAGCTAGATGATAATGCAATTGGTGATGATGATGATACGCCGAGAGTTACTCCAATCTTCAAAGTTCCGGTTAGGGTTTGAATTTGAACTATTGTAATGTGGTTATTAATTATCTCATTTGATCCATTTTTTTTATTAGCTCATCTGATTATGATTTATTTGTTGCTTAACTGAGATCTAGACCAGTAGCAAGATGATTAGTGAACGAAATCTATGGAGTACAAGTATGTCAAAATATTACTCTGGATGTAGTAATGCCAGCAGTCAGTTTCCAAGTAAGTGGTTGATGGAATATGACGATGTTTGGATGTTTGGAATATTACTGTACGTATATGATTTTGGATAATTAGAATCAGCAATAAAAGAGTTTATGGATAGTGTTTGGATATGCTTTTATTGTTTGAATCTGTGATAATAGTCCAATGATTTTGAAAAGCAAATCCAAACACCCCCTAACTTTTGCTAAGCCTATTTTAATTTAGATATTTTCTTTTAACCACAGAAGCTCAAGCAATCACACGACCAAATCGGTACTTGTTAATTGCGACCAGTGGAGGTTTAAACCAACAAAGAACCGGAGTGAGTCCTATATATCTCTATATTATTATTTAATATAATCATAACTTTTTTTAATGTGATAAATAGATTATTAATCGTCACACAGTAAGTTGTGTTAATTAGCTTATTATCCTATAATTTTTTATATATTTATCAGATTACAGATGCTGTTGTTGCTGCGCGTATTCTCAATGCTACACTTGTTGTTCCTAAGCTGGATAAGAAATCTTTCTGGAAGGATGCTAGGTTGGTTGTAGATAAATCATTTATTTGATAGTAAAAGTATATCGAATTATGCTTTTTTTTATTAATTGTATATATCTTTTTTATCTTTGAAGAGAATTGTATATAATAATGTTTATTTTTTTTGCAGTACTTTCTCTGAGATATTTGATGTTGATTGGTTTATATCACAATTATCGAAAGATGTTAAAATTATAAGAGAACTTCCTCATAAAGGAGGCAAAAAATGGTCCCCTTATAGTACTCGTGTGCCTAGAAAATGTAACGAAAGATGCTATCATATTCGTGTACTCCCTTTATTTTCCAAAAGGCGTGTAAGTTCTCTCAGTTTTTTTTTAAATAATCTTTTACACACCAACAACTTATAATACACACACACACACACACACACACACACACACACACACATATATTCATATATTCATATCTATTATTTTGGCAGGCTGTTCATCTGAGCAAGTTTGATTACAGACTTGCTAACAATTTACAAACGGATTTTCAAAAACTTAGATGCAGGGTAAACTACCATGCTTTAAAATTTACCGATCCCATAATTAAAATGGGTCAAACGTTGGTCAACCGAATGAGGAACATGGGCAGCCACTTTGTTTCCCTGCACTTGAGGTACCGTTACTTTTTAAATTCATTTGGAGTGATCATTATGTTGCCTTTTTTGAATCTTTTTTAGACTCACAATAACTTTATATATTTATTTTTAATTATTGTTATTAAAATAGGTTTGAACCTGATATGCTTGCATTTTCGGGATGCTACTATGGTGGAGGAGAGAAGGAAATAAAAGAACTCGGTAAAATACGAAAGAGATGGAAAACTTTACATGTAAGTATACAGTTCTTATGCTTGCAAATAATGTATTTTTTTAAAAAAATCATGTTTTATTTGTAACAGGCCAGAGACGTAAATTAAAAAAAAATTAGCTTAAAAAGATGGGTCATAAGTCACCCAAAGTGTATTTTAAATGTATATAACCCATCTAAACCATTTTATTCAAAATAATTAGGTTATTATTACAGAATTATATAATTTTTGTAAGCATATCTGACACCCTAATTTTTTTTATAAAAAATACAAAGAAAGCTATGATATTTTCACCCACATTATCAAACCCGGCTCAATATTTTATATTATTTTATTTTTTCTGAAAATCTGGGTGTCACATTTTCTGATATAATTTGCAGATTAACGACCCGGAAAAAGAAAGGAGACAAGGAAAATGCCCGCTAACACCCGAAGAAGTCGGTTTGATGTTAAGAGCACTCGGGTACGATAAAAACGTGCATATTTATGTAGCATCTGGTGAAGTATATGGTGGGAATGAAACATTGGGCCCGTTACGGGCCCTTTTTCCAAATATTCATTCAAAAGACACAATTGCCACCAAAGAAGAACTCGACCCGTTTCAACCGTTTTCATCTCGTATGGCTGCTTTGGACTTTATGGTGTGTGATGAAAGCGATGTTTTCGTTACAAATAATAATGGGAATATGGCCAAAATATTGGCGGGACGGAGGTATGTTTATTTTTTTTATTTTTTGGGTTTATTGTTTTTGAGGTGGGAATTTTTACCCGTTTACTTATGAATGGGTTGAAATGGGGTATAGTTTATCTTTAACGGGTCAAACTGGTAAATTGTTAAAGGTTAGCTAAATACTGAACGGGTTGAAAGGTGTTTAAACGTGTTTTTGGGTTAACCCAACTTGTTTAGTTACACCTGTATGTGGGCTGTTTTGAGTTTTGACCCATTTGTAGAGGTGGCAACTTTGACCCACTTATGCTTGGCATATCGGGTTATGTTTTATTTTAAATGGGTCAAACTAGGGGTTAGCGTGGTCCAGAAACCGCACCGAAACCGATAATGATAAATTTTCAAAACCGAAAAATCGAATCAATTGCATGTTTTCGGTTTTGGTTCGGTTTTTCAGCCAAATGCTCACCCATATCTGAGGACATGACCGAACCGAACCGGACTGAAACCGGAAATCATGAAATTACAAAACTCAAAACCAAACTGATTACATGTTTTCGGTTTTCGGTTCGTTTTTTTTTTCCGGCCCAAATGCTCACCCCTAGGTCAAACTGGTAAATTCAAAAAGTTAGGTAACTATGAAGTGGGCCGAAATTCATCCGAAAGTGTATTTAATGCTTAAAACCTCCTAAATCATTTTACTCAACACATTAGATTAATTTTCATATAGCATAAATAATTTTGTAATTTGACACTAATTTTTATAAAATCATGGATTATTTAGACAAAACATGTACCAACTCGTCCTTTTCATCTTGTACCAAACATTACCCATTTTGACCAGTTTATCTATTATTTTCTTATTTTATACTAGTAAAAATAGCAAGTTTAATGCCAGTAAAAGGTATATTAAAATTACTTATATACCCCTATGGCCCTATTCGATAATAAATCCACATTTTACAGGAGATACTTTGGACACAAACCAACAATACGTCCAAACGCAAAAAAACTATCTCAATTATTCATAAACCGAGAAAACATGACATGGGAAGAATTCTCATCAAGAACACGGGCTCATCAAGTCGGTTTCATGGGCGAGCCCAATGAGGTGAGGCCCGGAAGAGGTGAATTTCACGAGAACCCGACTTCTTGTATTTGTGAAAAACCAAATACGAAAATGAAAATCCGAAAAATCGGTAACGGGATTCTTGAGAAAAATGAAGCTATTAACGATGATGAAAATCTCGATAATGATCCCGATGAATATGAAGATGGTTTTGTTTCTAATCTTAAGTATCTTGTAAATGATACAAATGTTGATGATGATGGTTCTTTGATTTTGGAGGAAAATGATTTGGAAGAATTGCTTTCGGATTAATCCTAAGGATGTTTGTTGTTTTTCGGGAAACCAGGGTTCGACACCGTTTCGTCTTTTTTCGGCCTTTGATGGCTTGTGCTTTTGTAGATATTTGGTCTATGTCTCGGGTTTAGTGAAATTTTGTCCAAAAAAAAGCTCAACGGGTAGTATGTGAGGTGTCTACCGACTAAAAAGTTGTGGATTTAAATCTTGTTAAGAGACACGTGTGATATTTAGTTAGGTAAATATTTGTTTTCCTTAAAAAAACTTACCCGGTGTCATTTATCTAAATTTGGTCAAAACCGAAAATCATGAAATTACAAAATCGAAAACATAACTGATTACATGTTTCTAGTTCAATTTGGTTTGGTTATGTGGCCCAAATGTTCACTCCTACTTGCAATCTCCTAACTAGCCTCCCCCTCCCCCCTAAAAATAAAATAAATATTTCCTCCGTTTCAAAATAAGTGATACAAATTAGAGTTCATGGTTTTTTAGGCAAAAGATGATAATGAAGGTTAATTAGATTAAATTTGATAGTTAGTGGAGGATGGGTATCACATATATTGATTAAAGTGAATTTAATGATGTTTAAAAGTAAAAGTAAGAGTACCTTTTGTCAAATATGGTAATTTTTTCAAATGTATCACTTATTTTGAAACATCCCAAAATGAAAAGTGTACCACTTATTTTGAAACGGAGGAAGTAATAATAATTATTCTAGTAATACATTTTCTGTAATTATGATATAATGTATTAATTATTCACACAAATTTTATATAAATGGACAATACATGTTTTTGTTCAACCCGTTTGACTAAAAATTATGCAACCGGCCGCTAAAATTAACCATGACCTCACTCTTATCTTGTGATTATAGGGCTGAACCTCATTATGGATGGGCTGATGTTGTTGGCGATTCAACAATACCCGTGGTTGGATTGATAGATATTATTTATGAACCAACAATACCCAATCCTTTGAAAAGGTTACACGAAGATAAGATGTTATTTAATTAAATTGGTAGTAAAGAAACCTTTGTTAAACATATAAATGAAAGTGCATAAGTTTATAATACTTCTCTTACAAACTAGTTAAAAATAAATAAATTTTCAACAAAACATAACCTTTTATTTTCCATTGATAAAATTTTGAGACAACTAATCCTAAATTAAATATCTTTTTACAACGCCTAAAGTTTAAGTAGGTACTAAAAGAAAGATTAAGGAGAAGATAAGAACTGATGAGCTAAAAGTGGTTGTCATGTTAATGAAATCCAATACAAATCCAGATGATTAAGTTGTAGATAAGTCTTCAAATGATCAAAAAGCCAAATCATTACATGGATTCCTATTCTTGTGGAAAGTGGAAACTAATAAAATGTGCATAATTTTTCATGATATGAGATGTTAATTAAACAAGTGTCATTATTTTAGTTATTAACTTTTGACTTTAATTAACCACCAATAATAATCTTGAAACTTAATTAATTATACGCACCACATTAAAGAAAAGAAATAAGTCTATAAATATATAATATAATAAAGGAAAATGATAAAGACAAAACTAATATAAAAACCGCCTCTGAATTTTAAGAACACTACTCTATCAATGAATATACAATCGTTTTATGCATCTTAGAGACAGCCCTTCAATAACAAAACCCTATAATATAAGGGCAGGAAAACCATGTGCATTGTTTTGAGAATATTGGTTTTGGTTTCATATTATGATAAATCCAGCTATAAACAACATACAACTTGGTAATGTCGCTTATATTCTTCATATATCTAAATTGCTTGTACGATTTCCAGTTCACAGGTCAGAATGTGTCTCATAATTGTATCTCCGTGTATTTCTAACCTTTTTTGTTTTGTTTTTATGTATTTTTTCTTTTTATTAAACCATCTCTAATCATTTGTAGACGACTTAAAAAAACTGAAAGTATCACCGGTTGCAACTTTTTGCTTTAAGATATCACATACACTAAAATTAAATTCTAGAAAGATATTGGACACTATTATTGAAATATTGAGAAATTGCATAGGTTATCATATGCTACATGGTAGGTCCACCCTGACTCAAAATATTGATTAATGAGGCAGAACGGAATTCATATCATGACTATCTTAGCAGCACGTTTGTTTTCAAACCTAATGATACTCTTAGAGCATTCAATGTGGCTGTTATAGAGCTCGCTAAATACTTTTAACATGTTTTAACATCATACCGCCACTTGTGTTAGGCGCATGTTAAAGAGCAAATGTTAAAGGTTTGGTGGTATGTTAAAAGAATTCAAGGCATGTGTTGGACCCACTTTGTATTTTAACATGGTTTTTACCTCTTTAACATTAGATATTATACTGCCATTTATGTTAAACTCATGTTAAAGAGTTAAAATAACTTTAACATGGATGTAACATGGAAACCATGCCCTTTACTTTAATGTGTTCAAATTAAACTACACTTTATATTCTTAATGATACTCTTGAGTCTTGAAACCAGAAATTACTTTTTTGGAAACCAGAAATTACTGTAATATAAAAAAAGTTTAGAATTAAATCAAACCTAGCAACAATTAATTCAAGTCCTTGTACACCAATTAAAATAGGGAGAAAACCATGCATGCATAAATGAAACTCAATATATGTAACTTTAAACTTGATCTTTGGAATATGTTAAACATAAATAAAAGAATATTTTAAACTTTGGAAAAAGAAACACAAAAAAGTACGCATCAAGATTTACATGAGCAAAGTCTTTAAGCTTCTTTTTGTTGTAGAATACGCTATTGTGTAAGTACATTCAGTAGTGAAACCCTAGTGTTTATCAAACTCCTAAACACCCTTTCACTACCACTCTCAATTCCATCAATGCATTCTTCCATTTTACACATCATTTTCTTGTTCAAAACCTCATCTTTATAATTTCTCAAACTCCAAATCCCATCTTCAAGTTCTTTAATCCCCTTTTCCCTTTTAGATTTCTTCAATCCCGTCATCCATGAAGTTTTTTGGGTCTCAAACGATCCGAAAATCCCACCAAAAACGGCTTCTGAAATAGCAATAATCACTTCGATAACATCTTTAATAACTCCAACTAGATCAAGATCCGGGTTCGGATCCGACCCAATTAGGTCATTCGGGTGTTCCCGGATCGCTTGGAGAAACGGCACGAGCTTAAAGATTTCTCTACCTGATTTTTTCAAACCCTTTAAACAAACAACGGTTTTCAACCCGTCTTTTCTTCTTGTCGCAAGTTGTGCCGCGACGTTACATTGTTTTAACGTTGATATTTGCATCTGGAAGGTTCCGTAGACATCCACCATCACCAAGAAGTCTTCCAGAACCTTCTCCACCCAAACAGGGTGGCGACGCAGAGAGTCTCTTGATGGCGCTAGGTCTAATAGGTCATCAAGAGACTCAAGAATGATCCGGATACGGATCAGGGCATCTGACACCCGATCTGAATGAATTGATTCTGGTTTGGGGTCAGATGCCCATTGGAATTTGAGTTGGTTGAGGTGGTATTTGAGTTGATACAATATGGGGTGAGTTCTGGTGGGAAGACTAGTGGATCTAAAGTGGAGCTTTTTTCCTACAGTTTTAACCGTGGTGGTGGAGGATGCTGGCGGCGGCGGCGGCGGTGATGGGGTGTTGGAGAAGGAAACAGATCTCCGGAAATGTGCCACCATTTTTGGTGTCATCATTGAGAAATTGAACTTTTTTTGGTTTTTATTTTATTTTATTGAGAATGAAGTATGAAACGGGTAGCAATTAGAAAGTGTATATATATAGGTTTGAATTGCATGTGACAGGCACCGGTGAGTTGTCTTTCACCTGTGAACTGATTTGAAAATCTATTACTCTCGTTTCCAAAATAGAAAATAAAAAATTATTATCATCTAAAGGAAAATACTATAAGAAATAGTATAGTAAATTGAAAATAATCACTTGAAAAATCGTAGTTTATATAATTCAAGAAAAAAAAATTGGCATTTAGGGTTAAGTTGTTGGGTAAATATATTTTTTTTTTGGAAACGACAAATATATTAAAAAAACCCGAACTTAGCAAGATACTAAGACGGAAAAGCAATTACAATAAAGACAAAAAAGGAAAAATATTCCAATCAACCTCATTACAAGATATTTTACTTCTATATTTCATCCAAGAATAGGAGGTTGAGATGATGTCGCCAACTATAACTAGAAATGGTTTGTGTACCTTGTTGAAAATCGTCTCATTTCTCGCCTTCCAAATACACCATATCGCGCATTGTATAATTGTAGACAATACTTTCTTTTTTTTGGACAATTTCCCCAACCAACACCAAATTCAATGAGTTCAACCACCGAGTTAAAAGATGGGATTGGAATGCCACACCAATTGAATATCCATGAGAGAATGTTCCTTGCATACGTGCACCTAAGAAAAGTGTGTGTTACATCTTCATCACCACAATTGCATAGTTTGCATATGCTGGAATCAATGTTTATTCCCATTTTCTCTAAACTGTTGGGTAAATATATATAGAAGTGAAAAGTAGGAAGATATTTTAGAAGATTAATTTTAAGATTTAGTTGTTAGTAATGGCACGTGAAGAACATAGGTCAATTAAGGTTAAGCAAACAACATGACAATGCATGTTTCCCATGTTCTCCCCTCTCTTTGATTGAATTAATAATGCCTAATCAACTACCACAATCATAAAACCAACTATATTCGACCTTTTTAATATACAATTAGATGCCAGATTTCGAATCTGTGATCTCCTTTTTTTAATATGTGATCCAACCTACTTTCCAAACCGACTAATTCCAAGATGATTCGAGAATGATTCAAGATATTTTTACCTCAATCCAAACATGTTTATCTTCGTATTAGTTATGTCAAATTTCATGTCGTGTCAAAATTGCCACCCTATGTTATTTATATTTAAAGAGTTGCAATTGCAAACTTAAAAATTTTGGCTTGTCACATCCAATGCCAGTAACAGATTAAGAAGCCCAAAGCGCAAAGCCCATAAGAACTTATATAGATAATTTTATTTAAGTACCTTAAATTAGTAATCTTCATACAAAGCCCAATAGCCCAAGAACAAGCACAAGCACAACCCAAGCCCAATCAATAGGCTACAAACTTTGGATTTGAGATCGAGCTAGTTGAACAACTTATTTGGTTATTGTATTTTGTTAAACCTAAATATTATTTTCAGGGTATATGTGTTTAGCTCATTTGAGCAATTTACTAGCTTATTTAAAGGGTGAGTAAGCTACAAAAGCCAGAACAATGGGTCTTTTTCTTAGGGAATGGTAGGATAATAGATTAAGATAAGGTTATCCGAACACCCTCTCCTAGGGATGTGTTCTGTTTAGGAATCAGATTGAAATGGACTGGAACCGAAAAACCAAAACCGATATTGAATAACAATAAGAACCGAGCCGAGATAATAGTTTCAGTTTTGTCTAGTTATTTCAGGTTTAGAAACGCTTAGAGCTAAAAATAAAAACTACATCTTCAATACCTGTCCAACCAATCCGCCGTCTTACCCATAAGAAAGGGACTCTGCTTGAAGCCCAAAATTCGATTCCCGGTTCATTTTTTTGGGTAAAAAAAACTTTTCCGTACTCCTAGTTCTCTAAGGCAGGTGAACTTCTATAAAATAGTTTAAGTGCAAATTTGGTTTAAGCTTTACTACATTTTTTTAAATTTGAATCATTATTAAAAGTTTATCTTGATTGAGGTTATTAATTTTGACACCATCAAGATGAGCTTGAAAGCTCGCTTATAATCAAATATCTAACTTTAAACCAAATATATATATGAAAATTGTATTTTTACGATGAATATAAATATTTATATGCCATTATTTCATAATATGATTATTTTTAATAACTATTAAAAAATACACTCACGTGCTAGTTAAAACTGACGAACATCGCTTAAGTGACATTAATAGTATACCCTCGTCTTCTTCCCTTTTTAGTTGGAATTAGGTGTCAAAGGGGTAAACTCAACCCGGATCCGATATGCTAGTCGGGCCGAGTGTATTCGTGTCTTTTTTATTAGGTTGATTCGTGTGTATATGTGTCTCTATGTATATGTATATGTATAAATAAAGTGACTAATAAAGTGAAGAGATAATGTTGACAATAGTATGTCAGTTGGTGCGTCAATACAGAAGTATTGAAGTGACATTAATTTGGCAAAACTCGTTGTATTCATCTGAAATTTACTTTTCGCCAACAACATTGGTAATCAATTAACTTTGTGTCAAATTGATGATGAACCAAAAATTATACTTCCTCCGTATCAAAATAAGTGACACACTTTCCATTTTAGGGTGTATCAAAATAAGTGACACACTTTGAAAACTTTCCTTATTTGGTAAAAATAGTGGGACCCTTACCCACTAACTATCCACTTTAATAAAATGAAATTACCCTTATACCCTTACTTTTACTTTTAAAACTCATTAATATCACTTTATTCAAGAAAAGTGGGACACATTCTCCACTAATTATGTACTTTAATATATTTTAACCTCTACTTTAATCTTTTACCTCAAAAAATGTGTAAGCCAATTTGTGTCACTTATTTTGATACGGAGGAAGTAGTTGATATTCAAAATAAGTTTTACAAAATGTACCACGTTATATTGCATAACGAAATGGCATGAAGGCAATTAAATGTGGGATTTAATGTTTACACTATTGACTATTGTACGAGGGAAATTGTAAAAGCAAGATGACAAATATAATTATTGAATCTCATCATTTGTTTATTGTTTAGGCTTTCAACTAACTAGTTGTTAATTGTGACATACGAACTAATTTTACTTTTATGATGAGTACTTGTTTTTATATCATAGTACACTTTTTTAAATCGAGAGACACCACATACTTGAATAGCATTTATGACATGTTAAAGCCCTATAAAATCATATTGATTATGTTACAACATTTTGTATACAAATTTGAACCGATTGTAATGCCTATAAGTGGATATACTTCCTCCGATTCAAAATAAGTGAACACTTTTCATATTTGTGTGTATCAAAATAAGTGATACACTTTGAAAATTTACCTTATTTGGTAAAAAATGGTGAGCCCCACATCCACTAACTACCTACTTTAATAAAGTCAAATGACACATTTACCCTTACTTTTACTTTTAAACATCATTAACTTTACTTTATTCAAAGATTGTGGGACCCATTCTCCACTAATCATCTAATTAATCTAATTTAATCATCATTACAAAGTTTTGCCTCAAAAAGCATGAAAACAAGATTGTATCACTTATTTTGAATCGGAGGAAGTATATTACTTCCTCCGTATCAAAATAAGTGACACACTTTCCAAAAATGGATGTATCAAAATAAGTGACACACTTTAATGATTTACCCTTTTTAGTAAGTTTTTTGTGGTGAAATTACCATGTATCCCTGCTTAAAATTTTTAAACATCATTAAAGAATCTTAAACACTAGTAATAAAGTCAACAGTACTTTCCCACCCACCCTCTTACCCACCCTCTTCAACAGACCCATCATCTCTCTTTTTTTTCACTTGCTCACTTCTTCAATTCCTTGATCTGATCGTCACTCATTTCGTCTTCATCTTTGTTGCTCTGTTATTATCACCTCCTTCTTCGTTGTTCAGTTCGTCTTTCAGTCTTCCACTTGCTCCGATCGAAATGTCGGTCCCTGATTTGCAACCATTGGTCGATGCTTACTTCCGAACCAACAATG
This sequence comes from Calendula officinalis, assembly GCA_963853835.1. Lineage (NCBI taxonomy): Eukaryota > Viridiplantae > Streptophyta > Magnoliopsida > Asterales > Asteraceae > Calendula > Calendula officinalis. The sequence goes on from OY970823.1 coordinate 87,767,514, forward strand.
AAGAAGAACGCAATTTAGTTTATGATCTTATGCAGTTAATTGAACAAGGATCTCCATGGCCTATGCAATTATTTGAAAGCGGCGATGCGGAGAAGATTATGAGTCGGTATTCAAATCGAGCTTTATGAACGGTTCTTCTTGGTATGAAGCTGAACTCGCCGGTCTTCTGGTTTCAAGATGAGTATCCGTCTGAATGTGAGGAAGAATCTGACAACGAAGATGAAAAAGAGAAAGAGGAAGAGGAAGAAACTGACAAAGATGATGATTAGGAACGGTTCTATTTGAATGACGACTTCTGGTGAGGTGAGATTGTTTACAAAAACACATATTGTAAGAAACCCATTACCAAAAGTTACAATTTAGTCATACGAAATTGTAATTACAAAAAAACCTAAGTCAATTTGGTGGCAGATTGTTTACAAAAAACCATTACATTCGGCCACCAAGTTGGATTCCATTTCATTAAGGAGTTGCTGATAGTAATCTTCTAAATGATCATCATCAACACTTTGTTGGAATAAGTCTTATGTTGCATCTCCCATGATAGTTTTGTAATTTAGCTACTTCTGTAACTTTGTAATTTAGCTTTTGGCGTACTATGTAACTTATGACAGTGAATGAATATGTGGAAAAGGTAGTCTTTTGTAGGATTGTAGAAGAAAGTGGAAGTACATGCTGTACTCTTTTGCTATATGTAAGGACAAATGCAAGTTAAATTTAATTAAAAAAAAGGAGGGAAAACTATAGGCGGCAGATTCTCTGTCCCTCCCAAATTTGACTTTTCTACACCATTCAACAAAAGCAAAAGATTAGTAAGAGGTGTGGTCCATCCCTACTAATTATTAAACTTAATCATCATTACAATCTTTTGCCTCAAATACCGTGAAGTCTAATTTGTGTCACTTATTTTGATACGGAGGAAGTATTATATTAGTCTTGTTCGTATTGTTTTTTTCCTTGCCCGAGGTCATCTTCCAGTTCAATCTTTTGGTTTTTGTGCTCATCCCTAGCTCTATAAGATACCCCAATACCACGTGAAACTTCGTTCTTTGACTTGAATTTAAAATTTCTGAATATTGAATAGTTAATTAGTATTACTAGCAGATACCCGCGCAAATGCGGCGGCGGGTACCCATGCCCTTATTTCGCAGCGTCAAATTAGTAGGTCATGAAGATAATTTCAACACTTTAAGGATTAAGTGATCAATAAAGACATGTGTTATAAACACAGATGTTGCAAATTCAAGTGCTGCATGGTACAAAATCAATGCTATTACATCATAAAATGAGTTTTCAAATCGCTATTACAGCCAAGGATCTTATATCTTAAGTTCTGTTAAGCTATAACAATCCATGCTATTACATCATACAAATGTTGTCTACATATAAAACGAGACATAGAACCAGACTATGCTAACCAAAATAGGAAATTAAAGTCCTATTTAAAACCCAAAACAAGTTGTCGTCCTCCCTCACAACTACCTTAATTTTTGTTGTTGTCTATTGGGATGTCAAGATCCTTAAAAATGGGACTGTCAAAACCAACTCCCATTGCATTAAAACCATTGTTTACATATAAAATTGTCCATGTGATCGCAGAAGACAATGGTGATGCCAAGAAAGCAGCAGCATTTCCCACCTCCTGCATTTAAATAAAATTGAATTTTTCAGAAACACCACAGCTAAGAAACAAGCACACTTATTATCACAATTCAAGTTATGTTTTCTAAATAGTTTTATTCAAAAAATTAGATTTTCAGTAATATAATAAAAATAATATTTGAAAAAAATAATTATAAGAGTGGAAAATTTGGACAAAAAGGTGTTTCGGGTAAACCCCACTCGACCAGTAAAAAATGTGTTCACTCTGATTCTATTTTTCCTCCCAACTTCAAACGCTAAAATCTGTGTGTATTAACCATAATTATTGAAAGCCAAAAAAAAAACAACGCCATAAAAGGAAATGTTAAAAATAAATAAATAAAATTCAAATATTGGAACTAACTTGTGTGTCACTCTCCAGAGCACCCTTAGCTGAACTTATACCTCCATCATATCTATAGTAAAAATTATCAAATAAAAGATAAAGTTAAAAAGAAGTTGTAAATTAAGAAAATAAAAGATTAAAAAAATACCCAAGTTGTCAAGTCATTTAGCTTAACCCACATTAAACACAGAGTGACCTGTTCAACCCGCTTGACCCAACTGACCCGTACCACATCTTTGACTGATTTTACCAGCTTGACCCAATTGACCATAACTTGACCAGATTGACCCAACTGATGTATTCTTCATTTAACCTACATTTGTTGATGTTTACAGCAATTCTTTAAACTACCCTTTTCAATGTGAAAGAAAAATTTAAATTATTTAATACATCCTATATTGTACTCTTAATGTGTGAATTAGATATAAACTTATGTAAGAATCAGATTTTATAAATTAACGTAAGAATCAGTTTGACCGAATTTCACTGAAACATTCACGGAGCTTCAACCAAGACCTTAATTTATAAAACTTCAATACAATTGATTGATTCTGGAACTATTAGCAGCAACTCAATGTAGAAACACACAATTTAATAAACCAATACAAACTGATAATAAGACAAACAACAACTAATTACACCTCCAATTATTGTTCAATGATTTCACACGTAAACATAAACGCAACTACAAATAACAGCAACAAATTCTTCATATAATAAATATTTTATGCAAAATACATCATAGATTCGTTAATTACCTTATTATCTTGACCTTGAGCAGGACTCAAGATTCGTTCAGCTTTGATATGTGAGCACCCAAACAGAACGATTCCAAGCTAAAAACAAAGAAAATGTGTACGTTATCAAACAAATTAAAAGTTATAGTTATTATAAGTTCCAGAATAAATTAATAACCGACAGGTCTTGAATCATCTTTGAAATTAGCTAGTTGAAGAAAATGCCCTCTTTGTTCAAAATTTAGAAGTTCTTCACGAAAAGTTGGATCACCTTCTCTTAGTGTTCTATGAATGACAATCAGTGGCTTTAATGCCACCCGTTGAAAATTAAAAAAAAAACTAAAAAAATTAATAACAAAAATAATGTAATCATTGGAGCAATACCTTCCAATTACGAGTCTTGGCCAATCTCATTGCTAAAGCATGTAAACGGTCTTCTATATATGCTCAAGGATGAACAAAAGATATATACGCCAAAATTTCTACAATAGAAACTACACTTTCAAACATTTTGCAAATAGCCTAGCAGCAAATGAAAGAACACTTTCAAACATTTGGCATGAATCTAAGTTGTTAGACTCACATTCATCACATCCGCATTTCCCATCTGAGAACAAAAAGGAACCAAGATTAAATAGAAATAAATTTAAAATATACAATCTGAGTTGCTACTTGCTAGACTGTGAATCGACAAAATACCAAATTAAATCCCAAAAATCAAAGCATTATAATCTTAGCTAATTTATAACCAACAAAAATTGAAAATCTGTGATATTCTTCATTAATACTCTACATTATAGTACTGTTAATCGGTAATACTCCACATGAGTCTTAAAACCCCCAAATAAAAATCGAAATATTCTTCATGAATCAACAAAATCAAAGCATACAATAAGTCATAAAGACTCATACTGTGATTAAACTACAAGGATGTCCAGAGAAACTTACAATCGGTCGCCGTATGAGAAGGGGGAAAGAATGCAGTCGGAGTTCGGTCTCCGTCTGCTGCCGCCGTACGGCTTAGGCATTCGATCGTCGTCTGCTGTTGCCTTCCGGCTTCGGGGTTCGATCTCCTCTTTTACAATAAACAAAACTTCATCTTCCTCCATTAAAATATCAGCATTAACTGGGACAAAAAAACCCTATTTCTCTCATTTGTAGCTGTCTCAACTTCCTGAAATCAATAAAAAATCAACATTATTATCGAATTGACAATTTGGCTCGATGAACTTAGAACCCTAGATATCAAAACGAGTTAATACAGATCTATACAAAATCCATGTAGAAGTGGAGGTGTATACATATACATTAGACGGATTGCCCTTTCCGATTCCCAATTTGCATGGCAGATTGAAGAAAGCGAGGAGTCCTTGTACAATTGTGTAGCGAGTGATGCGTAAAAAGCATCTGCATTTTGAAAATAGCATATTCGGCAAAAGAGCGAAGGAATCGAGGAGGCTGTCTGTGTCCGTGAGGAATGGGAACCGACCATTTGCATGTAAATACTATCTTTTCGATAGTTAAATATTATTCGAAGGAGAGTGTTTAACAACAAATGGGTAGCTCAGCTGGTACGTGGTCTTGCTTATTAACGGATGGTCTTGGGTTCGAAACTCCCATTTCTATTTTTTAATAAAAGCGAATCCCTCCCAAATTAGTAAGTGTGTTGGCTGAATTTTCAGGCTTGCTAAATAAGGAAGGGGTAAATGCTTTATAATATAGTAAAGATATTTGATATTTTCTTCGGATATCCAAAACAATTTTGAAGAGTTAAAAAAACTAAGTTAAAATTAAACAATTAATCACGAAGCATGTATATATATATTATATATATACACACACACTCACATTATGTAATTTTCAAGAAATTACACATATTTCTTGACATTATATTATATGTGTTTAGGCTATATGACATTAAACTGCTTACCTATAAACGAGTCATGTTCAAGTTTGATCAACTCATTAGCTCATATGACACAGATTACCATTTACCACCTAAAACACAATACATATCTATAATATATACTCCCTATATCCTAAATTAACTGTCTACTAAAAAAACACACAGTTTTAAGAAAATGTAATTATTGTACTATCTACGAATAAAATCTCGTGTTTACCCACCTAGAAGTTGTATAATGGGTTGTAATTTGAAATGAACACTTATTTTAGGACAAACTAAAATAGTAAGATGTACACTTAATTCAGGACAGATGGAGTATAAAACATTTAGACACTTCTCGAACTAGCAAGTCTAAAAAGAATGTTTAAAAACTACCGCCACTAACACCCACCGGCCACCGCTACCATCACTACCATCACCACCACTATCACTACTCACTACCGCCATCCACCAGCATCACCACCGCCACCTAAATCCTCCACCATCACTACGGCTGTAACATCCCAAAACCCGGCCTAATAGTTTATTGACCTTAAGGTATCTTATTAAATGATTATCTGATTAAGTGCTTAGTTAATTTAATTAGCCTGCTGTCCTTTGCGGTATTTTAACCAAGGGGTTAAAATACCCGACTGGTGATTTATTTGGAATGAAAACATGATTTTTATATTTATGGATTCCTTGTTGAATATCGTTTCCAGAAATGCTTTCGGTTTTAAAAATTTGAGCCCGTTTGCTATTTTAAATAAATTAATTATGAAAGGGACTTTCAGACATATATTGTTTTATTAAAAGAAAGACAACAAGGGGGTCCCACCACCCTTGTTGACCGACCAAGAGAGAGAGGAGGGTAAACCCTCTTCACTCTTCCATTTTGAAAAGTTTATCCACTATTCCATTGCACCCATTTTTCTCTCAAAAACCTCCTACTTGTTCTTGAGTGATCTTGGTGATTTCTTGGTGCTAGGACCCGAAATTCTTACCAAAGTTTGTGTAGAAGAAGTCTAGAAGTAAGCTACACCTTCTCTTTGACTTGTTTATGGTGTTCTTGAGCTTGGTTATGAACTAGGGTTTGTGATTGTTAGGTTTTTATGGATGAATCTTGTTATGGATGTTGTAGTTTATGTTTATGCAAGCTTTTACATGAAATGTATGGTTGTTTATAGTAGGAAGACAAGATTTGGTGAAAAACACCTTCAACCTCCATTAATGGTGGAAGTTGAAGGTGGGTTTTGACAAATCTTGGATTTCTTGAGTTTTGGTTGGATAGAATTGTTTATTAGGTTGTGAAACCATGTTTGTTAAGTTATGGATGTTGAAATGGTGAAGTAATTTAACTAGTGTTTGGATGATTTTGTCAAAATGGTGATCTAGTGATTATACAAGTATGCTACTTGGAATGTTGATAGTGTCAACTTGGTGAAATTGTAAATGATTGTGAATTGCTAGTTGAAAGATTAATTGCTAGTTGATGGAAATGTGGAAGTGTTAGGATCATGTTCGGGTTTTTGGCCCGTTTGGGTCAACTAGTTGTGAATACTTGCTAAATGGTCAAAATGGTCAATTGTATTGATGAAGGACTTGTGCTAGTTGTAAAGGTCATAAAATGGGTATTTTATGAGTCTTATGTAGTTAGTTGTTGAAATTGATGATTTTGACAATTCGGTGGATTATCACTAACTCGGTATGTTGTTGACAGGAACCGGGAAGGATACTCAGTGATACTAGCTCACTGAGTTAAGGAATCGAAGGTTGAAAGGTGAGTGGATTCGACCTACAACTCGGGTTTCGGTTATTTCATTTGGTATTGTCTTGTTGGTGAAAAATGCAGAAAATCGCCAGATGAAGAGAGTTCGCGACGCGAACTTAGTTCGCGATCGCGAAGTCGGTCCAGAGAAAATTGTTGATCGTCGCGAAGTAGTTCACGACTGAGTTCCCGGCGTGAACCCTAGTTCGCGATCGCGAACTAGAGTTCGCGATTGGGAACTCAGTTTTGACGTTTATCGCGGTGTTTTTCGTAGCTAGTTGACTTGTTATGTATGCCTAGTGTTAGGGAATACCATACATGACTAGGTGCACCATCGGGATGAGGTCAGTGTTGGATGGATAACGGCTGGGCACAGTGTATCGACTAATAGGGTATCCGACCTTACCTGTATATGTTACAGTGTTAAGGGGAGAGAGTTGCCCTGGGTGTTGGATGCAAAACGCTATCGGTTACCGTGGTTTTGGCCGACCATGGTTTAAGGCCCGCAAAGCCGCCGATCCTCTCAAAATAAGTGATTACCCAACCGGAGATGTTTTTATAACTTCCGCGTTTAAGTGACTACCAAACCGGAGACGTTCTTTTAACTTCCGTGCTAAAGTGTTTAGTGTAGTTGGTAGAGTTAGGAATTCATTCACTTAGCTTTTGTGCTAATCCCTCCCTTATTGACACATTTCAGGTTGGATGGCTTGAACGGGTTGGGCTTGGACGGGAAGTTTGACCATGCTTAAATTATGTTTTGTAAAATGAGCCGTGTCTAGTAATACCGTCTTTTAAATAACTTTGGTTGTAATATTTTGTGGGACCACGTTTTGTAAACTTAACTATCTAGATGCTTCCGTACTTAGACTAATACTTAATTGCTTTTTAAAAAAAAAATGCGGTGTTACAACGGCCACCACCACCATCATCATCACTACCACAACCTACATCCACCATCACTACTGCCACCACCATCCACCATCAACTATTATCACTACAATTATTGCTAGAAAAAATATGTAATCAACAACATTTGGTTACCACAAAATATAATTATAGAGTACCAATAACCGCATTACACGGATACCCTTCTATTAACTCATAATATATAAAAAGAATGGTCATTGTTGGGGACTACCATGGAAATGGAAGTTTGACCTGTAAATTCAAGGTGGTTCAGGGCCAGGCCCTACTAGCATTTCAATTATAGTGATGCAACCATGGGCTGGTTCAATGGCCCATTAAAAGGTTGACAATTGTGACCTTTTACCTAACACTCTATCAGCATATGCTTAGAAGCCTCCTTACACATGGCATGCCCGTAGTGGGTCAACACTCAACAACACTCTCACACCAAACTTGCAAAAATTAATTAATTAACAAATACTTAAACTTTTAGGGGTTTGGTTTAGACGTTTAGTTACTATTAATAGATTATTTACCATCTTATAACAATAAGGTTATATTTTGGTTTTAGTCAATAACGTAAGGTGTAACGTAATATTATGTTCAAATTTCAATCTTTAGAAGTGTAACATCCCAAAATCCGGCCTAGTAGTTTATTGACCTTAAGGTATCTTATTAAATGATTATCTGATTAAATGCTTAGTTAATTTAATTAGCTTACTGTCTTTTGCGGTATTTTAACCAATGGGTTAAATTACCCGACTTGTGATTTATTTGGAATGAAAACGTGATTTTAATATCTTTGAATTCCTTGTTAAATATCGTTTCCAGAAATATTTTCGTCTTTAAAATTGGAGTCCGTTTACTAGGGATGCAAATTTAACCCGCGGGTTTAGGTACCCGTGGGTACCCGAGTCTTACGGGGCGGGTATTACCCGTCTAAACGGGTAATGGGTCGGGTATGGGTTTAAATTTCATACCCGAGAGCGGGTACGGGTCGGGTACGGATTTTATAATACCCGCACCGTTTATACCCGACCCGAATATATATATTAATGTGTACTTTTTTTTAATACTTCCTCCGTATCAAAATAAGTGACACACTTTCCATTTTGAGGTGTATCAAAATAAGTGACACACTTTGAAAACTTTCCATATTTGGTAAAAATAGTGGGACCCATACCCACTAACTATCCACTTTAATAAAGTGAAATTACCCTTATACCCTTACTTTTACTTTTAAAACTCATTAATATCACTTTATTCAAGAAAAGTGAGACCCATTCTCCACTAACTATGTACTTTAATCTATTTTAACCTCTACTTTAATCTTTTGCCTCAAAAAATGTGTAAGCCAATTTGTGTCACTTATTTTGATACGGAGGAAGTACAAATTTAGCTCACTAGTTACTACTCAAACTTAGTCCAACTCTTAATTTCTCATTAGCCCAATTTAATAATAGTTAAAATATGGCTCATCTCTCGTTAGTCAATTACGTATTGAACGAAATAAGTCTTAACGAACTAAGAGTATTAAATGTTTTAGATATTTTGTTTAATTTTTTTATAGAACGGGTACCCATCGGGTTACCCGTACCCGGCGGGGATTTTTCTACCCGAACCCGACGGGTATTTGACCGGGTACGGGGCGGGTACGGGTATGGGAATAGCGGTCGGGTACAGGTACGGGTTTTGCAGTACCCGCTACTACCCGTACCCGTTTGCATCTCTACCGTTTACTATTTTAAATAAATTAATTACGAAAGGGACTTTTCAGACATATACTGTTAATTAATAAAAAGCCACAAAAGGGCCCCACCTTGTGGGCTTGGCCGGTCAAGAGAGAGGGAGGGAGAAACCCTCCTTTTCTTCCTTGATTCATTTGTTCAAACATTATCCATACACTTTCACTATTTCATTGCAAAACTCCATCTTTTTCCTCTCTACTTGTTCATCATCTCCTTGAGCTTGTTCTTGGTGCTAGGACCCGATTTTATACTCAAGTTTATGTAGAAGAAGTCTAGAAGTAAGTTTCATCCTTTCCTTTGCTTGTTCTTGGTGTTCTTGAGCTAGAGTTTGAACTAGGGTTTATGTAGCTTGATGATTTGTTGGTGAATCTTGTTATGGATGTTGTTTTATGTGTTTATGCAAGCTTTTACATCATTTGTATGGTAGTTTGGTGAAGGAATACAAGATTTGGTGAATATCACCTTCAACCTCCATTAATGGTGGAAGTTGAAGGTGAGTTTTGATAAATCTTGGATTTCTTGAGTTTTGGTTGGATAGAATTGTTTATTAGGTTGAGAAATCATGATTGGTAAGTTATAGATGGTGAAAACCTAGTATAGTTGATTGTGTGAATTGATCTAGTTGGTGTTTGGGTCAAAATGTTTAACTAGTGATCTTGGAAGTATCATACTTGGAAGTGTGAAGGTTATGATCTTGATGGAATTGTTAAATGATTGTGAATTGCTAGTTTAAAGATTAATTGCTAGTTGATTGAAATGTGGAAGTGTTAGGATCATGTTCGGGTTTTTTGGCCCGTTTGGGTCAACTAGTTGTGAATACTTGATAAATGGTCAAAATGGTCAATTGTATTGATGAAGGAATTGTGCTAGTTGAAATGTCATAAAAATGTGCATTTTATGAGTCTTGTGCGGTTAGTGGTTGAAATTGATGATTTTGACAATTCGGTGGATTATCACTGACTCGGTGTATTGTTGACAGGAACCGGGAAGGATACTCAGTGATACTAGCTCACTGAGTTAAGGAATCGGAAGTTGAAAGTTGAGTGGATTCGACCTACAACTCGGTTTTCGGTTTATTTGGTTTGGTATTGGTTTTTAGTGGAAAAATCGCAGGTTTTACCAGACAAGGGAAGTTTACGGCGTGAACTTCTCTTCACGATCGCGAAGTCGGTCCAGATAAGTTGGTAGTTCATCGCGATGTAGTTCACGATCGGAGTTCCCGACGCGAACTCTAGTTCGCGATCGTGAACTGGAGTTCGCGATTGGGAACTCTATTGTGACGTTTTTCGCGGTGTTTTTTTGTAGCTAGTCTACTTGTTATGTATGCCTAGTGTTAGGGAATACCATACATGACTATGTGCACAATCGGGACGAGGTCAGTGTCGGATGGATAACGGCTGGGCACAGTGTATCGACTAATAGGGTATCCGACCTTACCTTTATGCGTTACATGTTAAGGGGAGGGAGTTGCCCGGGGTGTTGGATACAAAACGCTATCGGTTACCGTGGTTTTGGCCGACCATGGTTTAAGGCCCGCAAAGCCGCCGATCCTCTCAAATAAGTGATTACCCAACCGGAGATGTTTATAACTTCCGTGTTTAAGTGAATAGTGTAGTTAGTAGCTTTAGGAATTCATTCACTTAGCTTTTGTGCTGATCCCTCCCTTTATCGACACATTTCAGGTTGGATGGCTTGAACGGGTCGGGCTTGGACGGGAAGTTTGACTATGCTTGAATTATATGTTTTTGTAAAATGAGCCGTGTTTAGTAATACCATCTTTTTAACTAACTATGGTTGTAATATTTTGTGGGACCATGGTTTGTAAACCTAACTAAACTAGATGCTTCCGTACTTAGATTAATACTTAATTGCTTTTTAAAAAAAATATGCGGTGTTACAAAAAGTAATGAAGAAGTTATATCGAGGCGATGACATTTTCTAAGGCGGATGAAAATCGATAATTTTTATATTGTTATACATAAATTATAATTATATATATACAATTATAGAACAAAAATGGAAAAACTATAATTATATATATATATATACTAGCTACAAAACCCGTCCGATGGGCGGGTATGCTGTAAATTTTAGTATGTAGAAAAATGTCCAAAAACTTTTATATTTCTAAATGACATAATAATCGATAGATGTGATGATGATTTTGTACAAAAAAACGGTAAATGAAGAAATGTTACACGTGCATTTTATTAAATGAAGAATCCAGCTTTTTATGCCGTAATCCGTAATATCTGAAGTCTGGTTCCGTTGCACAATCCAGCTTTTTATGCCGTAATCATAGAATGCCGGTTTTATGGAAATTATATTGAGTCGTGTATCACTTCTGAATAAATACGATTGAGTCGCTGATTGATCTTTTAAATATTTATTTGTTTCCTTGTATGTAGGATCTTTTAAATAGTTATTTATTTGTTTCCTTGTATGTAGGAAGCCGTATATGGAGCATATGAATGTAGACCGTAAGCCGTACCACATTCGTTTGCCGTATATGGAGCGTATGAATGTAGACCGTAAGCTGTACCAGATTCGTTTGTATTAGTGCAAATGATGTGGACCAATCAGGGAATTCCAAGTGGCATTATGGACGAATAGGAATGCTTGGAATTGCCATGGTGTCAAACCCTCTTCAAATTTAGGCCTCATATATAGGGTAGGATATATATATATATATATATATATATATATATATATATATATATATATATATATATATATATATATTACATCAATATTTTTCTTTATTTTCCGCACATCCAACCATTATAGAACTCGATAACTTTATATATTTGATTAGTATAACTCAGTACCTTTAAATGTTAGCCAAATTAGTAAATGTTAGTCAAATTAGGCCTTAGCATACTAAGTTGTTACACCCAAGTTTTGGATTATGTCGTAGCGGCATGGTTAAAACCCAAGTCTTGGCGTGTCATGACGAAGCTAAGACGGTCTTTTTAAAACCATGATTTTTTTTTTAAATAAATCTACCATAAACTTATTGATCTAATATATCATGTAACGATTATCAAAAGAACGACAATAATTAAGATGAAAAAACGTTAATTTTCAAAAGCCGTTTCTTTTTATCGTTTTCTTTACTTTAAGAAGTAAAGTTACTAGATAAAAGATATACGTAATAAAGTGAGATAAGAGATGTGTATTAAAAAAAAACTTAAATTATGTGTCATTGAAATGAAAAGGAAACTAATAATAACTATTTTAAACAAATTTATATTTTAATAAAAACTGACAAAAATACGGTATCATGAATGTATTTCGAATTTGTAATAGATCTTTTATGTCATGTGATGGTTATTTGTTCATTTTGTTCCAACGATTTATTTAGTCGGTGGAATGATAGTGAACGTTTGTTTCTTTTAGCCTTTTAACTTTTCTAAAGACAAATAATATATATTAAATGTATATTATTTTATAAATTAAAATACACTTTTTTTATTCAATGTATTTTAAATGTATTTATATATAGAAGGTAAACAAATAAAATGCAAAATGACCTTCTAATCTTCTATAAAGAAAATGCAATATACTGAGCGAAATTGACAACACTTTTTTCATTTGATTGAGCCATATTGACAAACTTAATATATATTGATTTTACTTTTAGGGAATAAATCAATATATGATGGTTTAATAACAAGAATTTTCGAATAATTTTCTAAAATTCATATATTTAATGTCTCTAATAATTATTTAGCTTTTTAAAGAAAAAATCACATGTCAAAAACTACTTACATATACATGACCATAATACGAATACCTAAACTAATATATTAAAATATAAGTTTTAAAGTATGACAACAGAAAAAAAGAAAAGAAATAAACATATCATAATTTAACAAAAAATATAATGACAGCCTAAGGGATGTCAATAAGAAGGTAAATTAAAGTAATAACTGCTCCACTGAATTTTAGGATCATTATTCCGTCAATGAATGTACAAGTCTTTTATGCATGTTAGACACAACCCTTAAGACTGTTATTAACAAAACTTTAATTTATTTAACCATTTACTAATACATACATAATAATTGAATGCTTTTTTTTTCTTGAATAACAAATCATAATTTACTCTTAAATTCACATATGTCTACTATAGACTTGAACCCTTAACCTACATGTTAGGAGCAAACACATTTACCGCCAGACTAACTCTACTATCATAATAATTGAATTAATTTAATCTAAAAAAATATTAAAAAAATAATAGTAAATGCCATCTCGTTCACGTCTCTTATCTTGATTAAAGATAGGGTGGACCATAATGGAGATTGGAGAATGGCAACATGTCATTGCAAGTTTAGTTGGTGGGAGACCTCCCAAATAAACAGCTAATATCATTGTACTATATCGTACGTATGATTTAAGAATGGTTTTCGATTTGTTTTCAAGTTAAAAAATAATAAAAGTTCTAATTCATGTGCCTCACTTAAGAGTTTAAAATTTGGCGTGAATATCAGGATATTTTTACTTCAACTCAATTAATCCATTTTAGCTTAGTTTGATCGCTCACGACTGAAGATTATGTATATGGTGACAATTTATATGTGGTTCGAGTTTAATATGATTTAAGAATGGTTTTCGATTTGTTTTCAAGTTAAAAAAAAAAGTTCTAATTCATGTGCCTCACTTAAGAGTATTAAAATTTGGCGTGAATATCAGGATATTATTACTTCAACTCAATTAATCCATTTTAGCTTGGTTTGATCGCTCAGACGACTGCAGATTGTGTATATGGTGACAATTTAGATTGCGTTCGAGGTTGCGGATCAGAGACATTCATTCTGAAACCGAATTGTTTATATAAACATGTTAGATATCTCAATTTTAACATGTTTACTTTCAAATGGACCTGACCAGGCCATATAACCGTTTAATTGAATGAGTTAATCAGGTTAGCGATTCAAACGATTTAAACGGGTCAAACGGGTTGTTATTATTCCACAAATGCACAACAAAATATTAAAACACCAAAATTACTAAATTACCTTTTTAATTATTATCTAACTAGATGTGAATATTAAAACACCAAAATTACTAAACTGGTTGATGAGTTGACTCATTTAAATTACTATCGACCTGAACTTAAACCATTTAATAAACCGGGTCCAGTTGAGTTGATGTAAGACTGACCCAAAACTTCTTTACCTCAGCTCAAACCTGTTTATTTTCATGTTGATTTCAGATCAGGTTTCGTATTTAGTAATAAATTATCACCCCTAGTTGTGAATAATAAATGTAGGCATTACTTACACATTATGCATAATTAATTTAATATATATTAATAAAATCAATTTTAAAATCTAATTACTAATTTAGTCATCAATATAAGTATTTGATTATGTATATAGTCTGGAAAGAAAATTAACGTCACATTTATTTTTTTTATTTACTCCAGTTAGCAACCAACTTGTGTGATAAAAGCATATCCAATAATAGTTTTTTAAAAGCTTATTATTATTATATTAAGTATTTGGATGACTTTTTACCATGGTCCATTGAGATAATGAGTTTTATTGAAAGCTTATTACAGAGACTTTATTTCTACTAACATTTTAATTGACTTTCAATGTTTGTAATTTTTTAGTCCCCCATCTTTAATAGTTTTTCATTTTAAACCTTAAATATATTATACATAAATTATTCATTATACTTTTATTAATTAATAAATAAATTATATAATATTTAATGTCAATTATTATGATATTTTTGTTTAAGATATTTTAAAAAATATTATATTTATTAAGATGTTATAAAAAGTGTTAAATTATATAAGGGGTATTTATAAAAAAATTAAGATAAATAAATGTAAATTAGAAATATTATACAAGAAAAAGCTTTTAGAAAGATTAACAATTGAAGATGCTATTTATGTAAAGTTTTTTAATTAATAGATTTTTGATGTGTCAAAAACAAAAAACTATTATGTGATTAACCATTGGATGCTCTAATTTAGTTAAAAATTAAACCAAAAGCAGTTTTCCATTTTAAAAAATGTGTCACGGGCCCAAAAAAGGAAGTTTCACAGTTTGCCATGTGATTTTGTCATTGTGCAGGTATCTCGAGAAAGGCTAAAGCAAAGCTGGTATTTGTTTAATGAGTTTTTTTTTAACTTATAATTTATCGGAAGTGATTCTTATAAAAAATTGTTATGCAAAACAATTTTATATGTAAAGACAATTATACTTTTAGTAAGAGAGATGAAATGTAAAATGCAAGTAAAAAGAAGTAAATAAGATAAGAAGTTTCCAATGAAACAAATTTATCATTCTTATTTATATGCATTTAATATATGTAAAAAATAAAATTTATTAATATGAAATAAAGAATTTTTTAAATTAATTGAGCACTTCTTATATTATGCTCTTGAATTAGAGAATCCTTATTTAGAAAAAGTTACTTACTCCGATTCAAAATAAGTGATACACTTTCTTTTTTTTGGTGTATCAAAATAAGTGATACACTTTGAAAAATTTCCTTATTTGGCAAAAAATAGTAGGACCCACACCCACTAACTATCTACTTTAATAAGTGAAATGACCTCTTTACCCTTACTTTTTACTTTTAAACATCATTAATTACACTTTATTCAAAAGGTGTGGGACCCATTTCCACTAACCATCCAATTAATCTAATTTAATCATAATTATAAACTTTTGCCTCAAAAATCGTGAAACTCAAAGTGTATCACTTATTTTGAATCGGAGGAAGTATTAGTTATAGAGACATTTTTTGAATTAAATGCTTAATAAAATAATGCATCATAATGATGTCATAGAGTACCCATAAGAAAAATCCTTATTAAAATTATATACTCCAAACATAAAATATTATTTTTATTTAAAAGCTATTCCTATACTATAGGTTTTCGATATGCTCGAGTTTTATTCGTAATATATACAATTTAAATGCTAGGTTTTCGATATGCTCGAGTTTTATTCGTAATATATACAATTTAAATGCTGTTATTTCTGAATCTTTTTCTAATCTCTGCTAAATATTTATTCAGGAAGAAATAGATCTTATAATCTCTAAGAAATAATTCAAGAAACTTTACCATTAGGCTATCAATAAAATTATTTCTTAACATAAAATATTGAAATTCTTTATACTTCATCCGTATCAAAATAAGTGACACACTTTCATTTTGGGGTGTATTAAAATAAGTGACACACTTTGAAAACTTTCCTTATTTGGTAAAATTAATGGGACCCATACCCACTAATTATCCACTTTAGTAAAGTGAAATTACTCTTATACCCTTACTTTTATTTTTAAAACTCATTAATATCACTTTATTCAAGAAAAGTGGGACCCATTCTCCACTAATTATGTACTATAATCTATTTTAACATCTACTTTAATTTTTTATCTCAAAAAACGTGTAAGCCAATTTGTGTCACTTATTTTGATACGGAGGAAGTATAACTTTTATATTTTTCATGTCATGATTTTAAGGTTTTAATAACAACAGAATTAGGAATATAATAAATGATGATAACATGAATAAACTGGTAAAAGGTAAAAACATACATCAACTGTATTTGAAAACTCAAGACAAAAAGTAGAAAACAATTTACTTTCATTTTCTATTTCCTCAATTTGATTTTAAACAAACTAACCTTCATATCTTCCTAACTAACAAACCATAATTACAAAGGAATTCCAGGAAACAGACCTATTTACAGTTATAATCTTCCTTGAATACCCCTAGAAACATTAACAAAATACTAAAAATGGAGGCTAATAAAATGTCCAAATTTGTCATTTTCATCATCTTGCTAACTCTGAGTGTAAAGATGCGTTTAGCTCCACTTGTTCAGCTTCCCATCTTGCCTTTGACACCACTCCATCATGCATCGGGACGTAATCCTACACACCACAACTTTACATGCATTATCAAATTGTACCGTACAACTCAGGAATGTCTTATAAACGTGTACTCTACTACAACACATATTGATGTTGTCCAGTTTGGTCGCCAAGTAGACTGGTGCCGGTCACGGGTGTTGTGTATTGGTTGCTAGTACATTATACACACTAAGTAGTACTTGTATTACTAAAATCAAGTTTAAGGTTTGGTCGTGAGTTTATTCACCACTACAGGGGTTTGATCAGAGTTTGACATATGTTTGGTTTGAAGAGACACAACTGATGTGACATTAATGTGTCAGCGATCACCAAACCTGAGTCTGATCACCATTAGACTTGGTCCACGAGTTATTATTAGAGTTTTCTTATTTTTAATGCTCTAATTAGCGTGCAACTTATTTTCCTTTGAAATTAAATTGCTTTGTGTTGATAAAATTTGTTCTGTAAGAACCAACTCCCTTTCTTGATAACCTACCTCGAGTTTTTGTACAAGATCTTTTGCGTTTGGGGCAGAGACGATTATGTGACGTTGAGCTGGCATTATAAACCCGTCATCTACTGCTTTATCGATAAAAGTAAGCAACGAATTATAATAACCGTCCACGTTCAACAAGCCCACCTATTCATATGTCAAAATTTGATCATGAGTTATTTATTAGTACATGGAAACAATCTAATGAAAAAAAAAATCTATTTTTGTAACAACTTTTTGTGATCTAAGAATAAATTTGTTATGGTACAATTTTTTTCCATATTTGGGAAAATTGAGGAAGATGAGGGTTGGTTTGGTTACTTACAGGCTTGTCATGGATTCCAAGTTGGGCCCATGTAATAACTTCTAATAATTCCTCCAATGTTCCATATCCACCTACAAATATTTATTGAAAAAAATAAGAATGAAGACTTTAACTAATCATAATTATTCTCAAAGTTAAGACCCTTTGATTATGACATATTTTAGTTTAATATTTATTAATTTGGTTATTCTAGTAATACTTAAACCCAAGAAAAGTGTGACGGTTAACGTGTTCAGGTTCGTTTGTTGGTGGGTCAGAAATATTCAATCTGAAACCGACATATTTATATAAATGAGTCAGATATTTTAACCCTAACTTGTTTACTTTCAACCAAACACGACCCATATAACTCATTTAACTAAACAAGTAAACAAATTAGCGGTTCGAATGGATCAAACATGTAAACAAATTAGCTGTTCAAATGGATCAAACAGGTCAAACATGTTGATTTTTTAAAATGTATATGTATGCATAACATACTAAAGTATATTTATTTTTCAGAACATATGTAATAAATCATATATATATAAACTACTAAAGTATGAATACATATATTTTTATACATGATTTAATAATTAATTGGGTTGATGAATCAACCTATTTATTATCACCAATCCGAATGTAACCTGTTTAATAAAGGGTAATTTGAGTCGATCACAAAACTGACCAAAACTAGGTTGTCTCAACACTAACCTATTTATTTTCATGTTGATATCAGGTCATGTTTCGTGTCGGATCATGATTTGTCACCCGTAAATTAAACTCATCAACCAAATGAGCAGATTTTTTACTTTATAGTATTTGTGAAATGTTATGCAAAATAAATAAAGTTTTATTATAACAAACATATCATTTAATTTAATTAAAAATAAATAGTGATTAAAATATAATTGGCACCTGGTAAGGCAATAAAGCAATCAGAATGAAGAGCCATCTCAGCTTTCCTTTGATGCATATTAGATACTGCTCTTACTTCTCCTACTGTTTCACCAGTTATCTACATATTTCCATTTACAATATCAAAATTATAATAAAAAAAATATTATTTTTAACAAATATATATTATAATTATAATTCCGTACCTCTTTGCACATGAGAGTTTTGGGAATAATCCTGATGAAATTCAAAAAGCTATTTATTAGTCATCAAGAGAAAAAAGGATTAAACCTTTGAAGGGGCATAAAGGTAATTTCACTATACCCTAAAACATGACCACCACCACGGTGTACCTCCTGTGAAACCAGTCCCATTAATCCTACACTCCCTCCACCGTAAACAAGATTCAATTTCCTTTTTACCTTAAAAAACATAATGATATCAATTAGTATATAGTCATGTAGTGTAAGGGTAAAATAGTCAATAGTTATATACTACCTCCGTATCAAAATAAGTGATACATTTGGGAAATTGCGGTTTTTGAGGCAAAAGATTGGAAAGTGATTTAAAATAGTATAAAGTGGATAGTTAGTGGATAATGGGACCCACTTCTTTTGGATGTAGTGAAATTAATGATGTTTAAAAGTAAAAGTAAGGGTAAAAGAGTAATTTTACTTTATTAAAGTAGATAGTTAGTGGAGAAGGGGTCCCACTTTTTTGCCAAATAAGGAAAGATTTTGAAGTGTATCACTTATTTTGTTCCACCCCTTTTAGGAAAGTGTATCACTTATTTTGATACGGAGGTAGTATGTCTCAACACAAATCCACTCCCAAATATTATATTGATACCGAAACCGAAAATGATAAATTTTCAAAACGTAATTGTATTATATTGAAACCGAAACTCGACTGATTACATGTTTTCGGATATGGTTAAGTTTTTAGCCCAATGCTCATTCTTATCCGAAAACCGAATCGAACCAAACCGAAACTGAAAATGATGAACTTTCAAAACCGAACCGTAACTCAACCGATTTGGTTTTCAGCTTGGTTCAGTTTTTTCAACCAGATGCTCACCCCTAAACGTAAGGGTAAAATAGTCAAAACACATATGATTGTCATATATGAATCAAAAGTTGTTCTTTACAAATCGATCAACTTCCAAAACACATATGATTGTCATATTCGACTTATCTACAAAACCAGTCTTATATACATAACTAATATTATCTCACCTAATATTCAGTGTAGATAAGTCGAATATGTAGTTAATTTAAACTGAATATGAAGTATAATCTCAACTATGGATCATTTAGATCTAAAAGACTAAGATTGGTTCTTCTGTATATAAGGTTGATTATGTATTGATGTTTGTTATGATACATGATACATATATACATACATGATACATACAGAGACATACCAATTCTTGGCCTAATTCAAGAGCAGCATCTTTATAACAGTCTCTTTTGCCAGCACTGCTACCACAGAAAACACACACACTTTTGAATCTTGATTTTGCTCCCTCCATTTTTATAACTTGTTCTTGTTATTCTTCCAATGTTTTTAGGGGTTTTTTTATTCTTTGAAGAGTGTAGTAGTCTGAATGTGATTGTGGCAAGTGGTTTTTGGAATATGAGAAAGGAATAATGGAAGGTGGGTTGGTTTATGTAAGGATTGGAGAACTAATTATAAGTAATGATAATTGGATGACTCTTGGAACTATATTGGGCCACGTACGCCTCGGGGGTAATTTTGTAATTTTCTTGATACCTTGAAAAATCTAGAAAAACAATATTGTTTTATTTTATAATAGTAGTGTTGAGGTGTCCCACATTGGACAAAAGATGAACCGATAATGTGCATATAAGAGTCATGAGCTACTCCTCTTACAAACAGTTGGTTTTAAGATGGAACCCCACAAACTTACAAGTAGGGAACCTATACAATGCGACGACAGGTACCAATTTTTATATTTTGTGGTGGCGATCATGATGGTCGTGTGTGGTGTAAATAGAATGTCAATGGAACGATTTTGGAGTGGATCAATTTTTGGGTTGTGGCAGTGGTGGTGGTAGTAATGGTGGTTTTGATTTCAACCTTTTACAATTTAAGTGCTTGATAAGGATAATTATAGTCAACTAATTAATATATGAATTGATAGCTCAGTTGGTTAGGGCTTTTTGTTAATAACATATAGATTGTGAGTTCAAGTCTTTTAGCTGAAAATTAATTTCTTATTAAAATAATAATTCGATTTGTATAATGAGGTCTTTCAAAAAAGAAAAAAAAGAACACTCCGAAAAGAAAAAGTTGCTAATCTAGTAGCTTTTAGAAAGAGTTGACCCTTTTAAAATGTAAAATTACTAGAGATAGGTTATTGCAGGTCGAGAAAGAGATGGTTGTGTTATCGGTTGTTTTGAAGATATGTGTTCGTGTGTAGAAATATATGAAAAGAAAAAGGAAAAAGAAAATTAGAAAATACATAAAGAAATTAGACTATTATCTAAATTAATAATTTTTTTGGAGAAATTAGATTAATTTATCCAATTCTTCTATATCGTGTTTATACCACCATGGCACCATACAAATATCCACAATAAAATCATAATTATTTCCAAATCAATCACAAAGTGACATCTTCACACCTTATCCATAACAACTAAATTTAAGTATCTACAAACCAAAACTCTTTTTCTAGTAAAACACTTAAAAACGACAAAACAATAGTTCGAACAAAGGATGTAACACAATAGAAACTCCAAGTTCTATGGAAGATTTCTACGCAACATATTAAAATATGGAGTATTTTTTTATTGAAGGTGATTTCTATAAAAACATAAACTATTTCTTATATCATAATGTACAATATTTAAAACAAAGAATACAAAGATTGTGAAAAAATGATTATGATATGAAAAGTAGTTTTTATGTGTAAAAATCACCTCACATTCTTTATAGCTATTTTATTATATTTTATCTGGAATTGATTTTCCTTCTTCCATATGAAACTATATTTATGCTATATATGCATACATACATATACACATTCATGTGTATACTTATCTTATATGTATAGTTCATGCTTTGGGTTGTTTGTTTATGATTTGTGGGGTTTTGGTTGACCAATGGCACTATCAATTCCCCTGTCACTTGTTTATAGAATGTGCTAAATGAGGATTATTACTTTGAGATAAGGCTTTGAAATGTAAAGTGGAGGATGAATTAAAAGATGCAAAGCAATATGTATGAGTGTATGCAATGATGTTTTTTTTCATTTTTTGTCTCAATGGATGACATTGATCATACAAAACAACGTTATTTAATCTCATTAAAAGCAAGATATGAGGATGTGAGATGTAGGCAGTTAATATATTTACAGAAAGAGAGAGTGTTTCCTTAAAAATATCCGACAAAAATATATTATCAGAAAAAACAAATGTTTGATGCCATGAGTATATATGCATTTGGTCTAATGAAGAAGTCAATGTATTGCTCACATATACTTTCCCGGATTTAAAATAAGTGGTACATTGTTGGTTTCACATTTTTTTAGGCAAAAGATGATAATAGAGGTTAAATTAGATTAATTGGATGGTTAGTGGGGAACGGGTCCCATAATTTTTGAATAAAGTAAAAGTAATGCTATTTAAAAGTAAAAGTAAGGGTAAATGAGTCATTTCACTTTATTAAAGTAAGTAGTTAGTGGGTGTAGGGCCCACTACTTTTTACCAAATAAGGATATATTCAAAATGTATCACTTATTTTGATACACCCAAATATGAAAGTGTATCACTTATTTTAAATCGGAGGAAGTACATCGTAATGCATATTTCATATCAGTCGGATATTGAACTTTTTATCCAACAACAATGTTTTAAAAACCAGGTTTACCCGATCGAACCGAACATGAGTAGGTAGCTGGTCGGAATGCGCCGGTTAGATCGGCTGTTATAACTGGGTCGGAACCAGCCGCTTTAACATAAAAATTTAGTTGAACCGGCCGGTCGAGCCGAAAAATCAGGGTTTTAAACAAATTAGCTAAATAAAATAAAAATATGTAATTTTTTTATAGGTTTTGGATTTTAAAAGTATTAAATTAAGTTAAAAATATATTTTAGGTTTATTTAATTCTTTATTGTATTTGTTTTGTACTTTTTCTAGTGTTTTCTTTACATTTGTACATCATTTACGTACTTATTGTATCATATATACTCAATAAATGTCATCTGGTTTGACCGGCTAAACACCGACTACTTCAATACAAAACCCGTTTTTTACAACATTGGCAATGCCTCTGTTTTTATATATTGGGCTTCTGCAGAGATGTGGGCTTTTTCTCCTGTCTCTAATGTGTTAAAATGGATTGCTTAAGCCCAACTAGTTTTTCCAGGTCTTTTTATCGGCATTCATGTTTTTTAAAGATAATTATGTTTATAATAAACACCTCTAGGTGGCTGAGTTATTTATCAGCATACGTTTTATAATAGACACCTCTTACTACTAGTTAATCAACAAATGGTTTTTTTTATCAGCATACGTTTTAATTGTTATACACAATGTGGATGTAATATTATATAACTTAATGGTACTTAATTATAGCTTAGAATTTTATTTAATCATCTCTAGTATTTTCAATAATATAATCAAAAGAAGGTTTTATAGTTGGAGCTTTTCGATATTTACAGAAGTTATAATCAATCCACATGGTGCGAATTTACATCTTTCAGTCTTTGACTTTTTTTTGTATTCAGCCAATTCCCTTTGATACCTCTCCTTATCCTTCAATCCTTGCTTTTGATAAACCTATTTTTAAATATGAATTTAATTAAAAATTAAATAAAAAAAAAATACTCGAGACATTTATTAATCGGTTTTTCCGTACCATTTTATCTTCGGGAGAAAGATTATTCCACGACTCACCGATCATCTTTGTGAACTCGCGTTCATTCTCGGGATATTTTAACTTGAGTTCGGCATGTTTTTCTGCGAAGAAGAAATTGTACCCGCTTCGATTAGTTTTTGGGCGTTTTGGGTCGCTTTTATATTTCCTCCTTTTTCTCTTTCTCGAATTGTTTGAGTTTATATTATATGGAACAATGGCATTATGTTGCGGGTGGTAAAGTACTCCATGAAGGATTTCTGAATCCAATTGCATCGTCACCAAATAACCGTGTTCGAATTTGGTGTTAATTATTCCATTAGCTTCAAAAGATAAACATCCTATAAACGAACATAAATAGTATAGGTTACGATATTAATGATTCATGGAAGTAGAACTTCTATGAGTCTCAGTACCTTTTTATAGATACCTTGTAGTTTTTAATCCCACATTGGTCAAAGAAAGGAAATGTTGCTACCTTATATGGTATTGTCTACCCAAAACAATTAGTGAAGATTAATATAAATTATTTTTACATGATATTAAAGTAGGTTAATTAAATTATATATTAACCGCTCTGATACATGTTAGAATAGTTTATACAAAATCTTAATTTTTTATTTTTATGAATATATATTAAATTGTGTATTAACCGCTCTAATACCATATTAGAATAGTTTATATAAAATCTTAATTTTTTATTTTTATGAACATATGTACTACCTGAGTGTGCAGAGGGTTTTGATCTCAAAAAATAAGTGAGTTCATATTGATATAAGAATCTTGAATAACGCTTTCTCAACGCATATGAAGCACTTGTTGTCGTTGACGAGAATCCGAATATTGCCCTCACATCCCTCCATTTTTTCATTGTCACTACCTATAATAGTTGAAAAGCTATTAGTTCTACATATTGAAGTAAGTATACTAGTGACTTATGCCTTCGAGTACATATATTATATTTATAGACTATCAACTTTTACATACTACGATTAAACGTAGATGTATCCGTGTTCAAGCTATTCTCGGAAAGTTGGGTATATGACTCTGATGTATACGACTGGTATTCCCGTGACCGTTTCCAGATTCCCTCTAATCATTCTTCTAAAGTGTTATTCAATGAGGTTTGAACCAGACCCAAGTACACTATCATCAAAATCCCCACTCCTAGTCAAAGGTTAGCATGTTTTTTTTTTTTGTTTGTCAATCCAAGTTATAAAGTCGAGAAACTCGATCAATATGACGGTTGATTCATTTAAGCATTTAATCTCAAATTAATTATACTTTAATTTTATCGCGTATAGTTATTTAAAACGTACTTCAAGATAGTCTTATGTTTGTAATAAATTTTCAATTCTGGTTATTGTATTTTGATTTGGTGTAAAAATGATATAATGCATAAAAAGGTACATCTAAGCGAAATAAAAGATGAACCTTGTCAAAACCACCTCTATTAGTCACCTCTATGTATAATACATGCAAGTTTAGCTCCTTTCCTCCGATTACAGGAACCTGGCCTGATCATTACAGATTAAACATTAACTCATATAAACAATTAATGATTAATGATAAGGATTCTTTTGACGGATGTCTTAGAAGCATTCAACTTTCATTTATTCAAGAACATAAAAACATTAACTCATATTAACTCATATAAACAATGAACATAAAAATTTTCATTTAAATCGAAACCGTATTAAATTCGTTTTCTAAAATGGTAGATTATTCAAGACATATTTAAGAAATTAATCACTTTACTAATTTAACGTTACTATATGTAATTAGTAAGGATAATGATTTTAGGACCACATAAATCACTTTATCTACTACATTGTACAACATTTAAAGCATATTGTATAAATACTGTAAAACAGTAATTGTGATGTTTAGAGTAATTTATGTGGTTTCAAAATCACTTCCCAATTAGTAAATACGTTATAAATCCCAATTTACAATTAAAAAGATAATGATACAAGTACAAGTATATAAATAACAACGGTTAAAAAAATAAAATAATGACCGTTAAAAAAGATAAGAAGAGTATTAATTACATGAGTTTGGTACCCATGAACCTATGGAAGCTACGGAGTGTTTCCCAAAAGAGAGAAGAGTCTTTAACGACGTCGTCATGGGAAGCCAGTGCCACCGGATAATATTCAGCCTCGCTACCAACTCTACCCGCCGGTGCCATTTTATAACCGGCGACATCAAAGGGTCACCAGAAAATCAAGAAATTGACCGCCGGAGACACAAACACAGAGATTGAAATATAAATAAGTGATAAGAAGAAGGTAATGCCGTAATGGTGTTAACTATTAAAGGTGTTGTCGAAAAACAACAAATCATTTTTCCTCTTTTTTTGACAAGTGTTATTTTTTGGAAACGATAAATGAAATAACGGAAGCCTACTCGCAATTTTTCAGCGAGCACCCCGAGTTAGAGCTCCGTATAAGCGGGCAAACCCAGCTCCCAAAGGGATTTCCAAGGAAAATTCCTTATATGTGCTCGTGTGAGGTATGAGTTAAATTACGCTAATGCAACACTCCCAAAGGGAATCGAACTCACGACCTGCAGCCTACATGGGTATAAACCAAGTGACTCAAACCAGCTAGGCTGGCCATCATTGGCTTTTTGACAAGTGTTATAGCTGAGGATTTTTGCCCCTTTTCTCCATTTAAAGTTTAAAAAACCAAAAAGTATTTAAATTTTTGCCCCCTCTTCTACATTCAACATTCGGTGCACTTGTTTAGCGCATCTTAATAAATATTATACCGAATGGAACAATTAAAAAATATTAAATCAATTTATCTTAGGATATATGTTAAATCCTTAAGCAAGCATAATACTTATTAAAAAGTTTCACACAATTCAAACAAGTTTTACACATAACTTTTTAATCATTCAGATCGTTGAATCATTTAGTTCTTAATCATTTTGCTTCTATAAAAAAACGCCTAAACTTGTTTTACTAAACTAATTTTTATAGACAAATCGATTTAGAAGATCTAATATAGATAATCGTGACTTTTAGAAGGTTACTGAAAACTCTTATCACTTGGTTATCATAAAATAGTTTAATACGTTTTGATACACACAATTAAAAAAGCCTTATTTGATTTTCTAATTATGTTAGATCGAATCGACTTTTGCACAAGCTGGGATCACAAATGAATTTAGTGAACAGGAAATTGTATAAGTTTATCTTTTATTTTTGTTTGATTTCTTCAAAAAACTCAAAATATTTATTGAGCCGTCGAAATATAAGCTTTATTGGGTGGCTTAAATTTGTGATGAAATTATCATTATCTCATACGGATATTAGTCCATAAATATTGGTAAATTAATTAGGGTTTATCTTACCATGCTTTAAAAATATGAGATTAGAAATGTTGTGAATACCAAAATTTATTTTCATTACAAATAAATGCATCTATTAGACAATATGAAGTTTATTTTTTGCATGAATTAATTGTACTTTTAAATTAAAACGGTAAGTTTACGTTCATTAAACTGTGCGTAATGGGTGACCAAACTAAGTTTGGTCACTCCTGCCACCTCTGCGCCACATCCGCTCGACCAAACACATAAAAAATCCCGACCAAACACATGTAACCAGGCGACCAAATCATTCCCCTTTGAAAAAACCTTCCCCCTTTGAAAATTGATCGGTCGTCTGGACCACCGATGGACACTTTCGACGCGTCGAAGTGGTGTGGGCGTAAGGGGGGGACTCGTCTTTTGGTGGGATGTGGCAGGTCACGACCAAGAATATTGGTCGTGCGTTACCCCAAGTCTTAAACATGTTATCTCATGCCTTAATGCCTTAGGGCATTAGTTAGCCATACCTTTTAAATAATACTTCCTCCGATTCAAAATAAGTGCTATACTTTTCATAAATGAGTGATTCTGCTACACTTTCCATAAATGACAAAAAATAATAGGACTCACACCCACTAACTATCTACTTTTACAAAGTGAAATAACTTATTTACCCTTACTTTTTTACTTTTAAACACCATTAACCCCATTTTATTCAAAATATGTGGAACCCATTATCCACTAATCATTCAATTAATCTAATTTAACCATCATTACACTATTTTGCTTCAAAAATCGTGAAAGTATAAGTGCAATACTTATTTGAATCGGAGGAAGTATGAATTTGTTGTTAATGCTTTGAAGGTGCAAAAAGCATTAACCAGAATTTAGTCCAACAACGAAAAAGAACACAATATTCAGTCACAAAACTGCCATATAACTTTTACACATCGTACAAAAAACCAATCACCCTTTACAATGCATCACAAGAAATATAATTTTGCTAATTTACAACGTTAAACTTAACACATGGTTCTGTTACTTGTTATTTAATTACTCATTTCCAAGTTTTATCCCAGAAAGTTAATCACATCGTCTTCTCATAATCCACATTTGTTTTCATACATTCATTCATCTACAACAAAAAGAAAACACAAATCTTGATCACATCACTTTCTGATCATACTTAACACATTAATTACGGAAACAAAAAGTTTATTGGTCAACCCAACTAGGCCTATGTGCGGTCCAAGAACCGAACCGAACTGAGAATCAAGAAAATGGTTTCGGGCGGACCGAGGACCAAAACGATGACGCTGGGAGCCAAACCAGACCGAGAACCGACGGGAACCGAACCGAGAACTGAGAAAGTTTATTCGGCTTTGTTCTCGGTTTTGGATCGAACCACTCGGAACCGAGAACCAAACCGATATAGCTTGGTTCGGGCCTGTTTGGGCCTGTTCAGTCCGGTCTGGTCCGATTCTGCGCTTCTTTCGGTCAGTTCTCGGTCCATTTTGTAGAAAATCATGATTCAAACATTTGGAACACAGATCAACAGTTAACAAAACTTACTTTCCATTACTAAAACTCAACCGGTCAATGACCAAAAACAAAACTAAAACCTCTCTACACAAAAAACTCTCACTCAACCTACATACTACTAGATCTGAACTTCTTTAGATGTAGAAGATCAAGATCGATTACAACAGAACTACAAACCCTAACTATGAACGAGAGAGAAAAGAGAGAACCTGTCACACACACAACAAACACATACAGAATAATAGATATTTTCTAATTAGAAAATGTTATATACCTGGCATTTTACCTTCCGACGACTTACCCACAATATTACACTTTGAACCCCTGCAATACCAAACATACTCATTTAAAGAACAAATACAATTGTACCTGAATTACCTTTTAACCCCTTATTCTGAACTAGCCTTACAACCTGATACCTGCACTAACACACTTAACCACAACATTAACTTTCACATTGAATTAACATTATATTTTCAACACCCTCCCATAATTCAATTGTGAAACATATCCAAAAGTTTAAGATTCCTGCAAAAATACTCGTGACTTTTAACACATAAACCTTTTGTAAATATATCTGCTGTATTCACAGTGGTATCAATTTTATGAATTTCAATTATTCCAAACAGAACTTTGTCCCTAACAAACTGCAAGTCAATTTCAAAGTGTTTAGTTCTGTCATGGAATACAGGATTTGCAGCAATCAAAATAGCTGCTTTGTTGTCACAAAACACTTGAGTAGGTTTTTTATTTTCAATTTTTAGTTCAACTAAAACTTTTCTTATCCAGACTATTTCACTTACCACATAAGCAAGAGCCCTATACTCTGCTTCTGCAGTAGACCTAGAAACAGTATCCTATTTCTTACTTTTCCAAGAAACTAAACAATCATCAAGATAAACAGCATATCCAGTAATAGACTTTCTGGAAGACAAACATTTACCCCAATCAGAATCCACATAAGCTTTTAGATTAAGATTACTTCCTTTAGAAAAATTAACTCCTTTACCAGGAGAACCTTTAAGATACCAAAGAACTCTAAATGCAAGTTTCACATGAGATTCTAAAGGACTATGCATGAACTGACTTAAAAAGTGAACATCATATGAAATATCAGGTCTAGTTAAGGTCAAGTAAATCAATTTACCAATTAATATTTGATAATTAGACAAATCAGTAAGTAATTTATCACCTTCCTTAGCATTTGTTTCATCAGAAATAACAATATTTGTTTCTATAGGAGTTGCTACAGGTTTGCAACCTGTCATGCCAAACTCAGCTAAAAGATCCAAAGTATATTTTCTCTGAGATAAACAAACACCAGAATTCAACTATAACACTTCAATACCTAGAAAATATTTAAGTTTACCCATATCCTTTATTTTAAACTTAGAATTTAGATAAACTTTAAAGTTTTCAATTTCCTTTTGATTATTACCAGTTATAACTATATCATCCACATACACAAGTAACACAATAAAAACATCATCTTTATTTTTAACAAACAATGAATAATCACTACAACTCTTAACAAAACCATTAGCAGTTAAGGTTTCACACAACTTTTCATTCCATTTTCTAGGGGCTTGTTTAAGGCCATTTAAAGATTTAACTAATTTGCAAACTTTATTACTATTCTTTTCAAAATATCCTTCTGGTAATGTCATATATACATCTTCATCCAAATTACCATATAAGAAAGCATTATTAACATCAAGTTGAAACAGAGGCCAATTATTCTCAACAGCTAAAGCAATTACACAACTAACAGTTACCATTTTTACAACAGGAGAAAATGTTTCATCAAAGTCAATTCCTTCTCTTTGATTATACCCTTTAGCAACAAGTCTAGCTTTAAATCTTTCTACTTCACCATTAGCCTTATATTTTACTTTATATACCCATTTACATCCTATAGGTTTTCTACCTAAAGGTAAATCAGTTATGATCCAAGTTTCATTCCTATATAAAGCCTCCATTTCTAAATTCATGGCTTCTAGCCATTTATTATCTAATTTGGCTTCATTAAAACTTTTTGGTTCACTAATTTTATTTAGACCACTAACAAAGCACAAATTTTCAATAGACAGATTAGAGTAATTAACAACCTTTTTTATATTATACTTGACTTTATTATAATATAAAGTCATTAAATTTTCTTGGAACAGAAACAGATCTGGTAGACCTCCTCAACTCATTGTTTTGAATGTTATTAGGAACAGTTTGACCCTCAGAACTTGTAGTGTCAACAATAGGAGGTGCATTTGTAACACCATAAAAGGAACATGTAAGCATACATCACTTATATCTACAAAACTCCTGACACATAAGAGGTATCCCAAATCAACAAGCAATCAATTATTCTAATTCAAGTCACATAACACACCACGGGTAAGCAATTCAGTTCATCACAACATTTCACAAGTCCTAATTAAGCGATCTACTCAATTACTAATTTTACATGAACACAAGTATCGAGTTTATAAAAACATACACGAGTAGTCACTGTCAGTGACGTCAGCACTCTTTCTTTTCCTTTCTACAGTTGATGAAGATTTCCCGACCACCACCGCACTTGACCCATAATCCACTTTCTTTCCAAAAGGACATTTACTCCTTTCATGTCCCTTACTTTGACAATTCCAACACACATCCCGTGGAAGCTTGCAATCCTTACCTTCGTGTCCTAGTTGACCACAACTCTTGCATTTCATGGTCTGAACAGTGCAAGTCCCAAAATGAGCGGACTTACATTTACGACACCATGAGTTCTTTTGACCTGATCTGTGAGCAAACTGCTTCTGACCCGCGTTTCCCGGTTGTTTATAGGCGCCTTGGTACCCTAACTCTAGATGTGACGGGATTTCCAAGTGTGGGTATGGGTAAAGTCCCTGAGGTGGAAGTGGATGATTTATCTGAGGTGGAGAGGGTTGGTTCATTTGTGGCGGGAATGGATAATTTGCTAGTGGTTGTGTTGACGGGAGAGTAAGAAGCAATGGGGCGAGGATCGAGGGTGTCATTCCTTTGATTAGTCGTTGTTGTTGTTGCACCTGATTTCTCAACTCTTGCACTTGGTTTTCCAACGCCTTAATATGTGCTTCCCGGTCAGTCTCCACAGTGTTACTGGAGGTAGCAACTTTTTCTGGGGTCAAGGGGGTCGGGTTCTCTTTATCTGTCATATCTGTAGCAAAACACAACATCTCACGAAATCTTAGTTTAAATCGTTAGTACCTACATACTAACTATAAACTAACTTTATTCACATTTGCTCTAACCCCACTCGTCCGGAATGCTTGACCAAACTTGAGCCACGATTTGGGAATGGAACACCAACCCCGTGTATCCATCGCCAAACCGAAGCTCTGATACCAAGTTGTAACACTGCAAAATTTAGAAAGCTTTTTTTTTACATGCCCGAAGGCGAAACGGTGTCACTTAAACGACATGGCTCACTTTACAAACACAACCCATTGAGCTTGGTCAGTCATCCCGTCCATAGCATCGATCAACCTGAAAAGATTCAACGAGGGAGGGATTAGCACAAAGCTAAGTGAATGAACATAAACTACAAATTATACAAAGCTCGACAAGCAAGCACCACCATCTCCACGATTGTTACTCCTCGTAACCGCTTAACCGTTGTTCCCCTGAATCACTGTTCCACCGAACCAGTAACCGCTAACTGTCTAATCACTAAGCACAGAAGTAACTCTACATCTCCGCCTACTAACCTCGGAAGTAGATTCTACATCTCCGATTGCTAACACGGAAGTTATAAAACATCTCCGCATTGGGTAACACTATCACTGAGGAACGGTGGCTTTGCGGGCCTTAAACCGTGGTTGGCCAGAACCACAGTAACCGTTGGCGCTTCGTATCCAACACCCGGGCAACTCCCTCCCCTTAACCATGTAACGCATACAGGTAAGGTCGGATACCCTACTAGTCGATACCCTTTGCCCAGCCGTTATCCTTCCGACACTGACCTCTTACCTATCCTCGATTCCCACTAATCGAGTTGTTGTTACCAATCAAGCAAAACCTTTTCATCTATGTGCACATATCCTATCTCACTTAACCCGATCAAACCGATACCAACAAGCGAGCTTATTTACGAAAGACTGCATCAAAAGCATCCCAGGCAGAATCCCCTAACACTAGGCATACATAACTAATAGACTAGCTACGAATACACAGCGAAAACACCACGAAAGAGTTCCCAGACGCGAACTACAGTTCGCGTTCGCGAACTCAAGTTCGCGTCGGGAACTGAAACGCGACCGAGTTCACGACTAATCCCCATTTTCTCTGTAAGCACTTCGCGATCGGGAACGGGAGTTCGCGACGCGAACTCCCCACGTCTGGTATAATCCTGCAAATTTACTAGTGTGCACAAAACCAAACCTAAATGAACGAGACCCGAGTTGTAGGTTAAATCCACTCACCGCTCACCGTTACTTCCACTTGTCGAACTCAGAGGTCTAATGTTTCTGAGTCTCGATCCCAGGTCCTGTACATCAAAGGAATATCGAATTAGTATATAATTCCACCAAATTGTAAACAATGTTAAATATACATTTAACACTAACACTTGCACTAACTAAATAACCAAACACTTAAATCATCATAAGAACAGGTCATAACCATTTACACTTACATAACAAGTCAACTAGTCATTTGCAAGTCTTACATTCAAACGGGTCAAACCGGATTATTAAACAATAATACATCCTACAACTGTAATCATATCATCAACTTGCAATTCACCAAACGTTACCAATAACATTTCTAATCACATAAACCTAAAAAAATACTTACACTTTCACAATCCAAGTTATTTTAAGTCGTTTTACTACCAATTGGCCCAAACGGGTCAAAAAACCCGAACATCACTTACAACATAAACAATTCACATCCAATGTCCGTAAACTACTACATTTAGCAATTCATCACTAGTTAATTGAATCCAACAAGTTTATAACTATCATAACCCAACTATTTTACTTCAAAATCACAAGTTATATCTTTTGACCCAAATCATCCAAACACTAACTAGTATCTCATCAACCTCATCAAAACTTGATATAATACATAACCATTCATATATAGCATATCATTTTAACATATCAAGCAACAAAACCCGTAAAAACACACGAATGGCATATTTCCACCAACTAGTCATTTAACACAATAATTGGTTCATAATTTCTACATAAACTTAAACAATTGTTTTAACTAACAATCTCATCCAAATCAAGTCATAATCCACCAAAACATCCAATACTTGATTTCTCAACATCCATAACTTACTAAACATGTTTTCTCAACCTAATGAACAATTCCAAGCATTCAAACAACAAGAAATCCAAGGTTTGTCAAAACCCATATAACCTACTTTTACATAAACACACCAACTTGTACACTTTGCTAAAATGGTTGTACCTAGTACTAAATTACTTGTACTCTTGCAATAATACATGCCAAACTTTGCATAAACATTTAATATAACATCTAACACCATAATCACCAACCAAAACTCAAGAACACATAAACCCTAATTTATCAGCTATCATGAAATCGAAAACGAACACATATAGGTTGAAGCTTACCTCAAGAGCTATTCAAAAACGGGTTCGGATTAATGATTGGCCAAGAAACAAGCTAGGGATCTTCAAGATAAACTCAAGAACTTGAAGAAGAAGATGGAGGTTTAGAGAGAGAGGGAGAGAGACGTATGGAGAGAGAGAGAGAGAGAGATAGAATGAGATGGATTGGTGAAAGAAACAAAGTGGGGGATTTCCCCACTCCCCAACCGGTCAAACAAAGGTGGGGGACCCACTTGGTGATTTTTTTCACTTTTAAGCAATACAATCTAAAAAGTCCCTTTCGTAGTTAATTTATTTAAAATACCAAACGGGCTCCAATTTTAAAAACGAAAGCATTTCTGGAAACGAAATCCGACAAGGAATCTAAAGATATAAAAATCACATTTTCATTTAAACATTTCAGAAAACGGATATTTTAATCTCTTGATCAAAATATCACAAAAGGACAAAAGGTCAAACAATCAATTTAACATTTAGTCAATTTATTCCATTTAGGGTCAAATAGATATTTTTCCAAATATCATTATATACCTAAAACAACTAGGCCGGTTTTAGGATGTTACAACATTGGTTTGACTATCAACAGGCACACATGGACCATCTAAACCCCCATTATTTAGATTATCAACAGATGTATCTGGACCATCAGTACCATTGCCAACACCTTGTTGAGCCCTCCCATCATCATTGGGTACTTGGGAATCACCTTTAGTTTCAAAACTATTAAAAAAATTTATTTGTGACAAACTATTACTTTCAAGATTACTCTGATTTTCAAGAGACATTTTAAAGGGAAATATACTTTCATAAAACTGAACATCCCTAGAAAACAGAGTAACTTTATTATCTAGAGAAAATAATTTGAAACCTTTTTTCTCATTTGAATAACCTAGAAAAACACATTTTTCTGATTTAGAAGCAAACTTATCTGATTCATTTAAAACTTTTGAAAAACAAAGACAACCGAAACTTCTAAGGTGATTAAGGGGAGGCTGAACATTAAAAACCAACTCATAAGGAGATTTACCATTAAGAACAGAAGAGGGCAACCTGTTAATCAAATAAGCAGCAGTTAAAACACACTCAGTCCACAAATTAAGAGGAATTCCCCCTTGAAACATAAGAGATCTAGCATAGTTTAAGAGATGTCTATGTTTCCTTTCAACTATACCATTCTGCTGAGGTGTATAAGTGCAACTGGTTTGATATAAAATACCATTTTCATTACAAAAAATATTCGTTCTATTATTAACAAATTCAGTACCATTATCAGACCTCAGAACTTTTATATTTTTCTGAAATTGATTTTTTAGAAAATTATGAAATACCTGAATATTTGAAAAAACTTCTTCTTTTGTTTTTAATAAGAACACCCATACACCCCTAGAATAATCATCAACTACAGTTAAGAAGAACCTATATCCATCTCTACTAGTTATTTTGTAAGGACCCCATACATCAACATGAATTAATTCACCTATATTATTAGATTTATGGTCACTTAAAGGAAATACTTCCCTAGTTTGTTTAGCCCTATGACATGTTTCACATGGTGAAACATCAACACTACCTTCTAAATTTATTTTAGGTTTTAACAAATTAATCACTTGGTCAGCAGGATGGCCAAGTCTATTGTGTCAGACAACTTTAGACACACAACAAGTAGCAACAGTATTAGAAACAACAGAATTTTTACTTACTTCAATTACAAACAAACCACCAGTTTCTTTACCAATCATCACATTTGTCCTTGTTTTCAAGTCCTGAATATATCAATTATGTTCATCAAAACCAACAAATAGTTTACAGTCTTTAGACACTTTATGAACAGATAACAGATTCACACAGTATTCAGGAATTACTAATACATCATACAGGGTAATCTTATCATTTATTACTAGATTTCCAATTTGTTTTATAAAAGCATGTGTTCCATTTGGATGACTAACATAAATTTTAAGATCAGAAACCTCAACTATATTAACAAGATTTTTACAAGAGCTAGCCATATGTTGATTAGCTCCTAAGTCAACAATCCATCCATATTGGAAATTATCACACTTAAACACAGAATTGGAGCTAAAGAACCTACCAAAGTTAGAGTTAAAAATTTTGCTATTATTTTGAAAATTACCTGCCATATTAGATTGTAACCCAGAGGAAGAAGAAGATGCATTATTATCTCCAATCAGGTTCAATATTTTTGAAACCTGTTCGTTTGAAAAAAGGACAGAAGAGGAAGTTCCACTTGAACTCCCTTGTTTATCAGAAACAGAATTATTTGAAAAGTTTTTTGATTTGAAACTACTGTTTGTATTATTAGTATTGTTTGTATTATTAGTCTTCTTTTTGTAATCAGGTGGATATCCAACCAAATCAAAACACCTATCAACAGTATGACCTAACATGTTACAATTTGTGCATTTAAAGTTTGGATTAGGACTTCTGTAATTACTTTTACCACTGTTGTTATTATTAAAAAACTTTTTATTATTGTTGTTGTTATTATTATATTGAGAAGAGAAACCAACATTTTGAACTTTAGTACTACTATCAGACCCTGACCCTTTTCTATGAGACTCTTCCCTAGAAATAATACAATATGCAGTTTTGACATCAGGCAATGGGTCTCTAGTTAACACTATACTTCTAATTGGCATATACACATCATCAAGTCCCATTGAAAATTGCATTAGTTTTAATACTTTGTTATGATTGTTTAAAATATTTGCATTATTACATTCACACACATGAACTTCTACCATAGAATCATATTGTTTCCATAATGAATTAAGTTTATGATAGTAGTCAGATATAGGACTCCCATTTTGTTTTACTGAATTAATTTGATGATGTAAACTAAACACTATATATCCATCTACTTTATCATATGTTTCTTTCAATTCACTCCAAACAACCCTAGCATGAGTATTAAAGATTTGACCAGCACATAATTCCTCAGATATAGACCCCAATATCCAGGACAAGACTACAGAATTACACCTATCCCATTGACTAGCCAAAACTTCATTTGTTAAACTTTTAGTACAAGTTCCATCAATAAAGCCCAATTTATTTTTAGTACCTAGGGCCAACAACATAGACCTACTCCACAAACTGTAATTCTCAGAACCTTTAAGTTTTATTGAGATTAAAGGACTACCAGTAGTATCACTGGCATGAAGAAACAACGGGTCACTAAAGTCAAGTTTACTAATAAGAGTAATATCATTTTGGTCTCCCATATCTCCACCGAACAGATTGAACATAAACCACACAAGACAAACCAATAACAACAACAGAACCACACAGAAGAAAAAAACAGAACCTACAGAGCAACCAAGACAGGGACCAGTTTCCAGAACTCTCTGATGGAGTCTGGACAAGTGTTAACTCAGGGCTCTCTCTTCTACAAGATTAGAACCAATAATACAATCACAGAAAATGAAACACACAATACAATACAGAATATGCAGTAAACACGAAAAAGAACCTTGTCTATAGGCCAAGTTTTAAGACCTAGGGGCAGTTGATTCCCGTTAAGCAACGGAAACTCCGGAAACTCCCAGATCCAGGGACTTGCTACAGAATCAAGTGAGATAGAAGACTTACAGAGTAATCCACGCCAGGTTCTGTCTTGAGTTTAATACGTTGCAGCGGTAACGAACGATACTTTTATTCCTCTGGAACAGCCAAGAGAAAATCGATTTCGAAACCCTAGATCTGACGAGTGACTTGAGATCTTGAGAGAAGAACTCAACTACAATAAGCCAGATAGAAATCAGGATCGATAGACAGAAACCTCCTGGATCTGGAAATGATATTACGATAAGGCGATTTTCCGAAACCCTAATTTTCCGACGGACGAAGAACCAAATCGATCTATCGCGATAAAATCCAAAACTTATCGCTCTAATACCATGTAGAAAATCATGATTCAAACATTTGGAACACAGATCAACAACAAAACTTACTTTCCATTACTAAAACTCAACCGGTCAATGACCAAAAACAAAACTAAAACCTCTCTACACAAAAAACTCTCACTCAACCTACATACTACAAGATCTGAACTTCTTTAGATGTAGAAGATCAAGATCGATTACAACAGAACTACAAACCCTAACTATGAACGAGAGAGAAGAGAGAGAACCTGTAACACACACAACAAACACATACAGAATAATAGATATTTTCTAATTAGAAAATGTTATATACCTGGCATTTTACCTTCCACCGACTTTCCCACAATATTACACTTTGAACCCCTGCAATACCAAACATACTCATTTAAAGAACAAATACAACTTTACCTGAATTACCTTTTAACCCCTTATTCTGAACTAGCCTTACAACCTGATACCTGCACTAACACACTTAACCACAACATTAACTTTCACATTGAATTAACATTATATTTTCAACACATTTTAAACAGGCCTAAACCCAACCCACCAACCCATTAAAACACAAAGCAAGCAGATAACAAGAAATACTTCCACAATGCCATTCTTCAAATCATAAATCCCCAAATCATGATTACCATTAGGAAACAGCTCGAAATCGAGCTAATCCGTTTGATTTTTTTTGCCGAGCATTTCCGGTGGTAATTCCGACCAATCAGCCGAAATCGACATCTTTTTTGCTTCTTCTGTTAAAACCCTAATTTCTAGGGTTTCATAAAAAAGGTGCGAAATTGGCGAAACTCAAAATCAAAACAAAAATGAAAATTGAAGGCAGAATCAGATAATTTCCAGCTCCTATTGAACCATGGTAATAGGAATTTGGATAATACAATCTAGGTTGATGGAATTAGGGAGTACCTGATCATATTTCGATTGGATTGGGAGGAAGAAAAACGAAGACATTGTGATTGTGTGAAACGGATTAAATGAAAAAATATGTTGCGAAAACATGTTCATTTACGTCAAGTACATTGTCATTGTGTGAATGTTACTATTATCGCATCGAGCAACTCATGCTCAGTATTTATCGAGTTCGAATCCGACTACAAACAAGCTTTTGTTGGGTTTGAACTCTCTACTAGATTTTGTCAAATGAATATTATGTTAGTTGACACTAAAACTAACAATAATATCCTTTGAGAAATGATATTTAGTCATACTATTTGGACATATTAATGACTTACGAAACTTTTTAGACTTACTTTCGTTTTATAGCTTTGAAAAAGGAAAGATGTACCAAACTAAATATACAACTCTGTTTACGTTGCTATAACGACTTTAAAAAAAAAATATTTGTTGACTTTTCTTGGGTGGCCGAACTTCGCTCCTGTTTTCGCGACTTAACAAATACCATGGTCTTTTCCGAACTTTCCATTGACAATGTGGTAAATGTTTACTCATATAACAATCAAAACGGTGACGTATAAGAAGTTATTCGGTAGCTCTTATCAGTAGGCGTAGAGCAATCCCAACAGTAGACTTCGGTTTACTTCCCAATCCAATCGAAGGCATCTTAACATTGACACGCCCCTTCGTTTTGATGTCTTCGGTTGATTAATTCGCTTATCCGAATAGTTGAGTTGCTGAATTGTGAGGGCCATATCAATTTGTGTGTATATTTTTTGTAATGATATGCCCAAAAAACTGAAAAGAAGGTATATTGTTGGCATGAGTATGTCAGTTGTAGTTTGAGCTGACGTATCGATGGTATGACAAAAAGTAAATGTGTAAGTTTTATTCACTGTTGGGAGCAGTCTTATTATGAACAGAACATGCAATTGTTGAGTTAGCACAGACGCGATCAGATGTTTATTTACCGGGCAAGAAAAAAAAAAGTTTAGTCCTGAATAATCTCCATTATTTAATGGGCTCATATTTAAGACCTTGATGATATAGAAATAACTAAAACATATATATAGGGATAAACAAAATGAATTAATTCAAAGAAGTGTATAGTTTGTAATCAAGCGATACGTATAAGCAGGGGCGGACCTTAGTGGTGTCCGGAGGGTCTCGTATTATCCCTTAATTTTCGACTAGAATTATAATATTTTCACACTAAAATAAACTATATGTCGGCACTACCCATAAAAAAGCGTTCGGATACCCTTCACTTATAATTTCAGCAAAAAAGTAGTCTAAACTTGAAAGTCCTAAATTGGTTTAGATTATTAAGTAGCTCAAATTTTAATTTAATATAATAAATAAAGTTCACTTTCAAACTTTATGATAATTTGAACAAAAAAACTCAATACCCTTTTTATCTCTCTATTGGAATAATCAAAAACATGTCAAACAATAGAAACAAACTAATTTGTAGTGTAAAAAAAAATAACTTATGGTGGTTACGGATGTAAATGTAATGACTCGTTTTCGGAAAACAGGTCAACGAAGAAGACAACATTAAAATGTAGTATATAGTTTGTCGTTTTGTAATGTTTAATTAACTTGTGTTTTAATATTTACGTTGGAAAAGAATATGTTATCCCTAAACATTCGGTCTGGGTCCGCCACTGCGTATAAGATGTTGAAAGATGTATACATTCATTCTTTCAAGTTGCGATGTGATTAACATTTTGTATATTCTTAATATAACAATTTACGTTTTGTGGCTACTCATATTATTGAGGATTTTTAGGCGTCTTTCTATACCAGGGTGAAATTTAGGGGAAATTGCAATAATTTTTATGATTTGATTTGGAGTTGTAATCCTTTAGATCTTTTATAATTTTCTTTTATGTTTTGGGTTTTCGGTTGAGGATGATAACTTTAATGAAGCTCTAGATTGATCTCCCTTTTGATGTCCAAATTTTTTTTACATAATATTAATAGGTAGGTAGGAGTTGGTGCATCACCATCATAGTAACAAATTCGTCATCCCTCTTCATCATTCCCATCTTGAAACTCTCACACAACTCACAATTCCCCCACCATCCAAATTATTTGCTTTTCTTTTTCCCAAAAAACAAAAAACTCCATGCCCCCTCTCCTCCTCTGTCATCATTGCATGTAAACCCATGGATACTTTCTTTTATCTCGTAGACTGCTTTTTATAAATCAAACATTAGTGTAGATCAACTAACCATCAAAAGAATTTTTGGGTTTTACCTTCACAAGGTTTCAGGTTCGATTTTCTTTTGTTCCGATTTAGTTTTTACGAATCTATAAGTTTTAATTTATACTTAAAGTATCAAATTACGCATGTGTTAACTGAATCGAGAACTGACCAGAAGCGAAGAACTGAACCGGACCAGACAGAGATGTACGATTTGATTCTCGGTTCTAATTTTGATGTAGACTAAGTAACGATAGTATAGATTAGACCGTTGATTCAAAGAAATACCGAATTAATCTAATCAAAAGCACGTTGATTTGAGAATACCGTGGAAATGACTTTCAAATTCTATTCAACACAAACAACAATTTTGGAGAGAAAACTAAAATTATGTAAAAACTTCAACGGATAATTCCAATGAACAAAATACACTTTAAATATGGCCCAAGTTTTCGAATGGGTCAAAACGACAAACGAACCATAAACTGGGTCTAAACAAAGTTCATAAAAATAAAGAAAAACTCTAAATGCAAATAAAAAACAACGTTTTTGGGATGAGAAGTTAGATAAACCGCCTACAGCTGTTTATCACGCCGTAGCCTTCGTCTCGAGCTTTTGACGGGTCATAGGCCTGAAACGGAGACTCGGACCAGACAGAGATGTACGATTTGATTCTCGGTTCTAATTTTGATGTAGACTAAGTAACGATAGTATAGATTAGACCGTTGATTCAAAGAAATACCGAATTAATCTAATCAAAAGCACGTTGATTTGAGAATACCGTGGAAATGACTTTCAAATTCTATTCAACACAAACAACAATTTTGGAGAGAAAACTAAAATTATGTAAAAACTTCAACGGATAATTCCAATGAACAAAATACACTTTAAATATGGCCCAAGTTTTCGAATGGGTCAAAACGACAAACGAACCATAAACTGGGTCTAAACAAAGTTCATAAAAATAAAGAAAAACTCTAAATGCAAATAAAAAACAACGTTTTTGGGATGAGAAGTTAGATAAACCGCCTACAGCTGTTTATCACGCCGTAGCCTTCGTCTCGAGCTTTTGACGGGTCATAGGCCTGAAACGGAGACTCGGACCAAAAGTTATGGCATTTTTAGTTGAGCCCCTTTTATACCACGATCTTGGGCTTCCATAAACATAAGGTTCTGCTCTTCTATTATTAGGCCTACATCAAATTTTCATTAAAATTTGTTTCTTGGGTCAGTCGAAACGGGTAAAAATCAATAGAAAAGTCGTAGAAATTTCGTCGATTCTCAGTCGGTTCAGGCCAATTCTCGCTCCGGTCCGGTTCAATAATTCCGCACGACATCGGTTGGGTTCGCGGTGCGATCAAAATCATTTTCTTGATTCTGAGTTCTGAGTTCGGTTCAATTCTATCCCTATCTCAAACTAAGATTTCTCCAGAATTTCCTTTTAACCCACCATAAATAAGCTAAACGCCTTAACCAATTAAACAAAGTAACAAACCCTATATTTTAACCTTAGTGTTTTGATCTCTAAAGTCAACATGCTACAAAGTTCTGAATCATTTACCTTGTGGAGTTGTGGTTGTTTATTTATTGAAAATGTATTTGATCTTTTTATGTTTGTTTTAAGTTAATCCATCACAATTAACATTATGACCATGTTGATTTATAAATGGACAGTAAGTGTATGACTGTCATATGTCAGCTTAGGGGTGTAACTACTTCAAATTAATATACCAAGGGGAATAAAATGTTAATTTGGAAAGTGTTACATTAAATGAGTCAGTGGACATTAATTAGAATAGTGGATAATTATTTTTTTCTTTTTGAATGACAACAAAGATAAATTGAGAGAGTTTAGGTATATGATAGTCATATATTCATTTTTTCACTTTATAAATTATATCTTTCTAATAAGAGAATAAACAAACATAAAGACATTAACCCCCTTAAATCGTACACGATAATTATATAAACGACAAATGGATTTACAAGACGCAACTCGCAAGCATTTTCCATCATGATTATTCTATTTATAAAACGAGATAAACGACTTTATACTTTAAAAGAACACAAAAGTAATGTTTTATACTAAACAAAATGATAAGGATTCATGGCCATGCAATTCTCAAGAAAGCTTTTGCATTACATGATGATGAAGTAGTCCCCGTTTGATTTAATTAGTAGTGCGATGCGAGTTTGAATTGTTAGATCAATTAGATATGTGTATTTCACGTGTCTAACCATATGATTGTAATACATGGAAATTGATTGGATAATATGAAAACAGAAAATTAAATAATCAGTAGAGCATTAGGTGTGGTGGTTTGGGGTCGGATGTCATCTCCGCGCCACCTATTCGTCACATCATTATTTCACATTTCACATTCAAAACCCCTAAATATCCCTCTACCATCACTAACCAATAATACTCCTTTAAAAAAATAAAAACCATTAAAAAATTATAATCTCTCTCCTCCCATTGGTCCATAATACCATCTCTCCTCACATTGGCTCGTGGGCTACGCCACCCATCCGACTTAGGGTCTCACTCACACAGCGCGCGGTGTGGTGGCTTGGGTCGAAAGCTGAGGTGGCGTCCGACTTGGGGTTTCACTCGTTATCACACCCCTTGCTCTATATAAGTGCATACACAAAGTAGACACATAACATGTTTTCCGGTATTTTATGTATATATGCTTACATACATGGATGTAAATTTACATATTACATCAAGTGGAAGATGTATACATACATTACTTCACACTTCATGATCAAAAGATGTAAACTTTTATGTGTGTATATATGCATACATACATGTATTTATAGGTTAGAAGAGAATATAATCTACAATAAATTACAGTTTAAATTTATTTTGAAAAAAAATAGAGAGATGTCAATTATTAATTAAATATATATGATTTTTCTAACATACATTTAATGAGGCTGTAATTATCATTTAAACACAAAATTAAATTCAATGCTTCTTTTAAAATGGTAGGTTGTAGAATACATTGATATCATTCAATACATATTTAGGAAATGACCGCCTCAATAAATGCACATTATCATATGTCCTAGAGGGCATACGTTAGAAAAATCCTATATAATCAATGTTTTAAAACCCGTATTTTGAATCGGACCGACCAACACTTCAAATATGGTCGGACCGGTCGAACCGGATGAACCGGTTGGTTCAACCGGCTAACAAAATTGTTGCATAGTTATGATGTAAAAATCATGTGAACGATGTATATTGAATAATATAAAGACAATATGTAATAAAAATAGATAAATTACCTCTAAAATTTGAAAATTACAAGTTAAAAATGAAAACTAATAATAAAAGTTGACAGATCAGTTGATTTCGAGTTTTGAGTTTATAGAACAATAACAATCAAATTAATAATAAAAGACAGAAATAAACAAAATTCATAAATTTCCATCCCACATTGCTGTGGGAGGAAAAATGTTTGCACCTAGCTGCTTATATAATTCACACATGCAGCAGCCAAAGTCTCCAACTCAACAGGTCTCTTTGGTTTGATTAATTTGAGATTCAAGTTATGACCCGGTTTTAAAAGCTGGTTTAACCCGCTTTTTTACGCCGGTTCAACCCGGTTTATTAGAAAACCGGGCGGTTCATTCCGGCCCAATTTTTACTTGTTGGCCCGGTGGTATTGGACCGGCTATTCCTTTGTTTTCCGGTTGGACCGGTCCGACCGGCCGGTCCGACCCGGTCGTTAAAACACTGTATATAATATAGTAGTATCTAGTAATGGTATTAAGAAATGGTAAATCCAATGAAAATTGAGAGGATAGTGAAAAATGCAAAACATGCACATGACGCAATAAATGGATTAAGCATATAGTAGTTAAGTTTTTAATTTATATCTCTATCATTATTCTAAAATAACCTATAATAATATTTCTGATAAATAAATTTATTATTCATTAATTGTTCATAGTAGTATTTTTTTTTTCCTTCATGAATAATTTTCCTTGCAAATTTTAGTGATACAAA
The DNA here is from genome assembly GCA_963853835.1 of Calendula officinalis. NCBI lineage: Eukaryota > Viridiplantae > Streptophyta > Magnoliopsida > Asterales > Asteraceae > Calendula > Calendula officinalis. Next base: position 87,812,512 of record OY970823.1, read on the forward strand.
TATATTAGTTTATAAATATGATATGTATCTTTACATACTCGTTACGAAGCGTGGACACCCACATTTTTAAGTATACAAGGGATATTCAAACGTACATATATGTATTTTAAGTTATTTCATCTCTTTTAAGAATATAAACTTTAAAAAACAGCTTACCACATTCAAATCTTCACATCAAATTTATATAATTTTTAGTTTATGAATATATCTTATTACTCCCTCCGTCCCACTTTAATTGTCCACTACAAAAAAGCACACAGTTTAAGAAAAGTGCATTAATTATATATGTCACCAATCAAATTTTCTATTTCCCACTTAAATGTTTTTTAATTGGTTGAAATTTAGTAAATGACACTGTTTGTGGGACAAACTAAAATATTATACTGGACATTTAAAATGAGAGGGAGGGAGTACTATATAAAGCATTTAGGTCTACCCCTTTAGGCAAGTTTAATGAGCCCCTTAAACTTGATTTTAAGGACCTTTCCACTTTTGTTAGTTAGTTCTCTACCTTAAAAAAATAAATCACAGCTAATAAGATTCGAACCCAAGACCTCTCCTAACTTATCACTATGTGTTAACCACTTGCTATACATTACACTTTGGTAACACCACTCACACTTAATAACAAAAGTCTGTTACTCGAAAATCATTTTACCCAATAACATTAAATATACGACGCTGTAAATTATCAACTCTTACCAAAATCCATATTTCCGTTTAATTATTTATTTCTAGCAACAATTATTACCGTGTAAACGAACAACACTTGCCGCCACGAAATATGGTTTCTGGATAGTCGTCGCCGCATTGCGCGGATACCCTGCTAGTCTAAATAATGTGTATACTTAACGTGTTTTTTGTTCGTACATATATATAATTAGTATATGTCGGGAATGGGATCTATCACTCCCATCCAATAATTACACATGCAAATTTTCTTAATTTCATGTTAACACTTGCCTGCCACTTCTACATCAACTACCACCAACTAAACTTTTATTTAGAATGGCAATTACATTAGAAAGGAAAAAGAAACAGAGTACGAACTACCGCAAGGAGCTAGAGATAAAAATTAAAAACAGAGAACAAAACAACAAACAACCTAACACAAACTAAAAAGATAGTTACACCATATATACAAATCATAACTATTCATTAACTAAACTAATTTTTATTCATTTATGAAATTACTTTTTTCTATTATAATCACGTAATTAAAATAGAAAAAATTACTCAATCAGTTAAAAGAAAACGTTCTCATTTTTTGCATAAGTTTTTTCAAGAGACAGTTAGTGGTGAGATCCATGACAATATATATTTTTATTAAAATATAAGGTTAGTTTGAAAAGAGAAAAATATTTTTAGGACATAATTAATAGCGGAATACTTGGTAATAACGTTTTCTATTAAATGGACCCACCAAATTTAAGAAATAAAAACTACTTTTGTTGAGACAAAGTATTTTAGAGGGTGGAATGTACTTATATATGATATTTTTAATCATCCATTCATTTAAAATAAAATATTTTTAATTAACCTGATAAATAGACTCATGATTTAATTTAAACTCAAAAAACTATATTGTTTTCAATTAAATATGTCTACCCAAAAAATAATTGAATATGAGATTTACTTATTTTCTTTTCCAATTTTATTAATTGATTTAAACATTTATATTAATCAAATAAGTAGAAATATTTACCAATAAACAATAATATATGTTTAAATCCTATAACAATCGATCTCTCTCCTTGTAAAATAAGACCACCAAGACACTACTATTCATGTAAAATAGGGGTAAGCTTTTGGGCCCGAAAAACCAGAACGGGCCAAAACCATGTAATAGGTCCGGTTTAGAAAATTTATCATCTTCGATTTCGGTTTTATTGGTTCCGGTTCGGTTCTGTCTTTGGATAGGGATAAACATTTGGGCTAAAAAATTGAACCGTTTCAAAACCAAAAATATGCATTCGATTCGGTTTAAGTTTGAAAATTCATTATTTTCGATTTCAGTTTTATCAATTTCTGTTTGGTTCGATTTTTGTACCATGATCATCCCTAAATTGTAAAACTTGATAAATAAATATAAAAGCATGATTGACATAAGAAAAGGGAGTGTTATAATAAAAAGCATTCCTTCTTTCTCTCATATATACCTTAATACCCTAAAGTTGCTTTTTCATCAAACACAATTTTATCCTTGAAATATATTCGGTTCTTTAGCTATATATTTCACTAAATTTGGGGCGTTGATAAACCAATAAAGTTCACTTCTTCGTTGCCCAAAATCCAAATCCAGTATCATTTTTCCCTCTTCTAAGTATGTGTGAGAGAATCTTTAAGCGATCTGATTGATTTGATGCAAAGAAGATTTGGATCAATAAATATGATTCTCTCTTAAATAAATACCATCTTCACCTGCACATTTATCTCTCAAATCTTTCTCTTTATACGTTCGATTAGGTACTTTTCTGCTTTTTTCTGGAAGTGTTTTGATCTTCAGCTGTTTCATGGTTTGATGATAGATGGCCAGGGTTAGGCTGATACCATATTAGAGTTTTTGAATGATCACCCTTAATGGTGATTGATATTGTTTATTGATGTATTTATACAATTACAAGATAATGACAATCCCTATACATATGGAAAGGATATATACTATACATTTAAAAAATATATTTAAACTTATCAAGATCATCTCAATATATGAGATGATACGCTATTAGAGTTTAATAAAGGCTTTCTCAACAGAGTTCTTTGGCATTCTGTCCACCTCTACTTTACAAGACTAGCTAGTATTTTGAAAAAGATACCCTAGTTTATGTGTGTTTTGAGTGTGTGTGTGTATATGAATAGGGTCTAGATCGAGTGAATTGAGTTAGTAAAGAAACAACGATAGAAGCAAGAAAGATGATAACTTTACGTGTGTTTATGTGTGTGATTAGGTTTTAGTGTGAAGAAGAAAAGATGCATGTAAGTAAGAATACAAAGTTAACCGATTGGTTTAGATCAATTGTCCATCAAAGATAACCTAGTGGTTTTCTTTTCAAAGGTCTAAGGTTAGGTTAAACACTTGCTAGGAGATAAAAAAAGGAGGTGATGTTTATTCCTCCAAAAAAGAAGATAGGTTCGAGAAAGGCACACTGGTCACTTGGATGTCGCATGACTAGAACTACTAACTTACAAACTCTGCGTTAGAAAAAATAGTAAGAATAGAAAGAAGACAATCTTTGTGTGTTGTGTGTGTGTGTGATTAAGGTGTAGTTTGTATATGTTGTGTGTGTGATTAAGGTGTAGTTTATATGTGTTTTGCTTGTGTGTGTGTGTGTGTGATTAAGGTGTAGTTTGTATAAGAAAATAAATAGCGAAGGTGGTTTTAATTTGTTTGTGTGTAAGGTGGAGGTGGGCATACTGCCAATGGAGCTCTGTTGGTATCTCTTTGTAAAACTCTCTTGATCATGAAATTACCTTCTTAATTAACCTCCTAAAATAACAGGTACCATTTCTATACTTTCATTCTTAATTTTTTATCTTGTTTCACCATTCATTGCTTCTGTCATGTGTTTTGTGAGATTATGCTTTTCTATCTTTGACTTTTTGCTCATAAATTTGAAATCCTTAGTAAATCATATATGCATGCTTGTTTGACCTAAAGTTGTGTGTGCTTTTGATCTTGATTTAACATATATAGCTCTTGTTTAATTAACCTTATTTGGTGTGTGTTTTTTTATCTAGATTCAGCTGAAATATTCAAGAAATCATGCATGCTTGTTTGACTTTTTGTAGGTTTGTAAGATCTTGAATTCTTGATTCAACATGGCTTTCTCTTGTTTGACTTATTGTATGAAATTATGCTTCTTTTGTTTCTTAATTTGACTTCTTGAAATCTTTTAAGAGATGATGCATGCTTGTTTGACCTTTCTGTGAGTGTTTCTGATTTTAATTACCTATATATGCCATCTTTTACTCTTTTCTTTTATTTCACTAGCACTATTGTAAATTTGTAATCATTCATTGCAAAAAGAAGAGATCATCAAAAGCAAGCACATTTACTTCTGTAAGTCCTACCCTTTGACTCTATCATCATTCAAGTATTTTTTTCTTATGTTAAAATTATAAATAATAGATCCACAAACTACTTTTGTTTTGAAAGGCTTGGATCATTTCTTTTTTTTTTCTTTCATTTTTAAAGGGTATTTAATTTATAATGAACATTCTCTTGGTCATTTGTTAAATAATTACGTAAAAACTAAATTAATTTATAATCCACAAACTACCTAGGAAAGGATTAAAATTATAAAAGTCATTTGAGAGTCCTTACTATTGTCTACGTACAAATTAACCAACCTAAAAACTAATATAATATATTTAAAATTGAATACATAAAATTAACCAACCTAAAAACTAATATAATATATTTAAAATTGAATATATCGCTAGCTAAACAATTTATAGGTGATTTTATCAACCCTACTTTTTATGAGGGGTGTGTATGTAAGCTTATATTAATTGGTTATAAACTTGTTGAAATTTTAAAAAAATCCATCACTTTTTTCTATAGAAAAAGGTACTACTGTTAACACATATTTCTAATTAATGAGATTTTTCTAAACAATTGCTTATTATAACAGAAAGAAGAAAAAAAATGTCTAGCAAGGAGATAGAAGACAATTACAAAGGATATTGGAGTTACAACACCTTATTCAAGCCAATTGCAATACATCTTAACCCTTATTGGAGATCCAAAGAAAAGAAAAAAATGTATATCATATTATTTTTGAAGCACTATAACATCCAAAAAAGGAGGATAACAACCTTGAAGTGATCATATTTCTAATGAGATATGATCTTTCCAAAATCATAAAGGAAGATCGACATGAGAAGATTACAATAGTACTTTTTTTACCATTCATGATATGTTGGCATACAGAAAAAGGGTGTTGATAATTATACAATGTTTTATAATGCATGTCTGCCATGGTAGCATCATATATAGACTTTACATCTTGAAAGCTGGTGTATATATATACATCTATTGCATGATTGTACTTTTGGCTTTGAAGATTGTACAAGCATTTGATGATATGCATGTAACAAGAAAAAAGGAAGGACAAAGAGGTAGGGCAATATATGAACTTAAATGTACCACCAGTTTCTACTTATGATCTCTTTGAAAAACATCATGTTTTTTCATTTATTGTACCCTCTGTCACAATAATAATTGCTCTCATATTAAGTAAGAGTATGAATAAGTATAACTCTCGTGTTATATAAAACAAAAAACCAAAGGGCCGGCTTTTAACTAGCGGTATAAGGTATTCTCCTTAATATTCTGAATGTAAGAATTTCATCTTATGAGTGTATCAAATTACATTATAATATAAAGGGATTAAAAAAAGTGAAAAAATGCATATATAATTATCAACACTAAACCTGCTCACGGTACAAAAACTGAACTGATAAACAGCCGAATTATACCAGGCCGAGAACCGGTGTCTTCCGAAAAATTGACTTTTTTCGGGGAGGGGATTTGGACCGGACATAACTAGTCTGAAAACCAATTTTGCATGAAAAATAAAACCGAAAACCAAATCAATATAGCTAGGTCCGGTCTGAATCCGACTGATTCTTAGTTCAATTTGCATAGACCTATTCAACATCATTTCGAGCAATATATTATCAATTCATTTACATAAACTACTACAAAGTGCCATAAAAAAAGAAATTATATGGATAAACTATAGAAAACCAAAAAAAATACACAGAAACTTGGAAAAAAGATTAATAAATATCATATAACAATTTAGTTTATTACAATAAAATAGGAAAAAGTAGACTCATATCATATGTAACATATAAATTAAGAAAAAGAATTGTGACCTTGAGATGAGGTCATAAACAGTAGTTCTAACTTATACTAACTTAATCTCTCAAGTAGTGCTTATATAACACCACAAGAATAAATTACACAAACCAAAATGAATTTAATATACTAAGTGGAAACTTACTTAGTTTTTTCATCAAAGAGGTCGTGTGTGGCGGCCAGCTGCCCGCCCACATAATCGTGCGTTTTTGGGGATCGGGAATTCGTCTCTTATGGATCCCGAGTTTGTGTAAACCCGTAGGTAAAACTGTTCCCCGAGGTATTGGCGGGCCCAGAACTCGGTTCGTATGTTCCACATTCCAACGTTATCGAGTGCCACGTAAATTGCAGACCATGATTTCGGGTAGACCTATGACCGTGTAAAAAAATACAAATTTTAGATGAGTTTGTTCGATTGTCATTATTTGGAATATGGTTAGGTGTCTAAATAGTTAAACAACATGATTAGACGGGTTAAATTTTGTACGGATTGGATTGGCCCGAATAACTTTTTGTCTAAACTTTTTTCTTTTTTATAAAAGTAGTTAATTTGTTAAATATGAATACAAAAGTTATATTATTTTAGTGATTATGTAACGACCATTGTGATGCAGGCCTAAATGTGGAGCTTTTATGCCCAAATACAATGTTTATGGAGACTTATTTGCATTTTTAGTTTTTTGTTAAATTTTGGACTTCGTTTTAGGCTCAGTTTTCGGGCCATTTATGTTTTTTGGACCGTTAAAAAATCTAGGGATTATTTAATGTTTTTTTAGACACTTGAAGAGTTAGATTTTTATTTTAACAAAATTGAATTTTTTTTCTTCCAAAATTCTTGTTCTTGTGTTGAACAAAGACCCAAATCCACGATATTCTTTAATCAAACATTGTTTTTTGGATTAGATTGTACTGCTTATTCTAAGAATCAATGGGACCAATTATGTTCTCGTTTTGTAGTCTGCATCACGTTGTGATTAAAACGTATATTGCATCAAAAGTACACATTGACCCGTTTGATCTTACGCGACCCGTTTATCAGTAAATGGTTCCAAACTTAAAACTTATAAACCATACTCACCTGGATTGTGCTACGTGCAACCGCATCCCGAAGGTTGTAACCGTTTCTGCTAGCTTGAGTCCATAATCCTCCATCCATTCTACATTTCCATACATAAAAAACCAAATTAAAATGAAACCATTTCTAACCCAATAAAAAAGCCCGATACGGTCCATTTCAGCCCATGCCAATAAAATTGTCCGTTTCAACCCGAACCCATTTTGACCCGTTACACAACAAACAATTACAAACTTACCCGACAGCAAAGAACTGGTACCCATCCATATGATAACTAAGCACAATATTAGTAGGGTTTTCAAACACAATCTCAACAAACGTTCGATAATCAGCCCCCATAACCGACGTGTCTTGATAAAGGCCACCACCAGTTGGTCTATCAGAAATACTTCCAACCCGAAAAACTCCACCGATGTTGAAATAGTCAGCAAGTTTTAGTGGAGTGTCAGCTGGCGTGAATGAAACACTGTTGAGCCCGTATCGTTGTTTGCCATTAACTTGGCCCGAAGAACTTTGGACAATGATGGTTCGGCTTGTGTTTATCATACCATAGTGGTATGAACCTTGCGGGTTGGGTCGTGGCCCGCTTGCTGTAAGATTGGTCCTGTCGATTTTATTTTATATAATTTGTTAATATTAACCAAAAAAACATCTCATTATGTGAGTTTAGCAACTTCATAAGCATATCCAAACCCGCACAATAACTCCTATAGCCCGTTCTATTACATTCGGTTATCTATTTCAACTTTTAAAGTCCCTGTGTTCCCAAGTTTTAAATTAGAGATGAAAGAAGAGATCTGGAAAGAAGATTTAATTTTTATTAAAAGAAATACGTTGTGGGTCATTATTTCTCTCCTAACTTTCCTCCCAAAAGTGACAAGATCTTGAGAGAAGAAATTAGAATTAATGAAAAAAATTCACTTATTAAATTACCCTCGACATTTCCTAATTAATTTACATTTCAAGATGAAATTGTAAATTTGTTACTTTTTTTCTTTTCTCTCCAAGTCAGGAACACAAAAATACACTATTTTCTTTTCTTTTCTTTTCAGTCCGACTTGGGAATACAAAAAAATTAAATATTTTTTTTAGATATCTCTGCATTTCTCTTCTCTTTTATACCCTTCTTCTCTTTTCTTTCATTTAAAAACTCAGAAATATTATAACTCTTTTAATGTCATGAATCTTATGCAACCATGAACTATGACCCGGTCAACGTTAAATCAGAAAATTTTGGCTAAAAAAAGCATGAGAACCGTAAGAAAACATACCTGATTGAACGGGCCTGGTTAAGAGACCAGTCAACTTGGATGGTAGGCCCGCCAGGAATGGGGCCCGAGACTTGGCCCGCAGAGTTAGAGTAGTGAAGGACACCGGTTGTTGTAAGGATCGGGGTGGTGAACCGTGATGAGACAACAATATAATAATCTTGACCGGGTTGGTCAGCTGTAAATAGCACAGAATACGATTGACCACAATGAACATCTAATGAAGAATATGTTTGTTGGACCGTATGTGTCCCTTCGACTTCTACTAGTTTCATTTTGTGGTTTTGGATTCGGAAGTTGAGGGAGTTTTGTAGTCCCACGTTTGATATTCTTAGCCTATAAGTTTTTCCTGTTTGCGAAAAAATAAAATGATAAATATGATAAATACGGTCAATAATAAAAAAAAAAGCTAATTTATAATCATAAGTTGTTTAGATACTCAGAGCAGCTTATAAGTTGTGTAAATAAGCTAACCCAAACACTCCCTAATATAAGATGATCCATAAGTTCTAATCCGGTTATGCATTACTACTATAAAAACATAATCTATATGTGTATTATCATTATAAAATATTTATTTTTTTTAGAAAACGATATATCCTTTCAGTTTATTGTAATAAAAAACCTCCTACATATATGATGCCGAAAATCAAGAGGTGCACATGCCAGCATCATATTCTTAGGGGGTGAATTAGTTACAAGAAGTATAACATCACTCATCTTTATTTTTACATCACAAAATAATACAAAAAAGTAAATACATTATTTAACTTTTTGTCTAACTTTTTAGTTTTTTTATTATTGTTAAATGTTTCAGAAGTCGCCCGTTGAACCCATATTCGGACATTTTAAGCGCTAGGTGGTCAAACGGAGGTCAAGGGCGGTCACGACGGTCAAAATCAGGGTTAGGCGTAGGGAAGAGTGTGGTCCAGAAACCGAACCGAAACCGATAGCACTGAAACCGAAAATGATGAATTTCCAAAACCAAAAACCCAACCGATTACATGTTTTCGGTTTTGTTTTGGTTTGGTTCGGTTTTTTCAACCCAAATGTTCATCCCTATCCGAGGACTGAACCGAACAAAACCGAAACCGAAAATGATGAATATGCAAAACCGATCCGATTACATGTTTGTAGTTTTGGTTCGACTCGATTTTGGTTGGATTTTGGTTCAGTTAGGTTTTTTTTCCCCAAATACTAACCCCTAGTTACGAGGCTAAAATAGGGTTAGGCGAAGTAAAAAAGTGAAGTGTTGTATCTAAAAACTCATTTTTTTTGTTGAAATTGATATTTTTGTACATATTGTAGTTTAACATTGTTGATTTAAACTTTGACATATAAACCAGGTTTATGTGTATATATAGCTATAATTATTAATTACCTTGTTCAACATTGAAAGATGCACCATTTGGTCCACGTCCATTAATGAGAATTCCAGCAGGAAAAGGTATCCTATGACCTGCATCTAGAACTCTTCTTAATGTCTGCAACAAGTTCAAATAGAATTATTATTATGAATTATGAAAAAATTTAAATATATTTAACTAAAAACAAATATTACTTTAAGGTTTATTATACACCACTTACATTATTTGAAAGAGAGATGGTATTTAACTATTTAATTCTATATTTTGTATTTACTTCATGTGCCTACTAAGGAAATGATCACATGTGTCAATCGAATTTTCTCTCTTATCATATCCTCCTATCTACACCACATAAACTTATTGACACCACAACCTATATTTTAATATACTTGTACAATCTGCTTTAAACTTCTACAATATAATGTGTAAATAATTTTTATGATATAAATATCAACTTCTTTTATCTTGTCATGTGTCATCACTACATAAGTAGCCAAGTAGGCATAAATTATATTCTCATTCAAATCACATTTTTCATCTTGAAAATAAATAATAAAACATTTTCCTTGCCTGATATTGTTCAATGAATAAATTATGTTTTTATTTGGGAAAATGACAAAAGTATCAAAAGTAAGTGTGTGGGTCTGGGCTGGAGTAAGCAGCAAGCTAACATTGCACATGGATCATATTGGATTAGAACCTCTAGTGGCAACTTAGTAGGCCCAACTTTATATTATTAATATATAATAAATAACCCATGTGAATTATACGATGGAAAGCTATTGTAATTTGTATATCACAGTTATCATTAATTTTGAATACGAAGATTAATAATCTTAATATTTCATTTATGTATTTTTCTACTTAAATTGACCAAAATACATTTACTTTCAGTTCATCTTATTTTTGTTTTTTCCTTTCCGGGTCAATTTCTCCGACAACTTCTGGCGAACTCTGATTATAATGCAACGTTATTTTGTTTCATAAGACACCAAAGAAAATAAATACCTAACTTCAAATCTATTAGCTTGATGAAACAGAAATAATAAGAAAAGCTCCAACAGAATAGAAATTTCTTATTGGCTTATAGATAAATAAATATTAATTATTATATTATATACTAAATGAATTATAAAAGGATGTATTACTAATTAAATGAATTATATTATGAGATCATGCCATTACATAGATGTTGATATAATAATTTATGATTTTAGTTTTTTTTTTTCTTTAAGCTTCCATCACGGCACTTTACTATTGCGAGAGTAAGCAACTTTTATGGGGCCACAAATTATCGTGGTCTACTTGTTTGAGTGGGGCCCAAATTTTGTCATTTAAGGCCCAAACAATATAGCAATAAAGTGACTGGTAGCCCAGCTGTAGTAGGCCAGTACTATTAATTATTAAACATCAAAAAACCGACCGACGACTCACTTACTGTTAATAACGTGATATCTAAATTTCAATTATTAACTTATTTCACCAATTAAATCAAATCAAGAAATATATTTCTAGAGTTAAATATTTGAAGTCAGCATCAAATAGGACTTTTTGTAACATTATTGACTTGGTATTAAAAAGACGATGAGTAATTTTTTAGTTAAATATAAGAGTAAAGGGGCCAATAAATGAACATCTATAAATCACGCTTCCCAAAATAATAATGAGTTAAGTAGCCAACAAAAGTTGACGGGAAAAAAACATATCTCACTGAATGCAAAAACTATGAAAACGGGACCACGTAAAATACAGTTGTTTTGCCAATTAAATAAGGGAAATATCATGAGCCTTAGGTTTGACTTTTCATTACTAAAAAACAAATAACTTATTTACGTAAATTAATGAATCATATAAAAGATAACTTATACTATTATTCCTTTGTTTAGAATTGTATTGTATCTTACCTAATCTGTTTATTACATCCTCTTAATCATAATATAATAAACATGTGAAATCCACAATTTTATTTTATAAACTAATCATTTGATTAGAAAAAGAGAAGACTTAGTAAGATTCAATACTATCTCTCAAAATTATTATTACTAGACAAAAATCACCAATTTAAGAAAAGTACATATATTACACTATTCATCATATGAAATTTTTTATTTACCACCCATTTTTTATTAACAAAATCTCCAACTGCACAATAATTTGAAACATACCAAAATGAAAAATGAATAATAATTTTGCACAAAAATCATTTCCCTAAAAGATTTTTATAAAATCAAATAAAACTATATAATGAGCAAGTATGACTTACCGTGTGGTTAGCTTTGTACCAATCTCCAATAAGTACGGTATAATCACCGGCAGGTTCATCAAATGGAACAGGAATTCTAGGACGACTTAGAATCCTAATACCACCAAAACCACCTGCAGCTTTGTGGAACGCTAAAGAAGGGAAGTAGTAAAAGCTTCCAATTTGGTCCTTCACTTGGAGAATGTATGTGAAGTTTTTACCCGGTGGAATCGGGCACGTTGTTCCATAAACCCCGTCTTCAAAGGAATTCCTTCTTTGTTGAACTCCATTCCTACAAAATCATGTTTTTACATCGACTCGTTAATTGATGAAAAAAATAATATTTGCTACCAAGCAACAATCTACAATTTAATTTAGGTAAAATAACCTTCGGTCTATAGTATTTAATTAAGGCATGTTCGTATCTTTCTTTAACAACATATTACAGACCACACACACCTTTTAAACTATGTGACTTGAACCCATAACCACATGCCAATGAGGAAAACCTTCGAAACATATTATTTAAATCTCAATGAAGACATGTTCGTATTTTATATGCTAAAGTTAGGATTTTAAAGAATTACAATAATTATTACATAGAATAATAACTTGATCAGAATTCGTTATTATTTAATAACAAACAGAAATAGAATAATATTATGGCGGTAATATGTTCTGAAAATATTTTTAAAAAGTCGAAGCATATATAAAGAGAATGTTATTCAACCTTTTTTTACCCAATGAAGAAATGACGAAAAAGACACGAAACACGAACTTGTTAATTTCACGTGGTGCAAGTGCAAAACGACGTTAAATGACAAACACAGGAGCACCGTATCTGACCTGCTTCAAGTACTATTTGTGATAATTTATTTATATTTTTAACTATTTTCACTAAATCTATTTAAAGATTGCTCCTTTTTATAATGAGATTTTTCAGATTAAGTTTTGCTATGTGAGTGACTAACAAAATATATTTCAAAGTGTTATTCCCGCTAGATCTGCGCTTCACTGAAGTGTAAACACAAATTAAAAACTAGTACAAGTAACAATCTTAAAATGTGTGCCAATTACTGTGTTCCCGTTTCGTGGAGCCAATAAGATTTTAGTTGCTCTGTTTGAGCCGAATATTTAAATCTTTTTTTTTTTTTATTTCGTTTTATATATTTTGACTTATACATAACAATTATTTCCTCCGATTCAAAATAAGTGATACACTTTCCTTTTTGGGGTGTATCAAAATAAATGATACACTTTGAAAATTTACCTTATTTGGCAAAAAAATAGTGGGACCCACACCCACTAACTATCTACTTTAACAAAGTGAAAAGACTCTTTTACCATTAAGTTTACTTTTAAACATCATTAACTCCACTTTATTCAAAAAGTGTAGGACTCATTTCCCACTAACCATCTAATTAATCTAATTTAACCATCATTATAAACTTTTGCCTTAAAATTCCTGAAATCCAAAATGTATCACTTATTTTGAATCGGAGGAAGTATATTTTATTTTTAACATTTTATATAGGTTAATGTTTAGTTGATTCGACCACCATATTTAAAATTATGGCACATGTGATTTCATATCAATAACATATAAATATATCTTCTAGATGGCTGTATAAAAATACAATTCTTAAATTGTCACCACAATGAAGTGGTGTGGCTGTCACAAGGTGGTTATAATTTGATCGGTGGTATAAGAACTACAAATCATAAACCAACCATGGAAAAAATTGTTAAATTCTCCGTGATTGAAAAGGCGTTGTACTTATATAACATGCTAAATGTGACATTATTATTGTATTTAAATAGAACCAATATATATTTGGAAAAGGACACTTATTGGTCCAAAATGAACCGAGTCTAAAAAATTAATGATATAACTATATTAGAAAAACAAACAATGGAAATCATGGAATGATTCATAAATCATGATAAATTGCTATTCTTGTAATTAAGCATTATACACATCCAATTTTTACCATGCTAAAAATCATATTTTTTACAATCATACATGAAAAACTGATATATTGGTAAAATTATATGTAAAACATATGCATCGAACATATTTTCACTCTTATAAATTAATGTAATGGTTAATATCTAAAAGTATTTACATTACCTATAATAATATTTTCTAGAAGATCTACAATACATGAATAATTTTTATTTTCTTTATAAAATGATGTTTAAAAAATTCTTTGCGAACGTAAAAAAGTTGATTCATACAAATCAGGTCAAATGTTATAAAGATATGATATAAGTGATGCATATAGGTCACTGAGTATGTATCCTGTTTTTCTATACCAAATTCGTAAGCGATTAATGTTTAAATGTTTTATAAAAAACTATAGATATATAAAATATAAATAATAAAAAAATAGTTTCCAAAACAGAACATTTGAATGTTTTTCTGCAGGTCACTCGTATAAAAGAATGTGTTCAATTGAGCTCACGAAACTTTTTAAGCTTTTTCCGTACATTAGCTCAAATTCACAATCACACATTCAAAATCTATATACGTCATCAAAATTCGATAATTTCATACTCAATTTCAAAGTAAGAAGAAATTTATTCTGCTTCACTACTGAAAAAAAATTAAATAATTACCAGGAGATGAGAAAAGGCTCAGTTAAGCTGTTGAACACATTGATAATGAGATTATCATTTGTAACAGAATGAATATCAGGTCCAGGAAACTGTCCATTAATCAAAATCCCCTGCGATCACACACACAAAACCACACACAGTCAGAACACGAATATATAAATCGTGTAAACAATCACTAATTTCCTGTTTAGATCTAACAAAAAGCATTCGCAATCAAACGACGTTAAATTTAGCTCTGAGATCCGTGTGAAAACATAATCAGCGATTCATTCGATTTGCTAGATCTACAACGCGAAGAATCACAGGAATCGGAAATCGAGACTGAACCTGTTGTCGAACTCCGAGAGGATAAATATCGCCGTAAGTTACATTCCAGGTGAAGAATCTGTACGGATCTTCGGCGCCGGCGATGGCGAGGAGAAGTACTCCGACGGAGATGAAAACCGCGAAGTTTCGCGGCATTATTGTGATCTAGTTGGAAAGTGGGAGTAGGGATGAAAGTGTGTAGGGAAATGGGGGAATTTAAAGTGCGGTACAGAGTAATGGTGAGTTGTGTTTGTGTCTGATTACCGATTGATGGATGGGAGGGGGTTTTTTAGAGGGAAAATGGAAATTAAAATAATGATTTTGACATATGCATGTGGTCGTTGATTTTTTGGTTTTTTTATTTATTTTTTTCGGTGGAAATGTTTGTTTGTTCGAATATAATCGAGTTTATTCTATACATATGAATATTAGGAATATTAGGATGGTTTAAAATTAGGTATCTGGATTTTTAGATATTCGGATTATTGGATATGGTTTTTTACTTTTTGAAATTTTGATGTCTTAAATTGCAGATATAAGAGATACATATATACAGCATGTGGAAAAACAAATTATTCTTATATTTTTTTCATATGTCGTATACTTTTGTAATATTTCAAATATTTTTCAGTCATTGCGGATATTTTTTTGGATATCAGGTATCCCAAAAGAGAGATGATATTGATACCTACATTTTGTGTTTATTTGTGTCTTTTTCTAATATCATTCATTGATTTTGACACATATTTTGATCAAGTGGGTAGACACATAAGTAAGCATAAAAAGTAGGCATCAATACCTTTACTCATCCGAAAATTTTTGAAAACATAATCCGAATCCGGTATCCGAAATTCGGATATCTGGATTTTCGGTTATCCGAATTTCGGACGCCGGGTATTGGTATTTTTTCAGATACCTAGGATTCGGATATTTTTTAACACCCTTAATCAATACTTACGTTATTTTAGACTTCTAAATTATACTTCCTTCGATTCAAAATAAGTGACACACTTTAGCTTTCACGGTTTTTTATGCAAAAGATTATAATGATAGTTAAATTAGATTAATTGGATTTTTAGCATCTCTAATGGTAGCTTTTTCTAAAGCTTATTACTATTACAATAAGTCTTCGAATGACCATTTACCATTGGAATACCTAGTTTTTTGAAAAGCTTATTGCAAAGACTTATTCTCTAATAACCTTTTAACCATCTTTCAATGTTTGTCTTTTTTAATCGCCATGTATAATAAAATTTCATTTTAAACCTTAGATATGTTATATATAAATTCTTTATTATATTTTTATTAGTTAATAAATAAATTATATAATATCTAATGCTAATTATTACAATATTTATGTATGAAAATATTTTAAAAAATATTATATTTAGTAAGATTTCAAAAAATTGTTAAATTATATATATGGTATTTATAAAACATTTGAGATAGATTAATCTAAATTAGAAATTTTGTAAAAGGAGAAGCTTTTTAGAAAGGTTAACCATTGGAGATGTTATTTAGGAAAGGGTTTTTGGTTAGTGGAATGTTGATGTGGCAAAAGTAATAAGCTTTTGAGAGGTTAACCATTGGGCAATGTTTTAAAACCGAGTTATTACTCGACCCAGTGCGATGGCTGGGTCACGGGTCAACCGGTTCAACCGGCGAATCAACCCGGGTCAACTAAGAACACATAAAAGAATTATTATATATAACATGTGTACCTTATGTAGTAAAGCTTGTACCTTATAATATATTTTAAAATAGAAAGAGTAAATTACAACAACTACAGCTGCTGTAAGAAAAAAAAAACTCACTCATTTTCAGTCTCTACAAAACAACTTACTCTTACGGTCCTTGCCCTTCCTTCCTCTCTTTAAAACGAAGTCAGACATGCTCCCTTCTATTAGAAGATCAAAAAATGTGAGAAAAGTGAAAGAGATCCCGGGTTAATCCGGGTCTACGGGTCGCCGGGTTTGACCAAAACCGCCCGGGTCTCAACGGGTCGCTACTCATCAAATACCCGGTTACTATTGAACCGGTGCCTACCCCGGGTCCCGGGTTGACCGGGTTGAACCGGCCGGGTCAACCCGGGTTTTAAAACATTGCCATTGGGGATGCTCTTAGTGAGGAATGGGTCCTACCCTTTTTGAATAAAGTGAGGTTAATAATGTTTAAAAGTAAAAAGGAAGGGTAAAGGGTAATTTCACTTTGTTAAAGTGGATTTAGTGGGTGTGGGTCCTACAGATAAGATAATTAAACAAAGTGTGTTACTTATTTTGAATCACTCTAAAAAAATAAGTGTGTCACTTATTTTGAATCGGAGGAAATATAAGACTATATGTATCTAATTATCTAAATACTCATGACATTACATATTTTTTCTCACCACATATTTTTGTTGATTTTGTTCAAAAAATAATATGTGTACTCTTAAGTAGATGTATAACTCTTTTATCTTACATCATTTATATTTCACGAGATTGGATAGTATTGTTATTGTATATAAGATTTCTCTAAAACGTAGTCAAAATAAAATGAAAATTGTCTTGTTTTAGTACAATACTATTTTAATCATGTCTATTCAGTTAGGTGGGATGTGAATTCAATCCGTATACGGGTCTGATTATATATGGAAAGTGGATTGATTATCAATTTAAGTCAATGAAATTTGTAGCATATGTATATCATAACCGATTGTTTTGACTTAGACTTTGTAGAAAAATGTTCATCGGTTTTATTTGAAAAGTGTTATTTAAGCGACATTGCTGATATAGATTTTTCCTTTTCTTTTTTCTTTGATCTTCTTCGGTTAACTGATCATAAGAGAGAAACTGAGATGGAAGAGATCTTGTATATTCCGCATAAAAATTAGAATTTTCCCAAAATAATGAAGGAACTAAAGAAAAGAAGAGAAAACTATTAGTAGAGTTCTTAGTGAGCGAAAAACCAAAAGATATTATGCATGATTACAATGGATGATTATGTAAAAGTGATAATTAATAACACATTTCATCGATGAGTAATGGTATTTAGGGGGGGGGGGGGTGGTGGTTTGGTAGAACTTATTAATGGAGCTTATGAGCTTTTAACCTTATTTAAGCTTTTGTAAGTGTTTGGGAGAGTTTATAAGTTTGTGCTTATAAGCTTATTTAAGGGCTTTTAAATAAGCTCATTGGAAGA
This sequence comes from Calendula officinalis, assembly GCA_963853835.1. NCBI lineage: Eukaryota > Viridiplantae > Streptophyta > Magnoliopsida > Asterales > Asteraceae > Calendula > Calendula officinalis. The sequence goes on from OY970823.1 coordinate 87,830,435, forward strand.
TGATTATTAGCTTATTTATGAGCGTTTACATCTTTAACCTTTTTATTTCAATGACCCTCTTATTTAGGGGCTTCTTTAAACATTTACGAATGTCATTTTTAGTAATTTTACGATAAGCTTATATAAGCTCATCCAAACACTTCATTTAACGAAAGCTTATTATTTTAATTAAGCTCATAAGCTTATAAGCTCATAAGCATAAGCCTTTTTAAATAAGTTTTCCCAAACACCCCCTTAATCCTATCATTTGGTCCTAATCATAGGCCTACACATTAGATGAAGACATGCGTCAAAATTAAGGAATAATATTAGGAGAGATAATTAATGAATTACACATGTCATTCTTTCAAGTGAGTAAGATTATGAATATGACCAAATTATAGAACTAAATATTATTTCTCGATCATTTATATAGTGGATAATAAATGTCGGTGTCAAAAAAAAGTACATCAAAACCATAGATTGTTATATTACAAATCGTTACGTTTGATATCCATAAATGAAGAATAATTGTCTATCCACACATGTTGGTCCATAACCGAACATATTTGCTTGTAATAAGACTATGTGTAATGGGTGACCAAATCCAGTTTGGTCATCTTTGCCATCTCTGCGCCACATCAGCTTTCTCTCTCCTGATCAAACACATGACCAAACAGCGACCAAATCCTCGTAACGGGTGACCGAATCGGCGACTAATTTTTTTTTAATTTTTTTTTAAGAATTTTCGTTTTATTAATATATATATATAAATATAATATTTATTTTATATATAATATATTATTAAATTATTAATTATTAATTATTAATATATATATATATATATATATATATATATATATATATATATATATATATATATATATATATATATGTATAAGAGAGAAAGAGGGCAAAACCATCGATCACACAGGCACGCCATCGGTCGACTATTCGACCGTTCGGCAAAGAGGACGCGTCGCCGGGAACGGGTGTAAGGGGGAGGGACGCGTCGCCGGAAGGGAGGTGGCGGTCGTGACCGATCGATCAGTCGTGCGTTACGCTCGGTCTAAGGGGCAGACTTATGAATAGTCCACAGTGACACATGTTATCACTCAATTTTATTCGTGTTAGATTAAATTTTAGCATTTGTTTAGTGTTACAGTACTGCTACGTACCGAATTATAAAATTACCCAATAATTTAATGTAATATTAAAAGATTAGCAATAGTCCAACCCTAAAGCTCATCTCAAAATCTAAACCAAATTAAAAAAGAAATGTTTTATTTTTGAACAATTTAGCTCAAACTTACACACACCCATATCGTCTTTCATGTTTCCTCCTCTGGCCATCCATGTTCCAACAGTCCAGCGGTTGATATTTTAATCTCAATCTTAATTTCATCAACTTGAGTTGGTATTTTATATTTGAAGTCATTTACAATGTGATGTCAACTTTAAAATATAAGATCTTATACTATTTTCTTATATTTGATGCGATCCTAATTTTTTAATTATCTTATTATATTGTATCTGGAAAAATTATAGTATCACTGCTGATGAAAATTTCTAGTTTCATCCCTGTTAATAATGTGTCTAGCCTTATCCATTTTCAAGTTATCTCCAAAACGTTAATGGAACAATGGCGTATGGTGCTATTTTTTAGTTGTTTTGAGGCGAGATTTTATAACATCATATCCTAATATTTGACAACGATAATAATATTTAATCCCTTCAAACGAGGGGTATAAGAATGTAAGATATAGACAATAATACATTTATTTGGAGGTAGAGGTACTAAGACTTAAGATTCATTATGTTATTATTTGTATTAATGCTTTAGACTTTTTCATCGAATATTGATTTTAAAAGATGACAATTTATGTGGCATACTCGCATTGTACAATATTTTAGATTTAAAATCTCATAGCTCAACTTAATCAAAGGTTTAGATGACATGGTAAAAAGTAAAAACAAAGTAAAAACAAAGTAAAAATGAAAGGTAATATATGAGTGAGGTGTCGGTGTGGGTGCTAATACAAATCCCACGGGGTGGGTGCGTGTTCTTTATGTCTTTTGGTTGTGGAAATTATTGTGCGGTAACCTTTTCAATCCTTTTCAATTTAAGCCATACGGCATGTGCTCGCTTTTATTCCCCCTTTTTTCTTTTAAAAGTAAATTATACGAAATGATTCTTTAAGACTATTGCCAATGGTTCAGTAGGTTGGGACTTCCTAAAACCGGCTAGATTTCCCTATTGGCACGGGGACTTCAGTTGAAGCTAGAGAGAAAGTCTCAAATTTTGGTTTGCGGAAGATGTATTGTTGACATGACGGGCCAAAAGCTTTTATAAAAGCTTATTTATTAATATTAAATAGAAAATATAATTGTCAATTATAATAAGTCTTTACAATAATTTAACCATTAGAAATGTTCACAATAACCGGCCGGGTTAAACTGGGTCAATTCTAAGCAAAAACCCGGTCACGGTTGAACCGCCTCTTACACCAGGTCGCGGTTGAACCGATTCAACCGGCCGGGTTAACCCAGGTTTTAAAACACTGATGTTAACTATATAAAGCTTATTTGAAGTGTCCCCTCAATTACATGACCTCCATCCGACACATCTCACTTATGATTTTGGATACGTTTGGTTGCTTTATGAACCGAACAGATTGTGAAATAAGCCCGCTTTGGTTATCCCCTCCCACTTTTATAATGCATTTGAACACCGTTATAAGCATTCAGTTATTGTATTTACTTGTAAAAATTAAAGTTGATGTGAGAATAGTGATAAACTAATAATTGTTTGAATAGTCTAGGATTTAGGAATTCATTTTAAGGTGTATTTCTTTAAATTTGAATACATGATACAATGAAAGTTTTAAGTATGTATTTTCCTTTATTCATAACAAAAAAATAAATAAATATAGTTTTAGTATTTATCATAAGAATATATTAATGTCGTCACGGACGCATCAAATATAAATCCAGATTTGGAATGCTTCCCTATGAACATGCCACCGACTTTTATGTTGGAGTAACCCTATTCAAATTATCAATTCAAATTTATTAATTTTAAAAATAAGTTAATTTAAATATAAATATTCTCATCTACGAGGGAGACTGATACAACTTGGCTGGTTTATCAAAAAATAAAAGAATTATATATATTGAATCATATTGGGGTGAAATCTATAATGACGTGGCCTAATAAATATTCATAATTGTGAAACTTTTCAAAACTTAAGTACATATTGCAAGTGTATAAGTCAAGTTCGAGTTGCTAGCAAACATCCTAATAAAAACTTATATTTTAGTTCCTAAAATAATTATTTAGAGTCACTTCAATATACTTGTATAATATTTTTGTACGACACTAGCTAATTCCCACCCGACATTAGAGATGTACAGTAACCGGTTATGCCAAAAACCGGTTTCGGTTTTGACTATAACCGGTTTTGGTCAACGCTTCCAGTAACCGGTTTCTTCAATAACCGGTTCGGTTAGTAACCGGTTTCGACCCTCGAAAACTATAACCGTGTAATGGGTATTGTAACCGGTTCGGTTATAAACCGGTTAACCGGCCAAAACCGGTGTGTTGACCAAATTTGTGGTCGGTTATGGTCAAAACCGGTTTCGGGTAACCGGTTACTAACCGGTTCGAACCCTAAGAACCCAAACCGGTTCCTAACCGGTTCGAACCCTAAGAACCCAAACCGGTTCCTAACCGATCGGTTATTCAATAACCGAACCGGTTACGGTCAAAACCGGTTTTGACCGGTTACGGTTTCGGTTCGGTTACCGGTTTCGGTTTCGGTTTCGGGTATTTTGTGCACGCCTTTTCCCCTTGTTTTATGGAAAACACACAGTAGGAAAAATGATGACCTTTTAAATAAATCAATAGATTCCCACTTAATATATGAATTTTGTATTACTGTCTATGAATTATTAAATATATTTTTAATACAAAAGTCATCTTTTAAGCAAGTTTCTTAAGTATTTATTATTATTTTGAAGGAATGGGATGCTCCTATAATTTTTTTCATGTGATAGGAACTGGGAAGGAACAAAGAAAATGCACATGACTGGTCTCATAAACCATTTTCAATTATTTGGGTACCTGTTTCTTTTTCTTCAGTTTGAACTTTAAAAGTTATTGGATCTCAACGACTTTTCGTTTTTGTTGATATAATTACCATAAAATCATGTTTAACAAATTTAACAAATATTTTATCGAACTTTTGTAGTATAGATAGTTAATCACTTTAATGAGAAAACTAGGTTGTTTCCTCAGACTGCTCTCAGTAGAGCTCCGGTTTACTGACACTGTTGTTACAGGGGCCCCGGTTGTCACCGTCTGTTCCGGCCTTCAATTTGGCGACTAATTAAGAAGGAGATGGAATGAAGAAATTGATATTTAACCGTATAACGTTTTCTCGTCACAAACTATAGTTACACAAGATACCTGCCGCCAGATCGTGCAGTTACCCAGCTAATTTATTATTAATATGTTTTAAGCAAATGCACAGAAAAGTAATCTTAATTGTTTCAAATAGTTGAATCAACCATTTTAACGATATTCAAAGTGACTATTTTGCCTTTAAGCTAGAATAACTAATCGTTTATTAGTGTATAACTAACCAAATTCTGCTCATAATCAATAGTCATTACGCCACCGTCTAATGTTAATTAAATTAACGCTGGATAATTTGTAACAAAATGATAAACATAATCTTTCTTTTCTTTTCTTTTTTGCAACTATGGAGCGAGACATTTTGGCCAACCAAGGGGCCTGTTTGATTTGCTTCGGACTTGATCCGAGTCAAAATGTTTGTTTTCATCAATTTCATATAACTCAGTCTGCATATCGAACAGGGACCAAATCATTTTGTTGATTCGGTCCAAATGAAAAAAACAACTAAGGGGACGTTTAATTTGCTACGGACTCGTTTCCAAATTTTTTTTGCTACGGACTCGGTCCGAGTAGGCACATTATATTTTATCAATTTCATCAAAATCAGTCCACATATTGGACTCCGTCCAAACCATTTTGCTGACCCTGTTGGCCGGTCCATAAAAAAAGAAGCTAACTCAATCAAAAATTATTACTCAGTCAATAATTATCAAACAATTCAATCAATAATTAACTTATTTATCAACTATCAAACGGTGAAATTAATGAGATCGTTTTAACAAGTATGAAGCATGACATATAATTAAAAACACATTCCAATAATAATTCCAATTTAATCTAGGCTGAGTATCATAAATTGCAACAAAAACATATTTGGCTTTATCATTATTCAGTTCCACAGGACTGCAACAAAAACATAACCTCGGATAGTTGAACTGAAGTACAATACATATTAGGCTTTACAATTCTTCAATTCATGCAACCAATTTGCTCATCAGCTGTAAGCATATGGAAAACAAAAACTAATTAGTATTTGTATAGGGATGAGCATTTAGACCGAAAAAAACCGAATCGAACCCAAAATTGAGAACACGTAATCGGTTCGGTTTCGTTTATGAAAATTCATAATTTTAGGTTTCGGTTTTATTAGTTTCGGTTCGATACTCGGATAAGATAAGCATTTAACCTAAAACATTTAACCTAAAATTTTTAACCGAGCCGAAACCGAAACATGTAATCGGTTCGGTTTCAGTTTTAAAAAATTCATCATTTACGGGTCTATCTGTTTTGTTTCGGTTTCTGGAACATGCTCACTCCTAATTTGATAGATAAAAATGTATGTCTTAGTTCCGGATGATGACAAATAGTTGAGTCACTTGATATGTTTTTTAATAACATGAATTTAAAACATGGCACAAGTGGTTGGCATTTTTAGTATGTTAGGAGTGAGCATTTGGACCAAAAAAACCGAACCGAACTGAAAACCAACTGTAAGGGAATACGGGCCTATAATTCCTCCCCTCAGGAGCGGTACTGACAATACGGGAAATAAAATTAAAAAACTTACAATTTGCTTCTTCAAATCATCTATTATTTCCTTGACAACAATATCAACCTCTGCACGCAAACTAGAAAAACATGCTTGCAATTTATCCCTCTTTGATGTAGGCAAATCTTTCAGTAACAATATTTCAATTTCGCGCAACTTAGAAATGATGCAATCAACGGTTTTACTGCGTTTATCGATCTGCTGACCAAATTTTCTCAAACACCTCTTAATTTGTTCCTTTTTCCTCTTAATTTGCAGCTGCATTTTCTCCACAGGTTTAAGCTTTGTCTCCATTGGTTGGCTCAAAAGAGTTATATCGGTATTGGTTTTGGTATAAACTTTAGCTTTCTCCTCGTCTAAAATCACCCGTAATTCTGCCATACAGTTTTGTGCTGATACAGCGTTCCTAAAAGCTCCAACTTCCTGCACATATATCATATCATACAGTTACTACTTTAGTTTAAGAAAACTACATTTTTCCTCATAAAAACCTGGTTTAAATGCTATACCTTGTGGGAGCACATTGTGAATGTGACACCTGGAGAACTACCTAACAAATAGTTTTTGACTTCAGTAGATATGGTTATGTTTGGTTGTTTTTGTTCCTCTGAGGTAGTGATAAATGGATATATCTTTAAACTCCTTAAGTTAGCAAATGGCGAAGGTTGGTGTGAGATTAGTTCCATTGATGAGGATATAATCTACACACAAAAAAAAAAAAAAAACACCAGAAGAATTCATAATCATTATGTAATACATAAAAACTCTATATTCCTAAATATGAGAAAATAATTCAAATGATTGATATACATACCTCAACAAGTTCCAAGTTAAGTGTAAGAAATTTGACAGTACGGAGTTGTTGAAGCAAAATAACAATTTCATGAGAAATTTTTGGCTGGCATATACATATACTCGCCTTCTCTAAAGAATGGAAACCGTCATTAGAAAGACGTGAAATATAAGCACCTTCGTATTCGTATAGCAATGAGGCAAGGTTGGGTGAAGAATTCAAACGAACACTTGAGCAATTTCTGATAGTGAGATTTTTGAGTTGAGGGGTAACCACACATGTATAGTTATGAATATTTTCAAGTGTAAGATTCGATAGTCGGGGATGAATTATAGTTAACGAAGGTGGTATCCGCATAATGAAGCTTTTTAGCGTGAGATTCTTCAAGTTTGGACAGTTGGAGAATATATGTAAGCCGGCGTTGTGCAAATTGACATTTTGGAGATATAATGTTTCTAAAGCGGGCATATCCCAAGTTGGTGGATTCCTAATGAAATGACCATTCATTTTATGTCCAGTCAAAGTGAGATGTTTGAGAGACTGAGAGCTAAATACAGAAAGAGGGATTTCAATATCGTTCCTTGCACGCAAGCAAGTGACATCAAATCGTTGGACATTGTGAGAGAATGCATAATTCATAACTTTTTGGATAGACACTCGGTTAACTTTTCCACGAAAAGTGAGCTTAACGGAAGACAAATGTATTTGACCGTTGCGGTGAGACAAAATATTTGTGACAAATTTGGAAAACTTACGGGCATCCTTAGTCGAGAAATTGAGATAGGGCATCGAACACCACATAAACCTCCATCTAGATGACAAAAAACTTGTACTAATAGCATCCTTAATGCTGACAAAAGAGAGAATTTTATGGATAAGATCGTTTGGCAAGTTACTTAATCTATCCCCTTCTGCATTCATTCTCTTTATATTACACCAAAAACCCGTTGAATCATTTCTTGTTGATTCGACCACAATTTAAAGATGTATTTGATTGTATTTGTTTTTCTTTCCGTTGCTAAACCGCCAACATCATGCCTTCTCTTTTGGCTCCAAAAGCTGCAATTTGTTAATATGTAACATTTAGTATATATGACATACTATCCACTTAAAATAAAAGTTGTTACATGAACATGAAATCAGTTCAAACTACTACCAAACTGAGACATACGATTAGGGGTGAGCACAAAAAACAAAAAACCAAATTGAAACTGAAAAAACTTGTTTACCTTCAACTGAGCATGAACCATCTAACCTATAGCAGGTTAAACAGATTGTTATCCGACCTATTCATAAGAGCATCTCCAATGGAAGCCTTTTTAAAGGTTATTACTATTTGAATAAACTTTGGAATAGCTTATTACAATAGGAATACATGACTTTTTTAAGAGGTCACTTCAATCACTTATTCTTCAATAACCACTTAATCATCTTTTGATGTTAGATTCATTTAGTCCATATATTTAATAATTTTACATTTTAAATCCTATATATATTTATATGTTAATCTATTATTATTATTTTTATAACTATAAATGATAACTTTATCAGTATTAAGGTTAAGAATTATAATATTTTATATGAGATATTTTATAGAAATGTTAAATTTTATCCATGCTATAAAAATTGTTAAATTATATATGTGAGGGGCATTTATAAACATTTGAGATACATAAAGATAAACTAGTACGGAGTAATATTAATAAGAAAAAACTTTCTAAAATGTTAACCATTGGAGATACTTTTTATAAATATGTTTTTGCTTATTGGAAAGTTGATGTGGCAAAAGTAGTAAGTTAAAGTTAACCATTGGGGAAGCATCTAACAAAGTAAGTAGTATTAAATACTAGAATTATTAAGTAGTTATACCTACTTATATGTCTACTCATTTGATCACGTCAAGTGTCGAAATCAAGGGAGAATATGAAGACAGAGAATTAATAGATTACACATGTGACTAGACACATAAAGTAGGCATCAATATCATTTCTACCCAAACCTTATTTACCTCAATCCTAAATGTTTATTTTTGTATCGGTTTCAAGTCGGTTTTAGGTCAGCCCTAATTATGAGCATCTAAAAATCAAACGAATATCTGAATATAAAAAGTAAAAACCCTTGAAAATCTGATTTAGTGCAAGGAGAGTGAGAGTCTGAGAGATGATGTACTGCCGTGGAGGGTGCAGGTAGAGCCGAGATGCGACGCCGTGAACTGCTACAGTGTTCCTGGGTGCACGATACCAGCGGCGGATAAGGACCGTAGGTTTCTTTTATCTTTTAATAATTTCAAATTTACTATTTAGGGGTTTATTTAATGGGCTTATTGACTTATTAATTTATTTAAATTTAATGAGGTCATATTAAGTGTTTGGATATGTCTAAGGGTGTTACTCGATTTCGAATTCGTTTATATCGAACTCGAGCCTATTTTAATTCGATCTCGAGTCAAGCTCAAATATAAAACACTACTCGATTAATCTCACGACCAGAGCCTAATAATTTAATACTCAACCTGGCTCGTTCGATGGCTCGTTTATTAGTCTCGAACCGAACGAGCCAGATGATATTAACGAGCCGATCCTTGTGGTTTTACGAATTCTCACATTTTAAACATAAACTTTTTTTTCGAGATTTTTATCCATGTGGTTTTCTGATAGAGACCGATTTAAGATGGTCAATCTCCAAGATAGGGCCAATTCGAGATGGCTAGTCTCCTAAGAACAAAGATAAGAAACGGAAAACTTTTACTAAATTCTTCTTGATTAAACTCTAAACAAAAAATTACATCAATACTTATATGAAAGCTAGAGAGCGGTTGAAGCTAAAAACTAGGAAGTGGGAAAACATGGGTCTAAATAAATATACGAATAAAACTAATAACATATAATAAAGAGCAGATGCATGATATCGTGGGAAGGTTGGCAGCAAGATGTGGAGGTTTCATGCAACTATATTTATGGAGTCATGGGTTGAATTGGTCAAGTGCATAATGTAAAGGAGAGCATCACTTAATAGTGCCTTTAATATCGTATCATTTTCAATCTCATATTACTTTTTGTAATTTACTCAAAAAAACTTATTGCATAAAGTGAAGATTTTGTTACTTTAATACAGATCGGAAAGATTAATTAACAGTAATTATTGGTCAACAAGAATGGAAGAAATCAGGAAATGTATAAACAAAATATATTTAATAATGCTGCTTATAATAAAGAGAAATATCATGATAAAATGGAATAAACAAAGATGTTCTTTCATTCATCTTTACAGTAAATGAGGTTATTTACCCTGTGATCACGGTCCAAAATCTGCCCAAGATACTGCCCCAAAAATACTCGGTCTAGTCGTCATCCTTGAACTCTCTGGAAATTTCAAATCATAATTTTCACGAGTTATGATAAACGATTAATTGAGCTTTAAAGACCGTACTTTCTTTGAAATTAAATGTTCACTTGCACAAAAGTTGTCAAATGGGCGGGTCAAATGAGTGAGAGGACAAAACAGGTAAGTTTTTAGTAAGGGTCGTAGCCGGCTGGTTCAGCTTGACCCGACCCAAAACTATTTTGGTGCCATATTTCTTACCTTTTTTTTTATACATGCTATATTTTCTTCCAACGTACTTTTAAATTTCTTAAATTAATTTGTCATTGTACAATCTTTTTGTCCAATTTGGTCATTTTTGTGACATGTTTCGGTCATTTGGTAACGAGTAAACCGATCACGTGGCATTAGCCAAATGACGCAAAAATGACATGTCACTTGCCACCTCAGCAGATTACCGCCGCATTCATCAGTTTATCAGATTGCCAAATGAGCAAAATAACACAAAGTCATATCAAATGAGCATAAAATTTGTAAAAGTATATTGTTATTTTAGTTTAAGAACTTTACCGGATTTACACTTTTGAAACAACTACAGCCTAAATCGACCTAGTTATAGTCAAACCGGTCAAAATTGTCCCTCTAATTTGTATCATTTACCAAAAAAATAAAAAATCTGGGATGAGCAGTTTACCTGCGGTCAAGATATCTCGGTTGAATGCCGCTACCTTGACATGTGGTACAAGTCAAACCGCCAGCACCATCACAATTTATGCATTTCGACACTTCTTTTTCACCACCACCAAGCTCAACTGTCACATTACCACTTCCTGCACAAAATCTACACGATTCTGCAACAAAATAACTGTCAGTTATTTTATAATTTTATGTAATTGGTATTCAATGATCGAAATACTGCATATCTGAAATGTTTACAAGCAATTCAGAGTATATATATACCATATACAAAATTCAAACTTTTTGGGAATAACCATGGGATAACAAGGGTGTTCAAAAATATCCGAAAATTTGGATATCCGAAATCCGGGTATCTGAAATTCCGGATATCCGAATTTCGGAGACCAGATTCAGATAGTGTTTCCGAAATTTTCGGATATCCGAAACTTTTTTCGAAATATAGAAAATATCTGAAATATTCCGAAAAATATCTGAATACGAAAAATATGTTTTTTCAGATACATGATTCGGATATTAAAAATCACTATCCGAAAATCCAGATATCCGGTTTTGAGATAACGTATATGGAGACATGGAGGTCACCAAGTATTTGAATTTTTTCATTAAGGCAACTCATCTATCAATGTTTTCATATTAACCACCCTAATATGTATCTTGTGTCATTTATACCAATTTCAAACAAAACGTGCTAACTGAAAGAAAATGACCATAACTTTATAAAAATACACGCATATATTTGATGAGGTGTCGCCATGTTGGCATTTTTGGTGTTTAAATTGTTGGTTTTTCAATAAACTTAAGGGATTTGACATCATTTGGCACGTTCTTTGATCGAAATTTATATAAAAGACACAAGACTGGCAGCTAATATGAAAGTTTTAATAGATTGGATGGCCTCCATATACATTATTATGATCTTTTTTTGCACTAACAATATTCAAAAATCATTTTGTCAATTTTGTATAATGATATTTTTCAACTGCTACAAGTGAAATAGTGACTTACGTGCACCGGTTCCATTACATGGGAAGCATGGCTGAGTGTTATCTCGTTTTGCCTGCAACAAATACATTTTTTAAAATAATAATAATTAGTCTTCTTAATCTGCTCTATAGTTTTATTGTTTAAAATAGGAAAAGTAACCAATGGAATTTTGTATTTATAAAACCATTGAAAGGTTGTCGTCTTAATCAAATCTGCTTTCTGCGAGATTTAGTATAAATAAAGGGAGGTGATTACGATACCACATAAAATACTTTGTGCACCACATTGTACAACATTTAAAGCAAATTGTATAAGTAATGTACAACAATGAATGTGGTGTTGAAATCACCTCCTATAAATAAAACTAAAATTGAGTGTAGTTTCATTATCCCTCGATCTTATAATACTCAATTTAAATGCCTAGTTAAGCTTGTTGAAGGTAAACTAGAGATCCTAAATACTGATCATAATATTTAGGGGTTTTCACTACAATGTCAATCTTCCATATACTGAATTACAAAATAATTGGGGGCATTTTGACTAATTAGTCAACACAAACACAATTCGATCAAATCCTCTTCACTTTGAGGCTAATCAGATCAGAAAAAAACGATTAACAAATCAAACGAAAATGAAGAACAACGTACGGCATTATCAATTTGTGATTCGTAGAAAATCGGTATACCAAGTCCAACCGCAACGCTCACCACCCCAACCGCTACAGCTATCACCTACCACCACCACAGACAAAAATTCAAATTAATCAGAAATAGCTAAATTACTTGATAAAATTGAACATGTATAGCAACAATCAATGCTGTTCTAACACAAAATCGAAAAACGAACCGTGTTCTGGTCGAGCTCAGCTCTGATTACGTGAGAATAGCGTTGATTTCGTGAGCTTTTGAAGGAAATCGAGTTAGAATTTGAAGATGGAAACGAAGTAAGCTTCAATGGAGACGGAGGAGAGAGAATTTGAGAGCGAAATGTATTTGCAGAAGACATTTTTGGTGCGCGAAATGTGTGTGTTTTCTCTCTATCTCAGAAATCATCCATCGTTGCAGAATCTGTTAGCCCGCTATCGACATTGGAGGGAGTTTGGATCATGTGGGGCCACACCAATTTTCAACCAGAAAGATACATTTTAGTTTGTTTATTTTCCCTCCCTAAAATAACGTAATTTTACCATGAACCGTGTATAATATTTTGGTATTTCGACTTATAAAAATTTAATAGAGAAATAAAAGGTTAGATTTTTTTAGTATATTTTAATCCATAAATCATGATATATCACATAATTATGTTTTTTTTAACAACAATGAGACTTAGTAAAAGGGTAAGATGGTCAAAATTAATTATTCATACGGTTCCTTCAACATATAAAACAAACTGAAACACTAATCTATCGAAACAGACTTTAACTTGACATGATTTAATGAGTAAAAAAACAAACAACATCACATTCATTTTATAAGAGTTCAAAATCATGAATATTTCCAATGTTTGGGTGTGCCAATAGTCCAATACCATATCAATTTACATCATTTTAATGCAAATTTTAATCGAATAAAACCTAACATAACAATAGCTAGTGTACAAATTTCTCAAAAATATTTTCATAATCACCACAAAATGGTCGTTTCTTCTTCTCCAAGAAAATAAATTCATGACCCGTGAGTTATACCTTCAAGGGTTTAAGACTATTCACAAACGTTGCACTCTTATCAAAACCTTGGAATAAAAGAAGCCGAACTGCTTCAATGCCCGTTTGAAATGTGAAATCCAGCTGCAAAACACAAAGTCACATCATCCATTTTAATGCAGTTGCCAAAACGGGCGGGGCGGGTCGGTTTTGATAACGGGTCGCAACAGATTCTGTTCAAACTTCAACGGATCATTTTTACAATCCCCCCTACATCTTATAAGAATCATTATATTTATTTATTACTAAGAAAGCTATCTTTTATCACTGGAAACAAGAAACTTAATATTTATGACCAAAAATAATACTCCTCCGTCCCAATTTTATTGTCCATCTTTCCTTTTTGGTTTGTCCCAAAATTATTGTCAACTTGAAAGTTTCACCAATTAAAAAACAGTTAAATAGTAAAGATGAAATTTTATTTGTTAGACAGTGTAATAAATGCACTTTCTTAAAACTTTGTGATTTTTGTCTGTGGACAATACGCAAGTAGTAAATTATAATTTATCACTAAAATTAATAAGCTAGTAATAACAGTAATCTTTATTGCTTCCGGTTGGACCTGTTATTTAACTTGAAAAAATAATGGCCCTAATCAACCAAAAAAAGCTATTTTTTATTTATTATTGAAAATAAACTTACTACTAAAAAAAACACTAATTTTTTTACATAGAATGACCCGGTTTCCATACAACGAGTCATGATTGGTAGGTATAAATAATCAATAGACGTACCTCCTCACTTTCTTGTTTATTAAATCGTTTAAGAACAAAGCTAGCTGCTTCCATCTTCCCTGGAGGTCTCCCAATGCCTGCAAAGGTTGGTCAACTCATGGTCAACTCATGACTACATAATAATAATAATCATAATCATACAAATATTCGCTAGAAAAAAATAAAATAAATAAAAAGTGGTCAACAAACCTATTCGTAGACGGGGGAAGTCACGGCTCCCTTTGAGATGATTGATCACACTCTTCATCCTTCAAGAACATAAACATCGTTAGGAACACAGCCCATTTAAACGGGCCAAACGGGTCGGGGGTTAAGTGGGGTTGTAAACGGGTTTGGCGTGTTAAAATTGGAAATTATATATTTTCCAACTTAATCTAAACGGGTTGGCTAAGTGGACGCGACCCGTTTATTAAACAAGTTAAACGAGTCGACCCATTTACGACCCGTACCTGTTCAGACCCAACACTAACCCGTTTTTTTATGTCATGTTGAGCATATACTAAACCGGGAAAAATGACCAAAACTATATAATAATTTCAAGAAAGAAAAAAAAAGCAGATATAAAAGCAAGTAATAGTGGCATGATAGTTTACCCGTTGTGTCCCCCGTGTCCACCTTTTGGTAATAACCGCAACTTTCCAAAAGGTAAATCCAAATCATCATAAATCTGCAATTAACATATCATTTAATCAAATTATTGACACAAGCACAACTACAAAAAAAAAAAAAAAAAAACCATAAATTTGGGTTAAACGATTTACCACAAGTACTTGCTTTGGTGGAATTTTATAGAAAGAAACAATTTCTCCAACCTTTTAAAAAGATATCAAGAATTCAATACATTGTATTAAAATAAATAAATAATACAAAGAGATCTAGAATTAGATGAGCTTACTTACAGACTGACCGCTAACATTCATGAAAGTTTGTGGCTTAGCAAGCATCAATGGAATATTCCCAATAGATCCTAAAAAAGAGCACTTTTTTAGAAAATTTTGAGCCCATTTGTCAATGTAGAAAAGCTTATAAACCATAGTTTAATGAGGATGATGTAATTCATATGATTATGAAATAATAATGTTAACCATATAAACAACAAACCTTTCCCAAAGAAAGCTTTGAAGGAAACACTACTCATGGAGATACCCTCAGCTTCTGCTATTGCATCTACCATCTCAAAACCCACCTGCAAGTGTTTTCAATTGCATACTCGAATTAAAAATAAATAATATATGATCAATCACATACATTGTCATTGTTTTCCCTAAATTTGCCTAACTATATTCGATTTCAGCTCATTACTTGCAC
This sequence comes from Calendula officinalis, assembly GCA_963853835.1. Lineage (NCBI taxonomy): Eukaryota > Viridiplantae > Streptophyta > Magnoliopsida > Asterales > Asteraceae > Calendula > Calendula officinalis. Next base: position 87,845,921 of record OY970823.1, read on the forward strand.
AATCGATCAACAATTAACTGATTCGATTAAAAACCAAAACCTAATACGTCATCCAAAAATTAGAAAACAATCAAATAGATACGAACATTGTGCCGTGTGCGGTTATACAATTTTCCAGGGTTTCCAAGCCCTACAATCAGCCACGGATATTGCTTCGGCGGCTTGTTGTGATTCTGCGTTATCGTCTCCGGTTCTCCGGCAGCCGACGGTGATACACCAGAAGCAGATGATGATGATGATGATGATGATGATGATGATGGTGATGCTGATGATGATGATGAACGCATCGCGATGTTCCTCAAGAACCTTCTCATTTTGCAATTCGATTGAATTTTAGTTTCATAAGATGATGAAATTGAAGAAATTAAAAGATGACGATAGCGATTGAAGTTAGAAAAGGTGGATGATAATGACGGTGATGATAGTATTCCGGTGGTAATATTCATGGCGGTCGCAGCAATTGCTGGGCTGCCTCTGAGATTCCGGCCGAGAAGCAGTACAAAGGGGACCTAGAATAAGGGGCGTTTGGGATTTCATATTTTTGTGGGTGATCTCAACTCAACCGTGTTTGTTTTACGGTTTTACCTTGTCTGGCTCATTCTAAGGGCATGTTTGGGAATGTCTTTGAAAAGTCCCTTTACTTTTTTATTTTGAGTTCTTAAAAAGTTAATAAGTCAATAAACACTTCTAAAAAGCTTATCTAAATATACCCTAAGGTCGTGTCAAAAGGGTCAATTTGACCAACTCGGATTTGTATCCGAAGGCGATTATAGTAGTCAGATTGGATGTATTCAGTTCTTTTATTGATTTCGGGTTTTTGACATGACCGGAAAATACCCGACGTTAGCATCAGAACGGGTATCGAGTTGTATTTACTTACTTTTATTGGGTTTTAAGTTGACTCGATTAGACTTGATTGTAGTTAAAAGATATTTTTCCTATAAAGTTTATAAGATACGTTTTTTTTGTGAGCTTCTAATGTTCACAAATCAAAGTTCTTCTTTACATTAGAAAATAAGTCAATTTGAAGTTTTTTTGTGCATTTATAAAGTTAACGAAATGTAAGCAACCTTGTTTTATGCATTTCTGATTAATGTCATGATAAAATTCAACTAAATAATAACATAAATGATTGAATTAAAATGATAAATTGATTTATTGTTGTGCGGAATTCTCAAGCTCAATTTTCAAGCTTTGTTATAAAATGATCACTAAAAGACTAATTACAAAGTATGTTAAAATATGTATTTCTTGTAGATGGAATTATGTAATATGACTTATCTGAAACATGACCAACACGAATCCAAATAACCTGATTCCCTATAAGGCCGGTTTCTGGTAAAAAAAAATTACCTCGAGCCTAAAGAACCTAATCCGATAAGAGTTAACGGGGTATAAAATTCAAAGTTTATTGGACAAGAAGCAAATTTATGACTTCGTGTCGGATTAAAGAAAATTAAACACTTTCAAATAAAAGGACCCACGAATTTCACACAACTTCTAGAGTACAACAATAATACATCAAAATAGCATGATACAAAACTTAGTTTGGTAGGGTTGGTCACATGCTCATGTCTACGTTATAAATCCGAAAGCAATATAAGATTTTGTGCAGAAGACATGTACTTAAACCGGGTATAAATGAGCCGAGTTTGAACTCGTATATACATGTATTTAAACCATGTATAATTGAGCCGAGTCTGAACTCATATAGGCTCGTTTAAGCTTAAAAAAGCTAGAGCTTGAGTTCAGCTCGTTTCAAGCCTTATCACGAACACGGCTCGTGATGAATTTTGTAGACTCGGACTCGACTTGTTTGGGCTCTTTTAGGCATGTATTTACCAACTATGCAACTTTTTATGTAACTATACTCACTATTATATTATATTGTATAATATTATATGTATTAAATGTATAGCGTATCTATAATTATTTACCGGTATACAGGAAATCTTTATAAACCACGTTTATTTTTTAAATGGCTCATAAAGCTACTTTAATTGTGTTTATAATATGACTTAAACTTAAAATTTTAGTACATAAGTAACATCAAGCACTAATAGTAATGCAATTAGTTTCATCACATTACCGTTTGTAATGATAAGTTCGGAATTGTCTAAAATCTAGTTTTTTGTGAGACATGAAGACAACCGCTAATTAGAAAGAAAAAAAGGTTGTCTTTTTTTCTAACTAACATTACTCACGCATTATTCATTCGTTTAATTTAAAAATTCTAAGAGTTTATTTTCTAGAGTTTAAAAATTCATTCGTTAATTTAACATGTTTCCACAAATACAAAAACATTCATGATATATATTTGAAAAAAGATTAAATTAAACATAGCCTAGATAGGTCTTTTAACATTATAAGAGCTTCGGGTGTAGTGGCGAGAGGGGGGGTCCGCCGGACGCCACGCGGGCTCGCCGGCTCCGCCACGACACCGCCCGCTACGCGAGCGGCCCCTTGCGCCGGACGACCGACGATTCCAACGACCCAATCACCGATCGACACGTGGCACTAGCCGTTGCAAGGGCTATTTTCCAGAAAAATTTAATTTTTTTTTTAAATAAACCTATTATAAATAACCCATTAACCTTTACATTTTTTCACACCATCTCTTACACTTTCACTCTCTAACTCTCTACAATCTCTTACCCTTTCACTCTCAAAACCTCTCCAAAATGTCTCAACCACCACACCCCGATTGGATGAACGGTATTTTCGGATGGGGAGGTTCCGGCTCATCGCCGTCCAACCCGTCAACACCTTCGTCCCAACAATCGGTATCGTCCACCCAAAACACCGTGATGCCGACATTTTCTCAAGAGCAATACAACCACTTTATGCTTCAACAACAATTTCAAAACCTTCAACAACAACCACAACAATTTCAACCCCCTCCTCAAATGTGGTCACAACACCAATGGTCACAACCACAATCTTTTCAACCACAACAATCTCAACAAAACCAACCCCCTCAAGACACCGACGCTGTTGAAAAGGCGAGACGAAAGGGGGAAAAAGTTGCCGTCAACTTAAGTCGGAAGGTCATGCGTTGGGACGCCGCCGAAGAAGTTTTATTGGCGGAGTGTTGGGTTTGCGTTTCCGAGGACCGCGAAAAGGGCGCCGACCAATCGGATGAATGTTTTTGGAACAAAATCCTTGTTGAGTTCAACAAGGATGTTGGTACGCCGCGTACCAAAGACATGTTGACGGGGAAGTGGTCGACCTTAAATGGTAATTGTCAAAAATTCAACGGTATCTACAAACGTCTACAACGTACAAGCCGAAGCGGTGAAAATGAGGTCGACTTTATGGCCCGTGTCCGACAAGCGTACCGTGACGAGTCGGCGGCAAAAAAACAATTTAACAATGAAGGTGCGTGGGAAGTTTTGCGCCATTGCCCGAAATGGGACGCCCCCGAACCCATTTCGCTCTCCGATAACGAAGAACTTTTCGGGGAAGATACGAGACCACGTCCGGCGGGAAAGTCTCGTAAGGCAAAGAAAAGTAGGTCGGAAAGTTCATCCGGCGCTAACACCGCCGGAAGTGCCGCACCGCCGGACCTTGGCGAGGCTATGATGGCCGAGTTTAGGCGGAAAAGTGAAGCCGCTCAATCCGCTTACGCAAGGGCAAAGGCGCGGGATGACCGGTTCGAGCGGTTGGAAGAATTGCGATTCCTAAGCACTAACACCCGCGGTTTGGGGCGCGAAGATAAGGCGAGAATCATCAAAGAAAAAAAGGCGATCCGCGAAAAATACCCCGTCGACGAAGATGACTTTGACGTGGACGACGAGTAGTTTATTTTTTTTTTGTTTAATTTTCGGTATTTTTTTCCTAATTTTCGGTATTTTTTTAATTTTTTCGGTATTTTTTTTTTATTTTCGGTAATTTTTTTTATTTTTTAGGTATTTTTATTTTGTATTTTGTAATATTTATTTTAATGAAGTATTATGTTTTTAAAAAAAGAAAAAAGAAAAAAAGGGTGATGGGGCCCAAATGGCTTAAGTGATGGTAGAGGGGGTATTTGGGGGTTTTGAATGTTAAATGCGAAATGGTGATGTGGCGCATAGGTGGCGCAGAGGTGGCGAAGTGGCTTAAGCCACCACACCCCTTGCTCTAAATGCAAGTGGTGAAAATGGTTAAAGGATTTGGCTTAAGAGAGAGTAGAGCACATGATGATGATGATGATGATACTTGATAGTGTAGGTTAGTAATGCGATTAGATGGATCATGAATAGAAAGTAAAGCATGTGTAAACCATTCACATTAATTGACTCTATCGATCTCTATGTGTTGACTAGCAAATGGTAGTGACATTCGGACAAATGACATAAATGCGAAATGGCACCATACCCTAGAGAAATAATAATATAATAATATATCTAATAAGACTTTATTGAATATATCTAAATTTAAGACTTTACTGATTTACAAATTAAATTTATAACTTTTATTCATCATTTTTTTACATAAGATGTATCTTATTTAGTTTAATTAGATATGAGATCAGTCTGCTTTACGAGCTGACATGCTTTATAGGTAGTTCAAAGTTGGAATGGATAATCTTTGCGACCACAAAAATATATATTTTTGCTTATAAATATTGAATTTGAGATTTATTTGAAATTTCACTCTTTTTTTAAGACCAGTTTTTACCAATAGACCACTATTTTCATGCTTATAGAAATATTTTTTTATTTGATTTAATTAATCTCATATGTACACAAATCTGTTAACTAAAATTGTAGAGTGATTTCCAATTTATAATTATTTTATATGGATAAAAAAGGTTGATATCGCCCCCATCGAACACATCCTACAAGGGTACTCGATGAAGGAACATATTTTGACTCGCTCAACGGTTGAGAATCATGTGAGGAGAGAGTTGAACGCAAGACATGTCTGGGTTTTATTTAACGACATCTCATCTACTTCATTTATCCACGACAAACTCAATGACAGAGTATTGAGTCAATTGCTAAATAATTATTTTATATACATATGTAGAGGGGTGTGGAGGAAACATACAAATGGGGTCTTTTGTCTATAGTAGGTTTCTAGTAGTAGTATATTAGAGAAGGAACGGAATATGAAATGTCTTGTCACAAGACAACACACATTCATTCACTACCCATCAGAATATTATGCAAGTACACCGTACCCGCAAACCCATATATATTATAAAAAGACCCTTTACATATATAGTTGTTGTATAGGTCGGTTAAAAGTTAAAATCTTTTCATTATTACAACCTCTAGATCGAGTTATAATATTACAAAAAGACTATATAATAAATAAATAAATGGTCAATTCCCCTTCAAATTTTTGAGGAAATTTTGTTAGCTGTGTTTAGTAAATCAGTTTAAATTTGATTAATTTAAAAAGTTTTAGAGTTCAAATTTTATAGAAATAAGACCATAACTATGTGTGGTGATGTTAATAACAATGGGTGATAGTGATAATTAGGGAGAGCATTTGAGCTGAAAAAATCATCGAAAACTGACCGAAACCGGCACGATGTATATATTTATATAAAAGCAAATATTTACAAAATTTTCAAATGTGTTAGTCGAAAATTTTGAGGTCTTACTAATTTTAAAAAATGCGTAAATGCTTTATATATAACATAGTTAAAAATAACTATATCAAGTTGGTTAATGATTCATTAGAGTCCAATAACTTAATTATACATAAGGACATACCCTTTATTTTTAATCACATCCACAAAGAGTGTGACTATCAAAACTCATTACTTGATTTTTGTTGAAATACAATGATATAAAAAAGGAATGGTAAATATGGGTAAACGGAGAGAAATTTCTGTTTAAATTACTTGGGGAAACTTTTGTCTTTGGCTTTGATGGTATTTTTATGACTGTTTTTTAATTTTTATATATATTGAGTATTCTAAAATGTTAACTAGCGAGATTTTAACTTTTTATATATTGAACGAGTTATATACTTATCTTTTTAGTTAATATATAGTTGAATGAAATATAATAAATAATATATTAATAATATTTTATATTTATTTCAAGTAATTATAAGGTATCTATCTACAAAGAGGAAAAATAGGGTAGGATCAAAATAGAAGTAATAGGCTCACTTTCTCCGCGTTTCCTTAGGCTCGGCTCATGGGGGGATATCTTAATTTCTCTCTCACAGTCTCCTCCTGTTGACACCATCTTTATATGCTTCTTCAAAACCTGTTTTTAACCCTTAGAAAAAGGTGACATGAGAAACCTAAAGATTGCCTTTTAACATTTTTTTAAATTTACTTATTTTATTTTCATTATCATTTATCTCTGCCACTTATAATATTCCATTCAATTTCACCACTTTTACAAAAATTCTAAAAACCTCATTTTTTTTATCTCTTTCAAACCCAAAAAATTCTTTAAGTATCTCATTCATATACAAGTAAAAAATAAACCTTTTCCCCTTTTAAAAAAAATCCTAAAACCCATTAATTATCTTTTAATTTGGTAACTTAGAATCTGACTTATTATGCGAGCCGACTAATGACATGACGATGTTTTGTTGCTATAAGACATCCTTGAAATTTTATATTTTTTGGACCAATCCCTATCAACTAGTACACGGCCATTTTAGTTATTTACTTCACTTACAAGAAAGAAAGAAAAAAAAACTCAATCTTTTTTTTCTCTCTTGAAAATCCTAAAAATATTAATTAATTATCTTATTTTATTAACAAGAAAGGCCTCTACTTTCTTTTTTCTTGCCTAAAAAGGTTGAAAATAATCATTTATATATATCTTCCTTTATATATTCACCAAGAAAGATTTCAGCTTTTTAATTTATTCCTGAATACCCTAAATTACCCAATTAATTATCTGCATTCATTCACCCAAAAAAAATCAACTTTCTTTTTTCTTGAAAACCCTAAACCCCATAATTAATTATCCTGCTTTATTCACCAACAAAGAAGCACCAATAAACACATACACTTGAAAGAACACACCAGTAAGTAGGGCTGACAGTACAGTGAACAGGTTAGCTAGACATTTTGTAAGCTTATTAGTCCCTTCTGTCTCTTGAATTTTTGGGGAAAAAGTAGGATTCAGAGATCACTCAAAACCCTTTTGTAACTTTCTTTTTTGTCTTTTTGATCAATAATCTCAACGATTTCAAGTCCTCCTTTTTCTGCCATTCATCTCTTACTTCACATAGTTTCACTTTTTAGAAGGAAAAAAAAAAACCTTTTGTGTGTGTGAGAGAGAGTGAGAGATCTAGAGAGAGAGAGAAAAGAAGGGTTTGACCGAAGAGATCGAGGTCATCATCATATCTTTCCTTCCATCTTTGCTCGATCCTAACTCCCAAGAAGAGTATAGAACTCAGGTTATAATATACTTTCACTTTGTTAGATACTCCCTCCGTCCCACAAAAAACTTCCCATTTGACCTTAATTTTTTTGTCCCACAAAAAACTTCCCATTTCATTCAATTGATGGGCTCCACATAATAAAATACTATTATTACTAAGGACCCCACCACTAACTATCCACTAACCATCTTTCTCTCTCCAAACCAATCTTATATTTTAATCAAAATTATTACCAATGACCCCACCACAAACTATCCCCTTAAAACTTGTGCTCATATCAAATGAGAAGTTTTTTGCGGGACGGAGGGAGTATAATAATCAGAGGTATTTGTGTAAAATAATAATTATTAGCTTATTCTAATATGTTTTTGTCAAATTTTGATCTCTTATCTTTATATTGATAAAATGTTACTACTTCCTACAATTTATTCATATTTATTATAATCTTCATACTCATTATATCAAGATAAATATCAAAATCAAAGAATTATACTCCCTCCGTCCCACAAAAAACTTCCCATTTCACCCTAAATTTTTGTCCCACAAAAAACTTCCCATTTGCTACATATGATGGGCTCCACATAATAAAATACTATTATTACTAAGGACCCCACCACTTATTATCCACTAATTATCCTTCTCTCTCCAAATCAATCTTATATTTTAACCAAATATATTACCAATACCCCACCACTAACTATTACCTTAATACTTGTGCATAAGTGAAATGGGAAGTTTTTTGTGGGACGGAGGGAGTATAAAGAAAGAAAATTAGTAAATTATTATACATGTCATTTTGTATTGGATAACTAATGTACACATAAATTGTAGGAAATAATAATATCACTGTTATTTTTTTTTTACTGTTTTGAAAAAAATTTATATACACATATATTTTTATAATATAATGTGCTAAAAAGTCATCACTGATTGTTATCCCAAGAAGCATTACAAATCTTACTCCTCAAAACCCTCTTCTTGAAAGAACAACTTCTCTTCACTTTCACGAGATCCAATCTTCTTAATTAGCTTCTCTTCATATATAGTTCATAAATTATACTCTTTTTCTCCTCATTTTCTTGGTTTCCTCACCTAACTCGTTCATTTGAGAAATTTCAAAAAAGAAAGAAAACCATCAAGATCTACACAAACTATTTATAAGCCAGCGCAAAAAAGTTTTCAAAATCTATCAAAAAAGATCAGATCTGGTTAATTTCTTAAACTACTTGATCACAAGTACATTATTATACTAGATTCATTGAGTTTTTTTTGTTGGTTTTTATACTTTTTGGGTTATATATATAACGTAGTAAAAGTTGAGTTTTTTTATTCTGATGGTTAACGATCGGTTTTTGCAGAAAGTATTAATTGGTGCAAAGAATGGCATCTTCTTCAAATTCACCTTGTGCAGCTTGCAAGTTTTTAAGGCGAAAATGCCAACCAGAATGTGTTTTCGCACCTTACTTTCCACCAGACCAGCCTCAAAAATTTGCAAATGTTCACAAAGTGTTTGGTGCAAGCAATGTAACCAAGCTTTTAAACGAACTCCACCCGCACCAACGCGAAGATGCGGTTAACTCACTCGCTTATGAAGCCGATATGCGGCTTAGAGACCCCGTTTACGGTTGCGTTGGCGTCATATCTCTCCTCCAACACCAACTCAAACAACTTCAAATGGATCTTACATATGCAAAATCCGAGCTTTCCAAATACCAAAACCATAACTTCAACGGGACCACCGCTCAAGGACTGATAGCTGCCGCTGCAGCTGCAGCGGCAGCTACCCACCAACAAACCCTAGGAAACAATCTGATTTCCTACTGTGGTGGTGGGGTGGCTAGAGACCATATATACCACCACCACCAACCATTTTTCGCCGCTAGGGATCATCAACAAACATCTGTCATTCGGGCTTTTGATGTCAACGATAATTATGATACCGCCGGCGGTGTTCTTGCTATGAATATATCAACCGGCGGTATCAGCCAACACCCTCAGTTTCAGCAATCTCGAGGTGCCGGAACTGATGATGGGCCAACAACGATCGACCCTAATTAGGGTTTTGTAGGTAATTATCCATAATTTTATCATATATATGCGGTGTTTCTGATTTGATTATTGCTTTATTGTAATGATACTACATATTACTCCATGCTTTTTATAATTTTATTTATACTGGAAACTTTATAATACACCATCAGTTTTGTTTAGCTTATTTTATCTAAATTTCTTGATATTATTGTTTCACACCTAAAAGTTTTTTCTAAAAACAGTTATCTAAATTTATTTGTACCTTCATTTGAAGAGAAGAGATGAGCACCTTTATTTTAATTTGATATTATTGTTTCAAAATTATTTGCTACAAATTGAATGGAGACCAGGAGATGGGGACATGTACAATAGCTTTTGTTTTTATTTTATTTCTTTTTAATTATAATATTCAATAACTTCAAATTTGTTTAGAAATAAATGTTGTATATTTTGTTTTGTTTCCCGAATACCAACTGCTATTTCTTTTGATGAAAACTAGGTGTAATGATTACACCTATGGCCTATTTCTTTGTTTTACAGAAATAGGATGGTCAAATTTATTGTTATACTATTTAATTTCTGTGTTGTCAAATTTATGATATATAATTGCTGTAAGTGCCGTAAATGAGTAGTATTTTCATTGACTTATTATAGGTTTAGACTGTATATGATTATGATCCAGTTACACGTTGAGTTGAGTTTAGACTGTAATCGGAGGAAGTAATTGTTTATTTTTCATTTAAAAGATATCTATGTTGAAATTTTTGTCTGGATGTTGAAATATTTAGTTATTGCATAACAAAATATATCTTTGAAAAGAAATATTGAAATATGTACACACATGTTTATAACTAACATGGTTGTTTGTTTAATGGTTTGTATACTTTTGTTAATTTCATTTGAACACAAATTAAATTATTATGTTTTAAAAAGCATAACTAAAACAATAAAAGTATTTTAGTATAATTTAATTGGGCGGGAAAAAAAGAACAGACATCTAAGAGAGTGTTATATAACACTACGAAATAGATGTGTACAAATAGAACAATGTATATCGGAATCTTAGTTTTGTAGCTTAACTTTTTAGTGTTAGCCAATTATTGTATGTATTTTCTATTGATCAATGAAATGAGATCATAAGAAGAAAAATACTAATTCTCACGGTAGTATATTGGGCTCTTATTTTAAATTTATACAACGTAAATAACATATGTATGTCAATATGTCATAATGCATCGTGCCATTTTTATTGGACTTGTCACAATCCAACGGGCTCTTATATATGGAAACCAAGCCCGTTTAGTTTAACAATAAATTAACATATCTTAAATTCGTAACTATAACGTTTTACTATTTTACTTTAAAATAAAAAGCTGCAACGATTTCAATTATATTACTTTGAAGACGAATGTAAGGGTTATTCTTGTTTCTGATGGGTGTTCTTTCAGGGTCATCTAGCTTTATTATGATGTATGTGGCTTAGTCGTAGTCGTGGTCATTTTCAAACACATTCCTCTGACTATTTAATAAATATTTACCCAGAAAGATCAAACTCAAACACAATGGACATCTGGTATAATGGCCTTGGTTGCCGCCTCAATTTCAGATGCAGTGGTTGTTCGGTTAAAAATTAATGATCTTTCTCGTATACATGTCATATCACTATATCAGCTCACACTCCAATTGATATTGCACTGACAAACGCATGCCATCAATACCTATTCTCTTCAGTTTTTTGCTCCCACCATTATAAAATATACACACGCAATACCAAATATTATCTTAAATTGACATAGGCCCACAATTTGGGGGTCTCACCTCTTCCCACAGTAAAAGACTTCAAATATCGATGTCTTCCCAAAGACGAGGCGTACGAGTGGTTCTTTGCTCGTCGGTTGAGGAGGTGTACCAATTGACTCCTTCGTTGGCACACATCTTAGAGGTATAGACTGCTGGAAGATGTTTCCCATTCGTTAGTGGTCATAGGTTCAAATTCCTGTGTAATAAAATGGTGTAAATTTAAGAGTATTCTAAATGTTGTTTATTTGTTTTTTAAATCTTTTTTTTTAAGAATACATTTAACTATTTAATAAAATAAAAATACACGCAATGATCATGAAACATGTACAATAAATAAGATGATGCCAACAGCTTTAATTTCTTGCAGAAATATATCCGATTTGTCGAATTAAATGCAAAATTTAGCTTGGAATTAAATTCGACAATGCCAACTCCTACTACCCCCACCCCCCACTATTAATAACCCATTAAATTATTATTTTAATTATACATTTGTAGGAAATCGTGCGTGCCAAACTCCAAGAACAAACGAGATCGTATAGCAACAGATGTATATCGTCACTGTGCATCTGCATGTGCATGGGTGGGGTCATGCAGAAAATAACAAAATCAGCAACATTTTCCTACTATACAACCCTACAACATATGTAAGAATTATAGTTTTATATACTCCCTCCGTCCCACAAAAAACTTCCCATTTCATCATATATTTTTGTCCCACAAAAAACTTCTCATTTCACATTTGATGGGCTCCATATAATAAAATATTATTATTATTAAAGACTCCACCACTAACTATCCACTAACTATCTTTCTCTCTCCAAACCAATCTTATATTTTAATCAAAATTATTACCAAAATGACCCCACCACTAACTATCACCTTAAATCTCGTGCCCAAGTGAAATGGGAAGTTTTTTATGGGACGGAGGGAGTATTAAATATGAATGTCAATATAGATATAAATATATTTATAAAATCTTATTAATTAATGGCAAAACATGTCCTTTGTCTTTTTTGTTCACTAGCTTGTGCATCACCTAGCTAGTGACTGGTCCTACTTATATGTATGTGTATATGCATGCTTTTTTGTATGGTTTGACACTTTGACTTAATTTAAAGCTATTAAAATAAGTTGATACTCCCTCCGTCTCATAAAAAACTTCTCATTTGTAAGGATAATAACTGAATAATGCAGATGATTCAATTATACTAAAGCTATGTACAAAACATAAATATGTATCTGAATGATAAATTATTGTGTTGTCGGACATCCGAATGATTATCCATGAATGATAAGAATGATATAAAAGCTATAAAACTGATTGAATGATACAAAAGCTATGTACCACCACCGCTACCACTGTAGCACCACCATGTCTTCCTCCTCTCCTCCTATCTCCACCGCCACCACAACGGCGGCACTACTTCTTCTGTTAACCATCATATACCTTCCATCCACCACCATTACTCAACCTAACATCCGACAAACTCTGACTTTTGCGGAACGCGGTCCCCGTATTCTTCCACTTGCGAGTTGCCACGTACGTGTGCACCATTTGTGCAAGGTGTCTCCTCGACCCCAACACAATCGTGTTGTGCACTTGTTATAACTCGAAGCCTGTTTGTGTTTTTTGCTCAATAATTCGGCATTGATCGAGCTCTTGTTTTCCTATTAACACGACTCTGGCTATGCAACTTTCACTCATGTGTAGTGTTGATTTCGACATCATCTAGATTTGATTTGTTTGCTTGTAACAATAGCAATTATAGGGTTGTTAGTTGGGGTACAACTGCAACATAATTGAAAATTTAAACAGTATTGATTTAATTTGTAATAATACATTTTTGAGAAAGCTTGAGGTAACTCTTACAAGTTACAACTTTGGTTACACATGCTTAGATCGGAAATGGTCAGGAAAATTATTAAGTCACATATATATCTCGAATATAAATATAAATTCTGTCATAAACGAGAATAAATTTGGAAAAAATATGTTCCGTAAGTTTAGACTTTAAACAATCTTTTTATAAGAGTCGGTTCCTTGATCAATTTTTTCAAAATTAACATAATAAACCGACACTCCCTCTTCTGATTATTCAAATTTCAAAATTGGAAAGTTTGAAAGCAGAAAAATTAGGGTTTTGAGATCAACAAAAATCAAAATGGCTCCAAAGGCAGACATGAAAGGATTCTATAAGCAAGCGAAGAAGAATGCAGGAATCAGTAAACCTGCTTCTACAAAATCGAAATCGAACACAAAATCGAAAAACGCTGCGAGTTTCGGATCGAATGTTGCACAACCTCCTGCTCTGATCGCACATAATTCTCTTGACCTCCATGGTGAGTAGACTACTTTTATGGAAGAATAAACCTTAATTTGAAATTGGTTCCGTTTATGTAGTTAGGGTTTCACAGTCTCTGCTCTTTATTTTGAATTTAGGGCAGATATGATTGTGATAAATTGAATAGTATTAATGATTGTTTTGGTGTATCTGTTAATTTAACTCGCATAAAAATTATCAATTTTTAATGCTAGTTGCAAACTTTCATCTAATTGATCAAATTATTTTGCACAAAATGTTAGGCAACAGCAAGTCAGTAACTATAAAGTTGAAGAATGGAAGTCTAATTTACTGTTGTTCAAGATGTTTTTGAGTTCATAGTATTAAGTTGGATAGATTGATGCAGTTTTCAATCTCTGATAGGGATATTGAATGTAGGGAAATCGTAAAGGCAAAACTTGTTTCAAAACTGTCTAAATGTCTTAACTGGTGCATCAACAATATTCGTTAATTTTTTATGTTTATTGCAAATTTTCATTTAATCAATCAAATAATTTTTACTGAAATTGAGAGCTTGCTGCAACTCTGAAGTTGAAAAATAACCATTTTAGTTTGCAGTGATTAAAGATATTATTGAATATAATGTATCAACTTTAGGCCTGTCCAAACTAACAAAATTACTATAAATTATAAAAGCAGCTTATTGTGTTATGACTTATGATATGGTGATAAACTGCATATATTACCCAATCACCCGAAGAATCTAGAAATAGAAATAAAACCGTTTTTGAATAAAATAAATTTGTTCTTCTGATGTAAATAATTATTTTCCCGATAGAAAATCACGATGCAAAAGAAGAGGTGTTGAGGCAATATGACATGAACATGTTGTACGGGCCGTGTATTGGGATGAAAAGAGTGACCCGTTGGAAACGGGCCGATACTTTAGGGTTGAACCCGCCTGAAGACATCCACTGTCGTTTGATTGCTAATGAGGTTGATGCTGACTCCTTGTGGGATGGTCGAGTTTAAAATGAGATATTTTGTGTTTTGTTGTGTTTTGTTGTGTTTGTTGTCGTGTACAGTATCTAGCTGTATTTGGGCTTTGTTTACTTGCTATGTTTTCTTTGACATGTTTTGTTTTTATGCTTTTTAGTTAAGTGTAAATGCTTTTGTTTTAGTGGAATTAGTTTTGCTGTTTTAGTGGAATATGTTTTCTATGTTTGTGTATTTATGAGCAAAAAATGAGCTCATAAATAGATACAAAGCTGCATACAAATTCTTAAATTTAAACTTGATGTTGGAACTTGAACGTATATTTTCAAAATAGACATGAAGTGAGAATCGGCCGCAATCAAGTTATATAGTCTAATTTTCATGCAAAACCGGTTTTCGGTTCGGTCTGGTTTCGAACCAGTTCTAAACCAACAAAAGCCTATTTTTTTGGAAAATCACCGGTCTATGGCGTCATCAGTTTGGTTATCAAAATATTCACACGCATAGTTCAATGCATCATTATTCTATGCACATATCAAAATATGATTCTAAAACATATGCACTTATAAATACGTATTTGTAATATCGTAACACAAAACGAAATTAAAACAATAATCAGGGCACACCAGTGAAATAACTGAAATTGAAAACCTAAAAAAGTATTGTTGTAAGTACATAAGTATACTATATAACTATGGCCTGAGGACCATTCCTCAGTCTATGTTGTGACCCTAACGGTTCTCTAGTTACATCGGTCTCGGTCCTAGCCGGTTCACGAACCTTTCACTTTTTATGTCAAAAATGTAATCGTTTTTGTATTACGTTATATGCATCTTTCTTTTCCTATTCTCATCACAAAAGTTCTCCATTTCTAGTGTTGTTTCTTTTCGATTTTGAGTTTGGGTTACTACGGGATAAACGAAGACCAAAAAAGGTAACATATCCTCCATTCAGTTAATATCTTATTCACAACTTGTACTGCATAAAAAAAACAGTACTATAACTATCAATGGACTGGATGTACATGAACCTTGTCCATTACCTATCAATGGACTCTCACAAACAACACTATAACTAACTCTCCTCTGTTTCTTCCTTTTGGGCTCAGGTTTGTCTTTTATGGTCTTTGACTGTTTTGGAGCCCAAACTCTTTGCAAATCCGGCATTCTACTTGTTGAAAGATACAAATCTTCTAGCTTTCTCTCTCCTCTCACGGGCCTCATTAACTTTTCTAGCTTGCAAATGGTCTTGCTTCAACGCAGGCGATCGGGACGGCGGCAAGTGGTCTTGCAAGTGGTATTGCTTCAACGCTGGCGATCGGGACCGGGACGGCGGCAAGTGGTCTTGCTTCAACGCCGGCGACGGCGGCAAGTGGTCTTACATTCTAATTTGTGTTTGATTATGAATTGGTGGGGCATAGGCTCGTATTTGATGAAATTCAATGTGTGTAACAAAAGTATCCGGATAACGATAACCTATTTATGGGGGAGTGAGATTACTACTTGGGGCGGTACCTCCCTGCGCAAGGTTAGTATATCTATGTGAACGATAACCCGACAATAGGGGGATTATGATAACCCGATAAAAAGGGGGATTACGATAACCCGCGAGACGGGGGAGTTGGTGATCTTGGTAAGTTTGGGAGAACCCTAATTACCATGTGATCTTGTGATGATAACCCACATCGGGGGAGTTTGCTTCGGAATGATCTGTGGCGTATGTGATAAAAGGAGTAAGCTTATGGATAGCTTACATATATGTGATTATGTGATGGGTAAGCTTACGGTTAGCTTACTAGTAAGTATGAATAAACGATAAGAATATAAGTTGATAATTAATAAGTGAATAAAGGAAATAAATGAATATTAATGATTTTTATTATTTTTTAGAATGGGTCGAAAACCCATGTATCTCACGAGATTATTTTGTCTCACGTACTACTTTGTTTTTTGCTATGTACCCATGTTCGAGATCGATGGATTAGAAGGCCGCGATAGAAGTGGCCTAGTGTTGATTAGCTCAGGAGCTCGTAGGTAGATCCCGTTTATCCTATGGTTATGATATTATATTGTAACACCGGTTTTAATACTCTGATAAATTTTTAATGGTTTATGTTAAACCGTATTTTGGGAAATTGGACTTTGTAATATTTTTATTTAAAAATATGTTTTAAATGGTGTTTTGAAAATTGAGGTGTTACAACCGCCACACCGCCGCCGCACCCGCTCAAACCTTCTCTCCACCACCGCCGCCTTCGCCTCTCAAACCTTCTCTCCACCACTGGCGCACAGCAACACCGCCACACCGCCGCCTTTCCTTCTCAAATCTTCTCTCCACCACCGCCGCACCGCTGCCTTCGCCTCTCAAACCTTCTCTCCACCACCGCCGCACCGCCGCGGTCTTCTAACACTCCGACGAGATTAAAGGAAGTTTACAGAAATAAAATAAAATAAATAGTATTGATTACCTTCTAGCTCATTGTAACGACCGAGATTTTGTAAATAAATAAATTGTACAAAAATATGATAAATACGGATAATTCATTTCAGAACCGTAGGAATTGGTTTCGTGTCATTTGGACACCGTATGAGAAAGTTATGGACGAAACCGAGTCGAGACAAGGACCGAAAAGTGCAGCCTAGCTGACTGGAGAAGTTCACGGCGCGAACATGGGATGGCGATCGTGAACTTCGTCCAGGGATTTGAGGTTTTCAGACATAAAGTTCCCGACCAGTTACCGATCGCGAAGTGGTCACGACACGCGAAGTTCGCGACGTGAACTTGAGTTCGCGATCGCGAACTGCTTAGCTCTGTATAAAAACGGGTTGAGGCTAGGGTTTTGACACATACACCCCTAGAACCCTACCAGCCGTTATTTTGAAAGAAGTGCACGATTGTTGCTGTTCTTGAGCTCAAATCTTCATATTTCTTGGAGATTATTGATCTAAGGTAAGAATCCTTGCTAGTTTATGCATCTCTTTGGTATTTTGAGCTCTATTTGGGTATTAATGGTGGTTTTGGGAACCAACCACATCATCTTTGGGGAAGATGATCTATCATGGGTGTAAAACACTCATGGTAAGCTTGTAATCAATGTGTACAAACTGGATTTCGGTTTTATGGATAGAAATCTTGAACTAGGGTTTGAGATTTCCACCAAGTGGTATGAACTTGGTGGTTGGGAATGTTAAAAATGGATTAACTAGTAGCTAGTTATGGTTTATGACTACATTTGTGATGATATTGATAATAGGTCAAGAAGGAGTTGAGATTGAAAGTACTTCCTTGATTGAGAAGTAGAGATTGTGTTGATTTACACAAGTATTGGATAGCTTTGCTAAGGTGAGTACATGTGATCTCTCTGAGTACATAGTAAACTATGTTTTATGTATTGAAATAATTTAAGAGTCTTTATTAGATAAATATTTTCTATAAAGAAAAGATTGACTTGATAGAGTATGAACTTAATTTAATTGAATTGAATTGAATTGTAAGTTGACTTGCTTAGTTACCACTAGTATGATTGAGTTGTGATATGGGCTTTGACCCAAGTTGATGATTTGTTATGTGGTAGCTAATCGATTGGATCCTAGATAACCCACACAAGATGGGGTAGTTAGTGACACCTACTTGGGGCGGTACCACCCTGCGCAAGGGTAGTGTGTCGAGAAATAGATAACCCAGAAAACGGGGGAGTTTGAGATAACCCGGAAATCGGGGGAGCAAATAGATAACCCGGAAACGGGGGAGTTTACCTAGATAACCCATATCGGGGGAGTTATTTTGGGGAGGCCCGTTACGTATGTGTTTGGCTTATGGCGAGCCTTAGAGATTGATTGACTATGTGCAATTTGATAATTTATTAATTATTATTTTATTGCAAATTATTTCTAACCGGGTCTAAAACCCATGTTTCCCACGAGACAATATTTGTCTCACGTACTACGTTTATTTTGACTATGTACTCAGGTTCGGGAGCAAAAGATTAGGCGGCCCATAGTTAGCATTTGGAAGGATTAGCTCGGTGTACTTATTTAGTTCCCTAGACTATTGTTTTTGATATTATTGTAACATCGGTTTTGGTACTTTTTAATTATTCCAAATGTTTTATTCAAACCATATTTTGGATGCTATGGATTTTTAATGTTAAACTTATTTAGTTAAAAAGTTTAAATTGTTTTGAAAAATCGGTGTGTTACACTCAGTTTCCTCGTTCTGGATTTCTTCTTCGTTCTGGATATCTTCTTCCCCATGGATTTGGGCGTTTGCATTTTCTTCTTCGCCATTCTTCAAAGAACCTTCCATTTTCGTTGTAGCAAAAAGTGAACGAGACAGTTACACAAGTTTGCTAGCTGTTAGTATATGTCTAGATAAAAGAAGGGTAATACAATAAATATTTATTTGCACACCATTGCATGGGCGGTACCAAGGGGTGGGCAGGGTGGGCATCTGCCTACCCTAAATTTTTTCCTATTAATATAATTTTTTTATGGGTTACTTAATTTTTTCGTTTTTACTAATCAAAAAATGTAACATATATATGAGTGATAACCAATGAAAAAATCTTTGCCCACCCTTGGGAAAAATTCAGCAATGTAAAATTGTTTGCCCACCTATTCAACAATGAATACCATTTTTAGCCCAAAATTCAAATTATAAACGTATTTTGTAGCATATAATAACAATATAAACGTTAATAAACCATAGTAGATGGACTTTCAAATATTTAAATATGTAGACTTTTCTTTAATAACTATAAAATAAAATAAAAATATATATAATATATTAAATATTAGTGGGACGGTTTTTTAATGGGGCGGTTTGTAGTTAAAACCGAAACCGAACCTAATCCATCGGTTTTTCAAAATCTAAAACCGAACCATCGGTTTCGAAATGGTTTCGGTTTTAACGGTTCGGTTTTGTCGGTTTTAACGGATTGGTTTCGGTTTTGAAATGGTTTCGGTTTTATACAACACCACATGATATCCAATGAACATAAACTTTGATGTTTTAGTGTTGATCTTTCACTTTTTGACGATAACGTACCGGTCCTATTGCTTATTTAATTACTCCCTCCGTCCCAAAATTATTATCCATTAAACAAAAACACACAGTTTAAAAAAATGACATTAGTTACACTTTTCCACCAATCAAACTTTCTCTTTTCTACTTAAATTCTTTTTGGCTGGTTGAAACTTAGAAGTAGACAATTAATATGAAACATACCAAAATAGAAAGATAGACAATAAAATTAGGACGGAAAGAGTATTATTTTTCTGATTATATCATCAAACACTAAAGATCGTTCTTCTGAACGAGAGCATCCTCCATTTTCATGACAGTTTGATCGAGTCCATCTCGATACTTTTTAACCAAATCTTCAAACGTTAGCCCTTCGATCGGGTCAACAGAAAACGACCAATTGACCACACACCCCGCAACACCACTAGGAACAATCTTGACCGTTGAAAGATATGAATTAAATCCGACGTTGCAGTCAACCATCTCACAACTCATGGACATCTCGTTTGGGTCAACGGCTACTAACCGCTCCTTTGACCAACTAACTTGGTCAACACCGCCGTCTTCATTTGGGAGCGATAAACCGGAACAATAGCGAGTGCCACCAACCTCACCGTTAATGCCATCAACCCCGTAGCATATAGACATATTGGGAAACCATTTGTGGAAATTGAAGAAATCTATGAACAAAGGCCATATTTCATTTGCACTTGCTTTTGTTAAAGTTGCTGAAACCATACCTTCCCATTTTGCCCCTGACGAATTCATAGTCTAATGTTTTTGTGAGAGAAATTAAAGGTGGAGTAACTTATGTTGTGTCACTCACTATATATAATATTATCATTGGTTCAGATGTTCCTTAAAGTTGGGTATATAATAATAAAAAAAGATTTATCTCAAAGTTTTTTTATTTTTATTTTTGCCTTTCTAGTTTTATAAAAAGTTTCTAAACACCAATCAAGTTAAACCTGTTATTGTAATTTCCCAATTCTGGTAGCAAAAAGCCAAAGCTAATTATATTTTCAGTAATTTATTTAAAGAGGAGCTATGGTTAATTATATCAAATCTACTTTAATCATGTACCGAAATATTATATTACGAAACAAAATAAATAGTGATTAATGAGTATTCTTTTTATATACGAATTAAAGCGATTTGGGTTATGATTTTATTTGACTAACGACATCCAATGTACGTAGCCTAGTGCTAGGTGCATTAATGTTTAAACCCCATTAAGTACAAATCTTGGAGATAATCATAGAATGACTTGGAAACAACCATGAGATACTACGGTTTAACTGATCTACATCTTAGTCAAATTAATCTTTGTAGGAAAAATGTTAGTACCCTAAACAGTGAAACAATTATATAAATCATATTGGTTGCCACTTTTAGCACCGTCGTCTACTTATAATAGAATTGTGTATCATCAAATAATATTGGTTATTACTATTTGAACCGTCGTCTACTTATAATAAAATTCCATAGCATTGAAATGCTTTTTTTTGTTGTAAAATTAAACAAATTTTAGGCATTGTGGTTAACATAAATGGTTTTTTAAAAGTTAGCAAGTATGAAAAATAAAACTTAATTAATATAATTTTATCATATTGAAAGTAATTGTAGAATAACGCGGTTAGCCGGCCGTTTAGCCATATACATCCGTTTAGCCGGCCGTTTATCCGTTTTGACATGTGTCTACATTATGTAGTTGTATTGTAGTTAGAGAGATTAAATTATAAGGTAAATTGTTAGACAATTTAGTGTAATTAGGCATGTTAAACTGAAATAGTTATGAAGTCACACTATCTAAATACTCTCGTGTACAGAGAGGTATTCCTAAATCTATACGATTTTTGTTCATAATAGTACTCGAACTTATGAGCAAACGGCAATGCATGACTAGAGGATGAAAATCATGTTGCTTTTTTTTTCCATTTTTTATTTTTTATTTTAAAACCTTAAATAGTTAGATCTCGAAGTATATGTAATTCACTTCCAAGTGTTCTGATGTTTCAGCAAAAGGCTGAACACAATGCTCTATGTTTATAACATGTTGTCGGTTTTGATTCAGTTTGTTTCGGCCGATTTTTGATTTAGTTCGGTTTTTTCGGTCCAAATGCTCCCCTAATTAAGACAACTATTATTTGGACTTTTTAAATCAAGCTGCCTTGATTTTTAAGATTAGTTTGAGAAATTAGAAAGAGTGAAATTTAGAGCATATTTGGGAAATGTAGTGATTTTTACACCACATATTTTGATTTATACATTACAGTGATTGTTTTATATGTTTATATAGTCTGCAGTAATACTTATACAACGTCATCAAATATATTATGGGTGAACATGGTACGATACCACGTATATTTTTCTCATACCGCGTACCGTACCAACTACAATTGGTACACTGATTTATCTACCATTACCATACCAAGTTTACTTGGTACCAATTTGTTTGGCTACCAACAATCTTGGTTGGTACAAATTGGTAATGGTATATACCAACATCACTAACTCATATGAAATTAAAAAAATTAATAACAAAAGAACAATGATATTTTATCATTATCGACCAGTTAAACATATTAACAAGTGTTCCGAACATAGAAACAAAATAAGCAAAATGATATAATATGTTACGTGCTATATAAACATAATCTAATACGATAAAGTAACAAAAGATGTAGCTATCTTGTCGTAACTGAATCACTGATTTGTGTGAATGTACATAGGGGTGAGCATAACAGGGTACCCGCCGGTTCCGACTGGAACCGGAACCAGAACCGGAACCGCATGTTCCTGAGATATAGGAACCGGAACCGGAACCTGGAAGACAGGTTCCTAAATTTTCGGAACCGGAACCGGAACCACCGGTTCCAGGGCAGGTTCCGGTTACCCTGTATCTAAATTCATAAAAATTTAACATTACTTACTGAATAAACAAGACAATAAATCACACAAACTAACGATTACAAATATCGTTTAACGATTTTATATATATTTCAACGATTACGAATATTGTTCAAAATATAAATAAGTGAATAAGAATGAAAAAAAGATAGTAAATGTGTGATTCATGTAAAAGTCAGTCACAAAGATACGCTCACGACGAGTGAATGTCTCACTATCACTCAATTTCTGACTCAATTATAACGAGTAAGGTCAATTTATATTTTTATTTGAACTAGTATTTTACATTTAGATAAATCAAAAATCTATTTAATTTAATCATGTGTAATATATTATATATTATATATTTTAATAAAAATATACCGTGTAACCGCCGGATACAGGGTATCCATAGGTTCCAGGTTCCTTAATTTTGAGACCCGGAACCTCTTAAGGCGGTTCCATGATTTTGGGAACCGGAACCGGAACCTCTTAGCAGGTTCCGGGTCCGGAACCTCCGGTTCCGAGACGGTTCCGGCTCCGATTCCGGTTACCCTCTTTTTCTGCTCACCCCTAAATGTACATATAAAATATTATATTTTCAAAGATGTTTTTAGTTTTAAAGTTAAAATAAGTATGTCTTATTATATTATATTAGTTTCAGAGATATTTTTGGGCACATCTATAATTTAAATAAAATATCGTATATTTTAATATCTAATTGAAATCTTGGGCAAATAGGTTGCTAGTTTGTTATAATATATTAAACTAAAAATCATATAATATATATCTTGGTTGGTACGGTATACCGTGGTATTTAAAATTTGTGTACCATTACCGTACCATGATTACACAATTGGTACGGTACTACCAACCAAACATGTTGGCTACCAACATATTGGCTACCAACTATACTTGGTATGGTTGGTAGCATGTTGGCTGGTTTTGTTCGGTACAAATTTGACACCCCTAAAATATATGATGTAGAAATTAATTCCCATTTGGGAAAGCTTATTTAGGGGGAGAAGAGAAAATTAATTAATTCAAGTCCTACTATAAGAGCTCTAGGTATAGTGACACCTCAGCGCCACCTCAACGTGAATGCAATGGCGCAAGCCTTCACTCACTCACATTGCGGTATGGTGGCTTGCTTAGGTGGCGCCATTTTACTTGCCACCAACCACATAGGCAATATCACTTGGTGAGAGTGGGTTGCAACACTCCACCCCTTACTCTAAATAAAATTGAAAAAGATTTAAAAGTCGGTGAAACAAAATAACTTATTTCTTTATGGGTTTTACTAACCATTGCCCTTAGGGCTACGGTTAAGAATAGTAATGTACAAGTTGGAAAGCATAACTATCTTGAGGTAGTTAGTGAAATGCATGAGGTAGTTTTTTTATGGTCAATGTACATCAAGTTTAAGCTTCCTTCTTTGGTCTTCGGTGAGTTATCGCCGGAGTTATCGTTAAGCTTTCTATATAATGTTAGTAAAATTATGATTCACTTAAACGAGCTAGTAAATGTGGCCGGAGTTATCGTTAAACGAGCTAAAAAAAGAAGTTGTTTCATCAGCACAAACCGTGAAAATTATCAAAATGAAATTCTTCATCGTTGTGCTGATTCTTACAGCCACATTTGCTGCGTCAATTAAGGTAACTTTTTTTCTTTAACGGCATTTTTATTACGAGAGTTTAGTAAGACACTAAACTGGAAAAAAACGACAACTAGAAAGGAGATAAAAGGTAACTAATACTTCATCCGATTTAAAATAAGTGATATACTTTCCATATTTAGGTGTATCAAAATAAGTGATACACTTTGAAAACTTACCTTATATAGTAAAAAATAGTAGGACTCACACCCACTAACTATCTACTTTAATAAAATCAAATGACATTTTTACCCTTACTTTTACTTTTAAACATCATTAACCCCACTTTATTCAAAATTTGGGGGACCCATTCCCCACTAACTATCCAATTAATCTAATTTAATTATCATTATCATATTTTGCCTCAAAACCCGTGAAACCAACAATGTATCACTTATTTTAAATCGGAGGAAGTAGTATAAAAGTATTAAAAACATTGTTATCAGTATTTATATAATTTAGCAATATAAATTTTTAATACCGCTAGCCCATTAGTGAGTTAATTTATATATTTTTCCCATTAGTGAGTTAATTTATATATTTTTATTTTATTTATGAATTATTATATTGAATGTTTTTGTCTAAAATTTGTTAATATTATAGGTTTAGAGGCTTGGGAGGGGGAAAAATATTGTATGACTATGGTATGCGATGGTGTAATGATTATGGTCAAATCCTTACTCAATTGAGAGGGTGAAGGTTTATTATATAATCAGTAATTACAACAATCATTCCATAATTAAGGGAATGATAAAAGGAAAAGATAAACACAATAATTACAATATAATTGAATACAATATTATCATCTAATATCCCCCGTCAATCGAAACGGTGGCGGACCTAAACGAATAATTTTGCGGAAGACTTCAAATTGAGCTTGAGGAAGGCTTTTGGTAAATATGTCCGCTACTTGAAGATTGGTTGGAACAAACTTAGTAACAAGTTTGTTAGAACTCACGAGTTCACGAATGAAATGATAATCTAAGTCAATGTGTTTAGCTCTTTTGTGTGCAACGGGATTTTGCGTCATAAATAAGGCACTTTTGTTGTCACATAACAAGGTGGGACGATCCGGGGGGAGTGCATGTAGCTCCCGTAACAAGTGAGTAATCCAAACTAATTCCGCGGCGGTGTTAGCCATAGCTCGATATTCTGATTCACAACTTGAGCGCGAAATAGTTGGTTGCTTCTTAGCACTCCAAGAAATAAGATTTCCACCCAAATAAATCGAGTAACCATAGGTGGAACGACGAGTGTCTAAGCAACGAGCCCAATCCGCATCCGAATAACCAAGGATGTTATTATTCGTTGGACGTGTATACATGAGGCCATAGGAAACCGTCCCTTTCACATATCGAAGTATCCGTTTGACGGATTGAAAGTGATCAACCGTTGGTGCTTGTAAAAATTGAGACACTTGATTTACCGCATAAGACAAGTCCGGTCTCGTGATGGTGAGATATTGAAGAGCACCAACGAGAGATCGATATAACGTAGGATCGTTAAATGGAATCCCATCTTTGGTAAATGAGATGTGCGGAGATAACGGTGTAGAAACCGGTTTTGCATCATATAGTTGAGCTCGTTTTAGTATATCGGTAGCATATTTGGATTGAGTAAGAAAAAGTCCATGTTTAGAGTGCATTACTTCAAGTCCCAAAAAATAATTCAAATCGCTAAGATCTTTTATTGCAAACTCATGATTAAGAGATGTAATAAAAGATGAAATTTCGTCTTCATTGTTTCCGGTTAAAATAAGATCATCAACATACACCAAGAGATACATGATACACGATGCTCGAGAGTAGACAAATAACGAGGTATCGGCACGACTACACGTTAAACCGTATGAAACAAGAAACTTACTCAATCGATGAAACCATGCACGGGGAGCTTGTTTTAACCCATAAAGAGCTTTAGATAGTTTGCACACATGATTGGGTAATTTCGGATCTACGAAACCCGGGGGTTGCTCCATAAAAACCGTTTCATCCAAGGTACCGTTTAGGAAAGCATTCTTGACATCAAGTTGGTGAAGCTTCCAATTTTGCAAGATAGCAATTGATAACACGATCCGTACCGTAGTAGCTTTGACCACCGGACTAAACGTGTGAGAAAAATCGAGGCCCGGAATTTGAGTATAGCCTTGAGCAACTAATCGAGCTTTAAACCTTTCAATACTACCATCCGACTTGTACTTTACACGATAAACCCATTTTGAACCAACCACATTTGTAGAATGAGGACGAGGAACCAACGTCCAAGTTTGATTGTGATGAAGAGCTTTGATCTCTTCAAGCATAGCATCAACCCATTTTTGATCCTTAGATGCACCTTTATAATTACACGGCTCTATTTCGGCGGACAAGGCATGATGTAGAGGGTAGGTTTGTAATGAAGCAATGTCAGCAATATGTTTTGTTTTAACGATACCCGATTTCGATCGAGTATGCATTGGATGAGTGGACATAGGCTCGGTGGTTATGGGGTTGGGTGCGATAGAAGTTGTTGGGCCAACAGAAACAGTCGGGCCTGTCGGACCAGTAGGTGGAGCATGGCCTGTTGAATTACTTGGGCCGACAGGGGGTGCGGGTGATGATATGTTTGGGCCATTTGGTGGATCAGGGCCTGTTGGATCAGTGAGTCCGACAGGGGGTGCGAGTGGTGGTAAGTTTGGGCCGTTTGGTGGATCAGAGGGTAAAGGATTATTATGTGTGGGTATTGGGCCAATATTAGTATTTGTGGATTGGGCCGATGAATTTGGTGGACAAAGTGTGCAAGCAGGGGTTGATGCATCGTGTACCAAAATGGATGGATTTGGGACAGTAGGTTCCTTGGGACTTATTTCAATTGGAGTATCTTGCAAAAAGGTGGTTAGTTCCAAATGTTTAATTGAAGAGGTATTTGAATCACATGTAAAAGGAAAAATACCTTCATTGAAGCGAGCATGTCGTGTAACATAAATTCGAGATGTGGTTGGATCAAGGCACCGATATCCCTTGTATTGAGGACTATAACCAAGAAAGATGCATGGGATGCTTCGCGGTGCAAGTTTGTGTGGTGAATAATCACGCAAGTATGGAAATACTTGACACCTAAAAGCACGAAAATTAGCATAGTTTGGAAGCTTATCAAAAATAATTTGAAAGGGTGATTTTTGATCCAAAAGGGGTGTAGGGACCCGATTAATAATATAAGTAGCCGATGAAAAGGCGTCAACCCAATAAGATGCCGGGATGCTAGCATTAAAAAGCATAGCAAGACCCGTTTCCACAATGTGCCGATGTTTGCGTTCTACCCTCCCATTTTGTTGTGGAGTGTAGGGACACGAAAATCTATGTAACGTGCCATTGTCCTCAAAAATTCTCTTAACGGTGTGATTCACAAATTCCGTTCCACCATCACTTTGAAAGATTTTAATCTTACGGGAGCACATCGTTTGAGCAAGATTAATAAATTTTGGTAGAACTGTGTAAAATTCGGTTTTTGTTTTTAGAGGGTAGAACCACGTAAACCTGGAATGATCATCTATAAAAATAACATAGTAACGAAAACCATCCTTATCACAAATGGGAGAAGGACCCCATAAATCACAATGTATTAAGTCTAAAGGATGAGATGACCGAGAATTATTATTGATAAAAGGCAAACGTTTACTTTTAGCAATTTGGCACGAAGTGCAAACAATAGGTTTAGGTAACAAAGAAGACACCGACAAAAAACCTAACTTATTTAAAGTGGAAATGACATCAAACGAGACATGACCCAAACGGGTATGCCATAATTCATAAGACTCCTTTTTGGTATTCGTTGTAGCAACAAAAGCACGATGTGCATCTTGAAGCACATAAAGACCATTTTCACATCGACCACTAGCAAGCACCTTTCGGGATTTCCGGTCCTGAATATGGAAAAAAGGTTGAGAGAACAAAACATCAACAAAATGGTCAGTCGTTAGCTTGCTTACGGAAAGGAGTTTCTTAGTAAGATTAGGAATAACAAGCACATTTTTCAATGAAATATTCGGTGTAATATGTGAAGTACCCGTATGAGTAATAGGTAAAGATTTACCGTTCCCAAATAAAACATGCGAACTACCTTTATAAGGAGCCGGTTGATGAAGATTGTCACAAGAAGCGGTCATGTGATCCGTTGCACCCGAATCAACGTGCCAATCGGGAGAATTGGTAGTGACATGGCATTGGGCATGGAAAGCTTTGGCTAGTGCATCATCGGTAGTTGGAGCTTGTGCGGCATAGGTAGCAAGACTAGGACATGCCGATGCGTAATGGCCGTTTGTTCGGCATAGTTGACAGTGGGGAGTGCGGCGATATGCACCACGACCTCGACCTCGAGAGCTGCTGCCCCGAGAATATGACCCACAGCCACGAGTGCTGTCATGATGATGTGATTGTTGTTAAGCATTGAAGGCAACATGAGCACTAGTATTACCATGCAAGGATATTAAAAACAATTCATGACTTTCTGCTTGAGAAACTAAGTCACGAAATTTTGGGGCAGGTTTGGCGGCACGTATGGCAGTAGAGAATGTCTCATACGATGGTCCCAAACCACAAAGGAACCAGTGAAGCTTATCTATGTCGACAACCGGGTGTCCGATTGCAGAAAGCTGATCGGAGATAGCCTTAAATCGGCGAGAGAAATCCGAAACAGATGATGTTCCTTTGGTCAGTTGACGAAGTGAGTCCCGGAGAGAATGGACGCGTTCAACGGACGAATTACTGTAGGCGGACTCGAGCGCTGCCCAGATTTGATGAGCAGTGTTTAGGCCGAGTACTTTGGCAACGGCTTCTTCCGTGAGCGAGGCTTGCAACAAAATCACAGCCCTTTGATCCGTTTCAAACCAAACAGAGACGGCGGGATTAGGGACTGATTTTTCGTCAATGATAATGGTCTCCGGCGGAGCAACAGTGGTGCCCTCAATGTGACCGATCAATTTCTGGTATGTAAAGATCGGTATCATATTATTTCGCCATAACAGATAATTAGAGGAGGAGAGCTTGATAGTCATCATGTGAAGAAGTGTATTCATAGAGAAAAGAGTATCATTGGTCGATGATGAGGAGGCAGCCATGAGAGCTGCGGCGGGATTAGGGTTCCAGGAAGGAGAGAAGCGATTGAATTGGGGGAGAGATTCTAGTCTGATATCATGTAATGATTATGGTCAAACCCTTACTCAATTGAGAGGGTGAAGATTTATTATATAATCAGTAATTACAACAACCATTCCATAATTAAGGGAATGATAAAAGGAAAAGATAAACACAATAATTACAATATAATTGAATACAATATTATCATCTAATAGATGGGAATAGGGGTCCAGTTTTGTACGGAGGATCGTGTGCCACGTGGATGGTCACATGGTGAATGTACACGCATTTTTCTTGAATCCGATGTTGATAGATTCAAGGATCCAGGTAACTGTTGTTGCTGGAACCCTTGAGCACGAAACCGTTGTGTTTGACTTTTGGTCTATAACTGTTTGACTTTTGGTCTATAAATTCTTATTTGGAAAGAATGAAGCATAAAGAGTTGTTTTTAATGGTTTTTTCCTAAGTTATTTACTTTGGAGATTGAAAAATACTAAAAAATAAATTAAGTGCATGTGCAGGGGTTGCAAACTAGAAATAAATCACTAGCTAAGTAAAATTAAAGTAAAAAATAATAATTGAAAAACTAAAGAAAATATTACGTTTTCTCATAAATCATAACCCAATAGTAAGAATGCAGCAGTTTGTTTCAATTCACTTGCATACTCTCAATTTTTTATTTTTCTAATATGTGTCCACGATACGTAATATGAAACATCAAATGAACCTGAATTTTCTTAACTAATGTAAAATATAAGCACGGTGCACAACATTACATTTCTACGGTCATAAATAACAAACGTGCCGAAATAATAACTTTATAAAACAAATCAACAAAAACGATTTTGGGTTCGCAAAGATGTCATTTACGAGTTCACTTTTTTTCAGATTTAAGTTCTCGTGAAAGCAAAACTAACCCAATAGTAGCAAAGCCAGACAAAATCGTTGACCCATAAAAGACAACAAGTAAGGTTCCACGCAAAGACTGCATGCAAACAAAACACTGATAAGTTGACTAAATGCATTTCAGTACCCTGAACTTGATTGACTAAGTCATTTACAACCCTGAACTATTAAAGGTGCATCATGGTACCCCGAACTTGACAAAATGTCAATTTAGTACCCTGATTCATTAATTTGATCACGTTTTTTTTACTTTAGTTACTTTTGTTGGAGCTTTTGACGGACTAAAAATATATGTTCATCACAATATATTGATATTAGAAGCAAATCACGTGAAAAAAATAATATCAAATTAGTGAGTCAGAGTACTAAATTAATCATATTGTCAAGTTCAGGGTACCATGATGCACATTTTTAATAGTTCAAGGTACTAAAATGCTTTTTGGCCTTGAATAAACACATTATGCGGTTGTATTCATTATCAGTATACTTTTGACCCGTTTGACTAGTTACGTTTTAAGCCATTTTTGTTATTTTACCTATTCAATCTAATGGCCACAAACAAGTAAAAATAAGAAATTAATAATAATAATATTAATAATAAATAAATAAATAAATAAATAAGTACCTTTGCAATCAACAAAGCATTATCATTTGCATACTGGAATGAGCTCTCCGGGATATTCTGAATTCCTTGACTTAATTCCCATGAAATAATCCTACATTTTTCATAGTTTTTACAGTTACTTCATTTCTTGAAAACAATAAATCTTTTCATTTACAAAATATGAAACAAATTATTTGTTTAATGGTAGAAAACTACCCGTAAATCAAGCCAATTACTGCACCGATGTAAGCTTTCTCTCGTGTTAATTCAATTTGTAGCTCTCCAAACTGCAAAACAAATACAAACAATTGCCTTAAATTTATTAACTTTTTATAAAAAAATAAAAATATAAAAAACCTTGAACATTCGAGTTTCGCCTTTCGACTCTTCATCGGTGGATTCAGATTCGGGAATTGATGAAAGAAGCTTCCCCGTTGAAATCATAGCTTTGGAAATCTACACCAATACAAAACCGACATTTAAGAACCCTAAATTGGTAGAGTAATTTACAGCTGAATTATGCAATTTTATCCTAAACTTTCTTTTTCGTGATTTTTTTCCCTATGGTTCTCAAATTTCATTATATTCGTTCATTCTGACCTAAAATGACTTGAATACCGTTATAAAAAATTTCTGACTTTTTTCAATTATTTTTTTTTTATTCTTTTTCTAGGATGACTAAGGAATAACTAATAAACAGTTACCCTTTGTAGTTCACCTTGACCATATTGCCCCATTGACTGAAACCTTCTTCCAGCAGAAGTCAACCGTTTTCCGAGTGCTAATCAGCAATAATAACATATAAATCAGCTTATATGGAACTCCCTTTTTTTTTGCTAATCTGACTTATAACCACTTTTTGCTTTTACTCTTGCCTGATTTGTTGTTGTTAGTTAGAGAATTGACCATTTGAGGTAAACTGTTGACCAAAGCTGTTGAAGTCAACGTATCACCTGACTCCCATGCTCGAGATATGTTTAGTAATATCATTCCTAGCTCTTGTCCACACTGGTTAAATTACATGCACTTTGTTTAATGGCCAAAATGCATTCTAGTACCCTCAACTTGACTCACTGGGTCTCATACTACCCTGAACTATAAAAAGTGCACCATGGTACCTTGAACTTGAAAAAATGGTCTTTAGTACACTGCCTCACTAATTTGGTCTTGTTTCTTATGTAATTTGCTTCTAAAATATATATATTGATATGAACGTACATTTTTTTTAGTCCGTCAAAAGCTATAACGAAAGTAACTCAAGTAAGAAAATGCAATCAAATAAATAAGGCAGGGTACTAAATCAATCATTTTGTCAAGTTAAGGGTACCATGTTGCACCTTTAATAGTTCAGTGTAGTAGAGGATGTAGTCAGCCAAGTTCAGGGTACTAAAATGAATTTTGGCCTTGTTTAATTATTAAATCTTGGAGCAGAGATACAATTGACTTTTCAAGTCAAACTTATATGTATTGGATTATGTAAAATTAGCATTATTTTCGGTATGTGGTGTTTGTTATAGACTTATAGTTAATCAGTATTTGAATGGTGTAACAAAATATAATTTATGGAATTAAGAGATAAAAAATGGTCATAATGACATAATTTTGAACTAAATGAAAGATAAATTGATCTCCAAACCTGCTCCATCACGGGTCCATTCGAGAGATCGAAAGCAGCATCATTAAGCTACACCAATTTTAATCAAATTAGAAACAAAAATAATTATAAATTAAAATTTCCCAAAATCAAATTTAATCATATAAAACAACAAACAAGAATCCAACTAACATCTAACCGAAGATCACGAGGTAGCTGAGAAAAGTAATCAGATGGAAGATTGAAACTTTCCTGCAAAATTGTCAGAATTATACC
The DNA here is from genome assembly GCA_963853835.1 of Calendula officinalis. NCBI lineage: Eukaryota > Viridiplantae > Streptophyta > Magnoliopsida > Asterales > Asteraceae > Calendula > Calendula officinalis. The sequence goes on from OY970823.1 coordinate 87,878,439, forward strand.
CAATCTCATCAAAACTAGGGTTTCTGTCAGCTGCTGATATGTAAATAAACAGCAACTTTTTTCAATTTCATCAAAATTAGGTTTTTTCGACAACTGACGGTATAAAAAATAGTAACTTTTTTCAATTTTTATCAAAATTAGAGTAATTGTAGTTTAATTTGTTCCATTTTAGTACAATATAATGGTAAGTAATAAGAAATTTAGAGCTTGAAGATTACGGAGAGTTCTTGGAGGAGGAATTGGGGGTCAGGTGGATCGAGGGATTTGGGGGAATCAGATGATTCAGTGAGGGCGTTTGTTGCGACATGTAATAAGGGTTTGAAAGTGAGAAATTGAATTTTGGGGTTAAAATTTGCTGGATTTCGATGAAGATTGCGAAGAATGAAGGTGGAAGAGTGTGACGGCGGAGGTGGTGGCCGGAAAAGAAGCAGAGAAGAAGCCATATGGTGTTTGAGTTCTTGACCACTGAAAATCTGACCGTTTTCTTTGTTATGATCATGTCATTTTTTTTATTTTTTGGAAAGAATTTTATCAACTACTCCCTCCGTCCCAAAATTATTGGTCCACATTTAAAAATCACACGGTTTAAGAAATTACACTTATTACACTGTGTAACCAATAGAATTTTATCTTTATCACCTAAGTATTTTTTTATTGGTAGAATTATCAAGTGGATAATCATTTTGGGACATTTAAAAAAAGAAAAATGGACGATAAAAATGGGATGGAGGGAGTATCAAATATCTTCCAACCGTGTTGCGTTTTCAAACTTATCAGCATAACCATCTTATTAACCGACATGAAACTGACTTCTCTTCCTCCGCTCTCTCTGCCTATTCCTCTCTATCTCTCTCTCTAAAAATAAAAATAAAAATAAAAGGCGACAATCTTTGGTTTCCCGACGAATTTTGAGAAAGACGATTTGGCGTTGACTGTGAGTTTCAACTCCACCTTTGGCACAATCCTAAAAATGGGAAATAATATAGATATCAAGTGAAGTTATGTGTATAAAACGGTGAACGAATGTGTAATCGTGTAGATGATTTCCTCTTTTGAGTAAATAGTTCGGATCGTCAATGTATTTTGCTTGAACTATTATTTATAGTCATTTAATTTAAAATATTATACCAATAGTCTAAATTTCTAAAAGGTATTGCAAGGACGTTCATTTTGGCTAGTAGAAGTATATATATATTTTTAATATTTCAAGCCACTAATAAGGACCATTCATGAAATTTCAAGCAAACTGCAAACCTATAACTAAGTTACTCTGAGTTACGACAGGATTTTACGGATCTATTAAAACAACTGCTAGTTTTAGAGACCAAAAACACAACATGTTTTAGAATTAGAGACTATTCGTGTATATTTGAATACGTAATGACCAAATTTATAATTTTTGACAAATCATATAAACTATTCATGTAATATGCTCTGGAATCTAACAATTACGTATCACTCTTTCTAGCATTATAAATAAATAAGCTATATATAAGAAAAAAATGTATAAAATTTGGATCAATTACATATTTTGAAATGTTTAACAAGTAATACAGTTCGCATGTAATGCAAGTTTATTGTAGTAGTTAATTTAGTTTTTTTTTCATTAAAATATATTGAACTTTTTCATTTTTTGTCATCAAATATTAAAATAAATTAATCAATGATATGGTTATGTTATGGATGTGCATATGAATGTTATAATTACACCCAATTTTATAATAGAAAATTAAAATGCTCATATTATTCTTAAGATTTAATGTAAATTATAATCTGGATATCGTATTAATCTAAATTTTTATCAACCTAAGTTTTGTCTTTTTTAAAGAGCAAATAATAATAATGAAAGCCTACTCACAATATTATAACGAGCACTCTGGGTTTAAGCTCTTATACAGGGCAAATCCAGTCCCCACAGGGACTTTCAGGGAAAAATCCCTCATATTTGGCACCACAAAAGGTGTATTACATGAATCAAACTCTCGACCTCACGATCCATATAGAGGTAAAACTAATATATCAGTCCAGCTGAGCTAGATATCATTTAGAGTTCGAATATCAAAATTCAAAAGTATCAAATATTTAATTAAGGAGATAGATCGGAATATTCTCACGTTAAAAAAAATGTAATAATAAATAGTATTGTTTTAGGTTGACACGTCACGATGATCAACTCCAATTCCCAAACGGATAAAAAGTAGTGTTACATTCCCTCTTTGAGTTGCTGTAGTCTCACTCAATCTCTAATTTTCAAGACTCTGATAATAAACACCGTCAACTGTGTGTTTCTGTGTGTGTGAAAGAGAGACAAAAGGGGGGTTTTCAACTTTTGGATAATTTGCCCTAATACTCTCTCTTTCTTCCCCAAATTGAATTCAAATATCAGCGAATCGAAGGTATTTTAACGAACGATGTTTGGATTCGAGTGTTGTTGCAGCGATCAAGAGGTTGAATTTCACCAGATTTTGCCTAAAGTGCCAAAACCCTATTATCTTCCTTCACCTCTTCCTCAATGGCCCCAAGGTACCTTATTTAATTTTTTTTGTTCTTGTTGATTTTGGGTGAAATTGATGATGTGTTTCTATCATTTATAAATTCTGTTTCTTAATTCGTAACTAATATTGGTAATTCGATGATTATACTCTGTTCTAAATTTCTAATGCGTATGACTTTATAGAGTAGTTCGAAACTTCGAATTAACTTTACCAATTAGGCAATTAATTATGGGGCAATTAAAATTTTTATTTTCTTTTATAATTGTGATGAGTATGGTGAGAATCGAAGCTGATCAAAGTGTTTTAAGGGTAAAATCTAATTGGAATCCATTAAAATCGCAATCTTTTATCATAGTTGACTTTGACAGAGCTTATTCTTAATTACCAGATCACTTCGGCTTGATCATTCATGTTTTTTTTACCATAATTTCTCAATAAATTTGATTAATCTGTATGGCTTTTGAAGTTGGTCAAATTTAGCGAAATTGGAAGTCAACGGGAAAGTGAAGTTTATTGAGACAGTCATTAAAGTTTCACTTTCAATGGTCAAGTAAGCTTGATTTGATCTCAAAATTGATAGAAATTTCTCTGTTAATAGTGTACAGAAATTGATAAGCTAAATCAAGATGTGAAATTGTATCAAAATTGTTAGATACATACAAACTGAGGTTACATAAACAACACCTATGCCTAATTTTCAATTTGAAAACTAGCAACTTTGACTGTCCAAAAGTCAAAATTAGATCCATTAAAGTTTTATAATTGATTATATCGGACTTGCAGGTCAAGGTTTTGCTACAGGAAGAATAAACCTCGGAGAATTAGAGGTCGCAATGGTGAAAGATTTCGAATTTATATCAAGTTACACCCCAAAGAAAAAAACCGGTGGTGTTACATTTTATAAACCAGAGTCAATACCAGACGGGTTTCACATATTCGGGCACTACGGTCAGCTAACTGATCAACCACTTAGAGGCTATGTTCTCGTTGCCCGAGCTGCCCAAACCACAGAAACCGACTCTCCTCCTTTAACTTCACCTCTGGGTTACAACCTAATCTGGAGCTCCGGGAACGTTTATGTATGGCAACCTATTGCTCCAGTTGGTTATCGGGTTTTAGGGTTTATAGTCACCATTGATGAAATTAAGCCGGATCTTGAAGAAGTCATATGCGTTCGTGATGATATTACCGAAAATTGTGAAGAAGATGATGTCATTCTTAATTCGAGTCTCAAAATTTGGAATACAAAAGCTTGCAAAACGGGAATGTTTTGTAAAGGGGTTACAGTCGGAACTTTTTTTGCAGTACGGATTCGAAAAATAGCGACGAAATGAATATTTGTTGCTTGAGGAATTCAAACCCTAATCTTGAAGCAATGCCGAATTTGGAACAAGTGGAAGCTTTAATCGATCATTACGGGCCCACGGTTTACTTTCACCCCAACGAGGTTTATTTACCGTCGTCGGTGCCGTGGTTTTTCGAAAACGGCGCGCTTCTTTTCAAAGATGGGAAGTCAAACGGGATTCCGGTAGCTTCCGATGGGTCAAACTTGCCGCAAGGTGGCAAAAACGACGGCGAATATTGGTTGGATTTACCGGAAAACGGTGACAAAAACGGCGATAATTTCGTCAAAAACGGGAATCTCGAAAGCGCGGAGCTTTACGTTCACGTTAAGCCGGCGTTAGGCGGTACTTTCATGGACATTGCTATGTGGATTTTTTGCCCGTTTAACGGCCCCGTTACGTTTACCATCGAGCTTTTTAACATAAACATTGAGATGAATAAAGTCGGTGAACACGTGGGCGATTGGGAGCATTTTACACTCCGATTAAGCAATTTCGACGGCGAATTACGGAGCGTTTACTTTTCCGAGCATAGCGGCGGTGAGTGGGTTGACGCGTGTAACCTAGAATTTATCGACGGGTATAAACCGATTGTTTACTCATCGAAATGCGGGCACGCAAGTTTTCCGAACGCCGGGACGTACATTCAAGGATCTTCAAAATTCGGGATCGGAGTGAAAAACGACGTTGATAAAAGCGATTATTTTATTGACGCGAGTAAAAAGTACCGGATTATAGCGGCGGAGTATCTCGGCGGCGTTGTGGCGGGGCCGGACTGGTTGCAGTATATGCAGGAGTGGGGGCCGACGGTGTTTTATGATGGCCCGTCGGAGCTTGAGAAGATTATTAGTCATTTACCGTTTTTTATCCGGTTGACGGTGGAGACGTTGATTGATCTTTTTCCGGTGGAGCTTTACGAAGAAGAAGGGCCCACGGGACCTAAGGAGAAGGATAATTGGTATGGCGATGAGAGATGTTAAAAATTAGAAAATGTGTACTTATCGCATCGATGGTTGTACGTTTGTGTACTGGTTTTAATGTATGTGAGGGTTCGTTATTGATGTGATTATTGAGTGATGTATTGTTGTGAAAATAGAAAAACTCAAAAATGTACTATACATCTACTTCCTTATTTGGGGATGTTTGAGATTGTATTGGATCTAATTATCTATTTATAGCATTTTTAGAAATGTAATCAGTCTTGAATGAATATTCGGTAAAAATAACTTTTTTCTAATTATTTTTATTTTTAGTATTCAAAAGGCAGTTTTGGGAAAATATATCAGAAGATAATTAAATGAGTAAATTACGGTTTTTGTCCCTGTGGTTTGGCCGTTTCAGCGTTTTTGTCCCTGTGGGTTTTTTTAATGTTTTTTTGTCCCTGAGGTATGCAAATTTCCGTTTTTTTGTCCTTCCGTCCACCCGCCGTTTGAATTCAGCCGTTAAAGTCCTCACGTGCTGAAAACCGTGCTGAAAACGTGAGGGTAAATTTGTCATTTTACTTTTTCCTTTTTATTTTTATTTTTCTTTCCTTTATCTTCTCTTCCTCTTCCCCAAATTAACACTAAAAACCCTAAGTCAAGAACATACCATATGAAATAATAGACGAGATTTAAAACGGTGGATCTAAAAATTAGCGAGAATCAGAAGATTTTGGAACGGTTTTCCAAGAACAAGTAGATGACGATGATGAGGAAGACGATCAAAACGGCATCATTTTTTACTATAGGAATGGTTTCTGATTCTTGAAGCAAATTGATACACGCAATTTGAAAAGGGGGTTTTGAGGGGAGATGACAGAAGGAGATCGGGAGAAACAAAGATGAAAATGTGTATTTTTCTATCTGTGTCTTTGTGGGTGCAAGTCAATTGACAGATCGGCGAAAAAATCAAACCATCGTACCACCGTCTTCTCCGGCAGCTCTGGTTTGGTTTTCCGGCATCCCTTATCCACTGCAATCATCTTCTCCGACAAGGTCTTGCTTTCCGGCAACCATTCCACCGGAACCACAGCTGCTCAACAAACCTTAAAACCATCAGTCTCCGCCACCTGCACCGGTCGACCTCCGTTTTGCATCTTCTTCTCCAGAAACCTTCTTCTTCTCCGGCTAGACCTGATTTCATTTCTTTTCCGGTAAAGCATCATCTTTACTCCGGCACCACCGTCGTCCTCTGTCATCTTCGTCAACCTGATAACCTTACAACTCAATTAAAAAGGGTAAAGAAAGAGAGTAGAGAAAGAGGCTGTCGGAGATGGTGGTGGTGGTGAAGCTGTCGGTTTTGGCGGCGGGGGCGATGAGGGTGCCGGAGATGATGGTGATGAGGGTGCCGGAGATGATGATGGGAGTTTGGGGGTATAAGAGATGAGAGAGGGTTAAAAGATAGAGAGTTAAGAGAGAGAGAGAGAGAGAGAGTTGAGATTAGTTGTACATTGTGAAATTTTAATTGTACAGCATTATGTTTGTAACTTATGTATAAATTGTTGTACATTAATGATAAAATGACAAATTTACCCTCACGTTTTCAGCACGTGAGGGCTTTAACGGCTGAATTCAAACGGCGGGTGGACGGAAGGACAAAAAAACGGAAATTTGCATACCTCAGGGACAAAAAAACAGAAAAAAAAACCACAAGGCCAAAAACGCTGAAACGGCCAAACCACAGGGACAAAAACCGTAATTTACTCTAATTAAATTTGTGAACATATAAAAGAAACTACAAATTATTTCACCTTACGAGCTTGTCCTTAGGACTATGTATAAAGGTTTGTAGTCTAGTGATACTGTTCTACCATATCTTCTGTTGGAGGTCGTTTAATTTTGAAAAGGAAGAGGTTAGTTTAGAAATGAAAGTGGTTTGACAACAACTGTTACGTATGTTTATTAAGATTTGACATGTGTCAATAAAGAAAATATTAATGTGAAAGCAACAAATAGTCTAAAGTTCTAAACACATGTTAAGCCCAAATTATTGATACAAATGATAATAACCTTACTCATATATTACCAGAAAATATTTTAAATTATTAGATAACTTCTCTCTAGGGCTGAGCACGGTCCAAAAACGAACCGAACCGAGCTGAAATTAAAACCGAAGCCGAAAACGATGAATTTTCAAAACCAAACCGAACCGATACATATTTTCGATTTTGCTTCGGTTCGGTTTCAGTTCGGTTTATTAGGCCAAATGTTCATCATTATCAGAAGACCGAACCGAACCTAAACCAATAAACCAAAAACGGTGAATTTTCAAAACTGAACCAATAACCAGTGGCGGACCCAGAAAAACATTTGAGGGGTTGCACAACTTTTTTATTCATACTCTATAAAATAAAATAAAAAAGAAATTGAAATGTACGATTTCATTACACATGTAAAAAACGTCTATAAATTACATTATAAAGTTGAGCTCTTCGTTCTTTTATTTTCTGAAAACGATTGATTACACTTTCAATTGTAACATCTAAAAAGATTTTTTTCATACCGCACAAATCAACGATTGATTCAAAAGATCATCACCCATTTTAATGCACAAATCGGTCTTTAGAAGCTTTATTGCATAAAACATCTTTCGATTGTTGCAGTTGAAACTAGCGAAACCAAAACGAACTTTAATAACTTATATATAGCAAAGGGGAAGAACGATATTTTTATGTTTCAGAATCGGTAAATAATAGAAACTTAATAAATAATGAGTAATGAGCTTTACTTAATTTTTAAATAGGACATATATAATTTTTTTTTTTTACTGCATAAGGATATTCGTTGAATTTTTTTTAATCTTAAGGGTGTCACCTACAATAAAAAGAAAAAAATTAACACTAATTTGAAAAACTTGGGGGGTTGCCCGGGCAACCCCGTGCACCATACTAGGTCCACCCCTTCCAATAACATGTTATCGGTTTCGGGTCGGTTTGGCTTCGATCGGTTTTCAATTCGCTTCGGTTTTTTCGGCCCAACTGCTAACCCTACTTTTCCCAAACATCCCTGCAAATTGAATTTCGTAAGCAGCTTGTTTGATGCTTAAATATCTACCGAGTGTGTTTTGAAATAAATAAAAGTCCGTTAACATTTTTCATAAAGAGAGCAATACGCCAAATTTGAAAGCTTAACAGCCGCCATTCAGTTACGAGTAATTTGAGGTTTTCTGAGGTGTAAAGAAAATTCGCAAAGATTGTATGGGGTCTCAATCATTACTCCATTATTAAAAAGCTTCCTCTATGTTTTAGGGCTAATTACATCGAACTTTGCTCTTATTATATGCGACATTAAACGTTGTTATGGTCATTTTTAAGCATTTTTCCCGACCATCTATAATTTACCTATTGAAGAAGATCGAATATGTAACCCCTAGAACATACAAGATGGTTTTTTCTAGTGCATATGCTTTTTTTTTTTTTTTTGAACGGCTTCTAGTGCATATGTTAATCACATCAATTACGAACCCTCACATACATTAATGATATGCAAGATGAGCAAAAGGGCAGTTTACCAATTAATGATATGCTTTCAAATATGACGATTATTTATTGTGGGCAACGAAGAAGATGTTATGTGTCCAAATATCTAGCCGAAATCTAAACCAATTGCTTTTTAAGGTGCTTTTATGCATTTCGTCAATATTTTTAACTCGTTTTAGATTTCGGCTACATAATTTTGGCAAATGTCAGCTACTCTCTTGCCCACAAAAATAGCCAAACATATCAATCATATTTCTACGATATCTGTAGCCATTTATTGAAACTTTGTAGAGTCCGACCAATTTAAACTAATAAAACGTACTAACTAATTATCTAATAATTTTATTATGCGTTTTTCTAACATGTGCCCCCAAGGCATATGTTAGAGTGCATTAAATAACATCAACTTTCAATTATAATTCAAAAATGCATTTAATATATCACTTCAAAATGTAACATATGGACTTCATTATTAGTTAGTAACAAATTATTAGGAAATTTTATGTTATTTAATGCATCCTAATATGTGCATTGGGGATATATGTTAGAAAAACATTTTTATTATTACTATCTGCAATCCATTCATCCAACTTTTCTTTTTTCGTATTTTTTTTATTTGGTTATAAATATGACTTTTACAAGAAATAAAAAGTTGTATGTCATCATTCATCAACCTAGTGTGTTTTACGTAGACCATTTTTGCATATATGACAAGGAGTCAAGGATCATTACCAACAAAAAGAAAGTCAACCCAATGACTTATCTAATTGCTAACGTTTTCTATATATTAGATACTCCAAGCTTAAAAACATATTATAACTTACAAATAAGCGTAATCGTCATAATTTCTTGTTTACATATGGAAAAGATCGATTTTGTAACTTTTAGAAAATCATTTTAGATATTTTTAATGCTGAATTATTACGTGATGGTTTAAAAGATTAATAATGTGAAAAATATTTTAATATGAACAAATTACCTCCTTTATGTTAGTTTGGAGACGTGTAGGATGGGATCGGATGACCCTTTGGGTAAAGTTGCAATAAAATTTAGGTGCGCATGAATTAGATGTTAGTTGGATCTACACTTACGAATTACTTAATTAAATAAGTAGATAAAACCAATATGCATAAAGCACGTTTATTATTATTTATTATTTTCATTCGTCAATATCCGGATTTATTTAATTCATTTTAGATTGGACAAAAAACTTATTTAAGAATTTTATATTTTTAATGGAATCCTCTGCGAAATACTTTATCTTGCTGGGTTAAAATCAAATTTTGAAGTATGAGTTGTAGACTTTTCATTCAAGAAGTTTAATAGAGTTGTAAAATTTATGTAGTACGTTATAGCCAACAGGATTAGGTTTGACGACGAGCGCAAGTTGTTGGATAGATGTTAAAGATATTTTTTTTAAACATAGTTTTAATGTTCACTTTAAAATTATCTTCTCTTTATAACATTCAAATAACATCACTTTAGAAATCACAACAAATACTTCAAATTAATCACAATTTACATGCAAAGAAAAAGAAAAAAGAAAAAACCGTTAATTCATCAACAATTTACATGCAAAGAAAAAGAAAAGGGGAAAAATCATTGGTGCAGAGCGTTTGGCAGGGATTTGGCGCGGACAAGGATGTGGTTAGGCGACGCCAAAAGCTAGATGACATGGCTTTGGTGTGCGGACACTGTTTCTAGAGTATTATGTGTTGTTTGGTAAGTCTTTTAATGATTCTGGTTAAGAGGTCAGCCTCTTAATCAGACAGATTCAGAGCGTTCGGTAAGACATCTTAATCAGCCTCTGAATAAAAAATTCAACATAGTATGCCTTTTAATCAGATAGATGTCAGGGGAAGTCTGAATTATTCAGTCCTATGCATAATAGATATGAATCATTTAAATGCTACAAAACAACATGTTAGTGTGTTTATTGTTGGGGTTGTTATTTTATGTTGTTCTAATTTTAAAACCATCAACAATAATTTTAAATTATATATTCGTTTGTTGATTATAATTACTTTTATTAATTCTGTAAATTTTAAAAAGTTGAAATTACTACCATCGCTCAAAAATTAGACGCCGCAAAATATAGTTACAGAATAGCCGACATCATATTGTGCGGATAGCCTTCTAATCTTACACAAGTTATTCAAACCAATAAGTATTCACCCCCACATAATTAGCTCCGGCTAAAATGGAAATGGATTTAGAAATATGCATAATAACTTAGGAGATGGTTATCCAAATAGACAAAAAAAAAAAAAAAAAAAAGTTATCATTTTCCAAAATAAACTTATGCAATTTGACTTTCCCAAAAACCATGCAACTTGATATTTTTTGCGTAATTGTGCAATTCAAATATTTTTTATGCGACCAATACTTTTTATGTCACCAGAGAAAACTTTATATCCGAGCTTGATTAGGGGTGTCAAATTTGTACTAAATAAAACCAGCCAACATGCTACCAACCATACCAAGTATAGTTGGTAGCCAATATATTGGTAGCCAACATGTTTGGTTGGTAGTACCGTACCAATTGTGTAATCATGTTACGGTAATGGTACAAAATTTTTAAATACCATGGTATACCGTACCAACCAAGATATATATTATATGATTTTTAGTTTAATATATTATAACAAACTAGCAACCTATTTTCCCAATATTCCGATTAGATATTAAAAAGTATACGATATTTTATTTAAATTATAGATGTGCCCAAAACATATCTCTGAAACTAATATAATATAATAAGACATACTTATTTTATCTTTGAAACTAAAATTATCTTTGAAAATATAATATTTTATCTGTACATTCATACAAATCAGTGATTCAGTTACGACAAGATAGCTACATCTTTTGTTACTATATCGTACTAGATTATGTTTATATAGCACGTAACATATTACATCATTTTGCTTATTTTGTTCTATGTTCGGAACACTTGTTAATATATTTAACTGGTCGCTAATGATAAAATATCATTGTTCTTTTGTTATTAATTTTTTTAATTTCATATGAGTTAGTGATGTTGGTATATACCATTACCAATTTGTACCAACCAAGATTGTTGGTAGCCAAACAAATTGGTACCAAGTAAACTTGGTATGGTAATGGTAGCTAAATCGGTGTACCAATTATAGTTGGTACGGTACACGGTATGAAGAAAATATACGTGGTACCGTACCATGTTCACCCCTAGGCTTGATAAAGTAATATAATTAGAGAATTAATTTCTACAACAAGATGTTTGTATTACAATGTATAAGTGCTAATGAAGACTATATAAATATATAAAACAATTACAAAAGTATATAGACCCAAGGCTTGTAGCCTAGTGACAGAGCCGGCCGTGAGCTCATCATGGTCATAAGCAGACACTGATTTTAGGCCCCTATCTTAATTGTTAAATTAAATACTAATGCAAACGGTATAAAAATATTTGCCGAATAAGTTACGCACTTAAATGTGACGTGTTTCTAAATAGTTAAAAAATCACCCTAAAAATATAAATTTATAAATGATTCAAAAATTAAACCAAAATTCTACTAAAAAAACTCAAAACATTAACAAAATAAGTAAAATTAATAACCTGAGATGTGAAATTTGAAAAGGTACAGACACAGCCGTGGGAATAGGAGATACAAAAGTTATAAATTTTTTTGGATTTTAAAATACACAAGGGGTTTGAAACGAAATGGGTCCTCAATATTTTTTTTGTATAGGCCTGGGCTACTATATATTCCTCTATGGCCGGTAGTGATAAAGGTGTATAATTAAGATGTTGTTCTAAGTCTTGACGTGGACGATATGGTTTAGATTATGTGCGGTTCAAAAAATTAAAAAATTAAAATATATAGGTTCAAATATATAGTGTAAAAGTTAACATCTATATATAATTGAGGGACTAAAAGTGAAAAGCAAAATGCTCGGGTCGGGCAGCCCTAATCTCGAATTCCATAAAGTTCTGGGTCCATTGTTCTCGCCTTTCACTTTCTTTCCTGGCAGAGTTGACCAACAATATTAAATCTTTTATCTATCAAGTTTGATCAAGGTAACTAAAGGGTTTATAGTCCAAGATTTTTAAGTATTCTACACTCATGTAATTTTCAGTATTGTTATGAACAAAATGGTATAAATTTAAGAGTTTATATTAAGCGTTTAAAATTTTTGATCAAGAGAGCATAATACAATCCATCATAGATCACTAACAAGTTAAAAATACTAATATTTCGAATCTTAATAATTGAACAGTTAACATTCTATATCATATTGAAGCAATAAAACATCATTATATAATATAGAATTAAGACACTTAAACAAATAATATATTACAATTAGTTGCACCCATATTGAACTATAGATATACTATAATATGATTATCCGTGTATAATATAAAAACACTAGTATCTTTCTCAAGCGATTATTTATTTCAAATATTCATTTGTAAAAATTACATGTCTTAATCAATTTATCATACATCACTATACCTAAATATTTGAAAAAATATGAATAATGATATATTCTTGTTTATAACAGGTTACATTATGTTGTGGAATTTTCTCGTGATATACGCTACCTAACCCGTTGTAGTTGTCTTGGAACCTTATCAGGCCATCAGATAAATGTTTACATAGGAAAGTGATCAAACTCGTGACATATATGCGATTATTTCAAACGTCCTTGCTGTTATATTGTATCAGACTCCGAGCTACCAGCAAAGTGGATGGTCGTCCTGAAATTAGTCAGCTTATTAAGCGAGTCAAGACCTAGAATACCAAAGAAAAATTACCCATAACAAAACTAGAAAAGATCTCTTTACAAAATGGACCCGACAAATGTGTCTTATTGTATCATTATATATTATTTAATTAGTACTAATTAATCACCCTTTTTTTAGTTGCATCCGCTCTTATACCAAATGAAAACTAATTAACAAAAAATCCACCATACCAACTCATTATAAACAACCCATCAAGTCATCATTTCTTCATTCCTCCCTTCAATTCTGCAGAAACTTTAATTTCTTCAGCCAAAGGAAGCTGGTGATGGCGACAACGGTGGCGGAGATGGTGGTCGAACGGCCAAGATTTTCCGGTTGGTCATGCCGGTCGGTATGGAATGTGAGAATTGCCGCCTCTCAAGAACATGGTTGAGTTCACGTCTATGTGATCACTTAGGCAAGTCTGATGATTGGCTCTTACTTCTTAATTAACAATCTTTTTTTTTACAAATTTTAATTTTTGTTTGTTGTTATGAAAAGAAATTGGAAGGGAAATACAATAAGAAGTTTGTGAATTTCACCTTTACTTTTTAAATCTTGTGTGTATTTTATTTTATATCTTATCATTGAATTTTTTTAAGTTAGGCTTTACAAGTTAGAATAATTGTTTTTTTTTTATTAACTGTTTTTGTTCGAAGTTATGTTATTTAAAATCGATCAAATGAATTAGCTTAATCTTTTGTTGTTGAAGCAACTGTTTCTTAAAGGGTATTTTCGTGTTTTAAATCCTTGATCTAGAAACTTGATAATTGTTTACCTGATGAGCGTCGAACTATTGATCTCTAGAAAATTATTCGTAAGCATTTACCATTGAAAGATATATTATGATAAAATGTAGTGCAAATTTAAAAACATACCATTAAGAAAAAAAATGATGGTTTTGAAATTAAAAGAAATTGGATAATTTGTTTTCAGTAACTTTTGTATTAATTGTGTTAGAGGTGTCTATAATTCTGTATAGCTATTTATATTGTAAAATTGACAGATCATTACTAGGAGACATCATATACAGTTGTATACAAACTAAGAAACCAAATAATAATAATAGTAATATAAAACAGTATAAATATGCGTCTGTGTAATGAATCACAAGAATAATCCAATAATTTTTTGGTTTCTTGTGAAATAATCTAATTTTTTTAATATACATATTTTAAAATGGCCATAGGAACAAGTCATAGTGCTACAAGTTATAGATACATATAATATTACTCTTATTATAATTAGACATCATACATTTACTCTTAAATAATTACAAAAATAAACCGTATAAAAATGCTATCCCTCTCAATAGAAACCAATATTACTTTTCACCTAACTTAAATAAATCTGAATTTTTAGCATACATTTATGGAGCCAAAATTGACCTAGTAGGTGAATAAGATGCTATTACTTAATTTAAATTATTATTTAAAATAAAGGTAATTATAAATATATATGATAAAAGATCAGAAGATGTATATATATGTTAAATTAGTTTGGCCCAAGTAGTATCAGACAAATTTGTTATTTAAGATAGTTTATTAATTTACCAAGTATTATACAATTAAACATGCACATTCATATAATTAGCATTGTAACTACATATAATAGCGAATAATTATTCTACTTTGTTTTTAGTATATACTTTATACAGGGACAATAATTCCTGGTACGACCCGCAACACGACATGAAATAATTAGGTTTGAGTTGCTCATAATTGAATTCGTGTAAAAAACAGATCAGCCCGTCCAATGTGTTTATATACCGGGTCGGATTCAGATTGACTTATACATAAATGGGCTTACCCGCTAGCATTTAATAGATTCGGGAACACAAAAAAAATATTATTTTCTTATATGTACGATTCGGGAACACAGAGAAGAAAAATCTATGTTTATATTATTTTTCTTTTCTTTTCTTTTCTTTTCTTTTATTTTATTTTATTTAGAAACTTAGATACACAACATTAAATAGATTGAATAAGTTTAAAAAAAGGAAAATAAGAGGAAATCTAACATTTGGAGACTTTTATTGCCAGTTATTTGTGGATAGTCTGAGAATATCTATGATTTAGAAATTGTGAGAGTGGAATATAGAGTAATTGAGATGAGATGATATGATTATATGAATGAGCACGAGAAATGACAATAATTTGTAGGAAAAAAAGCAACTTACTTTATAATGAACTAGGTTAAATTCTGTGAAAAATCACGGATTGTCAGTAATATTTTGCTGACGTAGTATTATAGAATATAAAAATTAATTGTTAATTGCATAATTTATAACAATAAGAAAATATGCAATGTCATTGTTTGCTATAGTTGTTTTACATAAATTGTTGACTTTGACTCATGGCCATTATTTGGTGCATTTGATAAAGGTTCGTACATAGACGATGAGTGTGCATTAGAGGCTACTACTGAATTAGATTTTGAGAATGGTTTTGGGATTGAATTTGGTTTTAACATTTAACTAATCTAGTTTTTCAGTAATTAGCACAAAATCGTACTTGTGAACCTTCTTGTCGAACACAAAATCAGTAATTTGGTTTTAACAAGAGTCGAACAATGATTCCATACCAATAAAGAGCATCTTTCAATATATTATACCACTAGCTTACAAGTCTTTTAGCTTTCATAGTATCCGCAGTATCTAGTTTTCAACATTATCGCCTTATCATCTTTTTTAACTGACAAACTAACTTATACACATCTACCAACAACACTTCTTACTTCTTTATTTAGTTTGACACGTTAAAGCCACATCATATTTTTAATTATACTACCTCCGTATCAAAATAAGTGATACATTTTCTATTTAGGCGTGGAACAAAATAAGTGATACACTTCCAAAACTTACCTTATTTAGTAAAAAGGTGGGACCCAATCTCCATTAACTATCTACTTTAATAAAATGAAATTACCCTTTTACCCTTATTTTTACTTTTAAACATCATTAATATCGCTTCATTTAAAAGAAGTGGGGCCTATTATTCACTAACTATCCACTTTAATCTATTTTAAAATATTTTTTAATCTTTTACCTCAAAAACCACAATTCTTCAAATGTATCACTTATTTTGATACGGAGGTAGTATATAAACTCAATATATTAAAATTTACTTCGTATAAAAGGAAATAAGAGAATGAAAATAAAATAATTTCTTTAATATTACTAAAATTTATTATAGTAACAAAAAGAAAAGAAGAAGTTAAAACCTCTTTGCAATTTCAGTCCAATTCTCACCCCCTTCACAACTGCAAAATCTACATCGATTCTTTCTCCAGCTTCTTTCACGCGATAATGGTACCCATTCCTTCTTCATGTTCTTCAATTTCTGCTCAATTTAATTCCTATTGCAAAATTTTCACATTTTCACCAATTTTTTCTCTAAATCCTACTTGCAATTCGTTAATCAAAATGAACAGATCCGATTCATACTTCTTCAAAACAGGCAAGGAAAAACTCGCCTCGCGAAATACTACATTCCTCTTGAAGAATCCGAAAAGCATAAAGTCGAATATGAGGTAAGCACGAGCGCAATAATTTTAGAGCTTTTTTCTTCATAACGTCATTTAATTTTTGAATGTATTTCTTCTAATCATAAGTTTATTGATGATTTGCGTGCTTAGGTTCATCGATTGGTTGTTAATAGAGATCCAAAGTTCACTAATTTCGTTGAGGTATTTCGTTTTCAGTTCGAATTTCGGATTAGTTTTACTCAGTGATCACATTCACAATAGGTTTAGACTTCAAAGTGCAATCACATTTAAAAAAATTCAGAAACGAATTGCTAGCCACTTAAATTTCTCGAACAATGCGGATTTTAAATTTGCAAGAGTATTCATATCAATTTCAAGTACGAGAAATTGTGAAATTATTTTTCCAAAAATCTAGCACGTTAAGCATATTATTAAACTAGAAGGTTAAATTTGTTGTTATCTCTTGTTAATTTTGCATCAAGTTTGGATATTTCTTATTAATGCAAATTCAGAAATTTTTAATCATCTTATCTCAGGATTAATCAGTTCATTGCTCTTACTCTTGCAGTTTCGTACACACAAAGTTATCTACAGGCGATATGCTGGACTGTTTTTCTCACTTTGTGTTGATATAACTGATAATGAGCTGGCATATCTAGAATGCATTCACTTATTTGTAGAAATATTGGATCACTTTTTCAGCAATGTCTGTGAGCTGGATTTGGTCTTTAACTTCCATAAGGTATACAAAGTTCTTGATTTTTACTTTCATAATTTTATTTGGCTGCCCAAATTGGAAAATGTGTTTGCTGACTAGAATTGTGTACATGGAACGCATAATGTAAGACACATTTTATTTATTTATTTTTAACTAATGCATGCTTTGTGATATAAAGTTTTAAACTTTTTCCATGCTACTTTCTTTTTGAGTCTTAATATTTAATATTGGATTTTTTTTGTTTGTCAAAAGGTGTATTTGATACTAGACGAATTCATTCTTGCTGGAGAACTCCAAGAAACAAGCAAACGGGTATGTCTCATTTTTTAAATCTTTGTATACTTTTTGTAACTTCAAACTTTTTGTATCTTGGATTGTTTTGGTAATTGTAACTTTGTTTCAATTCGTTTGGTTATTACAAGCCAGCAGGTAATATTCGGACTGGGTCAAACAAGTAGGGTTGACCCTAAACATTTTTTATTCTAGTCCTGTAGAATTATATGCATTATAAATACATTTTTATGACTTTCGACTCGTTTCCATTTAACCTAAATTCTTTGATTTCATTTTTATATTTTGATCGCGTTTCGCTTGTTATATTTCTATCTACAGGCCATCATTGAGAGAATGGGGGAATTGGAAAAACAAGAGTGAAATGTGGTTTTTTTTTTTTTTTGTATTCATATGCTTGAGTTTGTTCTATCGTTGTGTCTGAAAATCAGACATTTATTTGTTTTTAAATCGTGTTTCGTTTTCTCATTTTAGCTACATTTGCTTGAGTGTAAGCTAGTGAAATGAAGAGAAGTTTAATGCCCAAAAAGTTTGACGGCAAAAAACGTTAGATACGGTGATTTTCTTTGAATCATTGTGTATATCGGATTTATGTTAACGTGCATCCACATTTTAATTGTTTCTTAACATTTGTTATTTGAACCATTAAGCCATGAAAAAAACTAAGAAGGTGTCACCGTACATTTTCTTTCTTCAAGGTATCATATTTACTAAAAAAACCTATAATTTCTAATATTGGATATATATCATTGCAAACTTCCTTATTATATACTCCGTATATATCATTCCAAAACCTATAAATTCTCACCTAACCTATATAATGAGTTGACGAGTTTGGCAAAAAAGACCCCTGACGAAAGAAGAATCCCTTTACATTTAAGAGTATTTTAGGCATTTTACTATTAATTTAGATTATGATTTATATTGTTTAAAATTTTAGATGATTTAAATATTATTAAATTAAGTAAAAGGATATATGTGATAATTTAGAGGTTTTGTAAGAATATATACGTAATAATGAAATTTGACAAGATATGTACGTAATATTCGAAGTTTGTAAAGACGTATATGAAATTATCCAAAAATAAAAATTTGTTTTTTAACACATATTTAATACTATTTGAAATTTTATTTTAGAATTAGACAGGTAAATGCACTACACAATAGATATACGACTGATTTGAACACAACCTAACACAAATATAATAAGCTTTGTGATATTTAATTTCAAGTATTAACAAAATGCAGTCATTCAAATCAACCCGGTAAATGACCCGGAATCGGATACGTTTCTTAAATCGGGTAGGCCCACCAATTTACGGAGCGTAGTAACGTTCATAAATTATTATTAAGAGGGTATAAATAGCACCAATACGACCGTTGGATCATTTTCTCAAAATTCATCCTTCAACCACAAAAAAGCCCTAATTCTTCCCCCTTTCTGCTATTATCCGTTATCAATTTCATATTTCATCATACACGAATTCAGAAACCCTAGATTTCGCAAACCTGTGAACTGAAGCACGCTAATTATCGATTTCGGCTTCTTTCTTAGAGGCATTTCTATAAATAAATAAAAAACACCCGGAGTGCATTCATTATATTAGATCCAATTCGATCATGGGAAAACGGAAAGCTGATTATATAGCTGATAATTCTGCAAAAGATCCAGTGGATTCATGGAAAAAAATCTTCAAAGGACTTCTTGATGGGATACAGTACCAACAGCGACAGATTGAATCTCTACAAAAGAACCAAAATTCGTATGAAAAAAAAATTCAATCACTGCAGGAAAGGTGGGCTTTTAATGTTAAGTTTCTGGAAGATGAAATTTCTCAGGTGAGAGTCCGAATTCCCCCAAAATATGTATTCAATTTTGACTTTTAGGGTTTTTTTCGTTAATATGGAATTTTGTTATTTTAGATGAAAAGAAACTCCAAAATTAAAGATATGTTACATTACGTTGAGACTGCAAAGGCGAATTTAATCCTCTCTATGAAGCAAAAGGAATCGTTTATGAACAAACGTAAATTCGGTTAGTTGTTTTTCACTTCGTGTATAATATTGGGATAAAATAATATCATGTTTTTAGATAAATTAAGATTTTGATAATATGATTGAATTAAAATTTTAAACATTATTTAAATTATTATTGCAGAAGATGCAGATGATGAACGTGCTGATCTGAAACTTATATTTGAGGAGCTCTCTCAGTGTTTGGCTGAACCTAAAGTAAGTTTATTTTTGTATGTTGTTGATTGTAGGTAGCAATTTTGAAGCATTTACTTATAAATGGGTCAAACTATGTTGTATCTCTAATGGGTCAAATGGGTAAAACAAGAAAAAACTGGTGAAATGGGTCGAAAGTCGCCCAATTTTTTTTAGTTCATTAAATGATTAAATTTCCTCGATCAACTTATTTAAAAATTTTGGTTATTTACTGAAATAACATATGTAAATATGTAATGATGTTTGTCATACTTATATTTGTATATAAATTTAGTAATTTTATTCGGGTCAACTATATTGTAACTCTAACGGGTCAAAATGGGTATAATAAAATGGGTCAAAAGTCGACCAAAAATCTTATTTTTAAAACGTTACTACTGAAATAACATGGAATCAATTCAAGATTTTTTTAGAAACTAATTTTTATAACATTGTAATTTTCTTTTTTTTTTTTAATTTTAGAAACTAATTTTTAAAACATTGCTCTTTTTGTTATTATATTTGACAAATTAATTTTTAGAATATTTTTTTAATAATTTACATTTTTTTTTTCAGCGTGTAACACGTAGCAACGGTAAGAATTTGGATGAATCTGCTTTAAAAGCAGAGAGAGATTTTGCATGGAATCAATTCAAGAAAACCGACAGTAAATTACAACAACTCGTTAATCAGACCAAATCTGAAGCTGAAATTGCAGATAATAAAATACAAAAAATAATGAATGATTTAGAGCAATCACAGTCATCAAACATGGAAAAAGACAGAACAATTTCAGCCTTGCAAGATGATATTACAGTATTGGAAATAGATTCAAGAAAAAAAAGTGAAGAAATTTCCCGACTGTCGAAAGAATTAGAATTATTAAAAAACAATTCGAATCGTTCGATTACACCGGTTTTGCGTCGTTGCAATGTGGAATCAAACAAAAGTCATTCCAGTGATATGATAATCATTGAGAAGGTAAATAAAATGATCCAAAATTTATAAAATTTGATTTATAATTGTATGATTTATCATTGAGAACGTGAATGAGTTGATTCGGGGTATTTTTCATTATAATAGTAAAAAATTTCTTAGTTTGACCCAAACCCGTTTGACCCCATTGAAATATTATATTAAGAATTCAAAATTTGTGACAATTTATTTTGGACACACTAATTATTACAAAATGTAAAGGAAAAATGGACAAGTGTTCTTGTTCAATCCAACCCCATTTTGACCCATACAAAAGTTTACTATAACATGAATAATAAAATTTTGTCAACTTATTTGACACTAGAAAATGTAAAAGTTTTGGATATTTTTTGGTCAATCCAACTCGACCCGTTTTGACCCATAAAAAAGTTGTTTTGACCGTTTTGATATGTTTAACGTCTAATTGTAACTTCATTTTGTGCAGGAAGTAAGAAGTTCCAAGAGAAAAGCAAGAGAAAGTCAACCACGACTATTTACATCAAGTTTTAAAGTTCCAAAATTGAAGAATTAAAAAACTATGTGGGCCCTACCTTGACTTCTTAATTAGATATTAATTTGTTTTTAGTGTTTTGTGAAATTAAGGCCCAAGAGTAACCTTATGAGGTGCTTAAAATCGTATGTAAAATTTAGGCTGATTTTTTGTTGTTTTCTTTTTCAGTATGTAAGTATCTTAATTTTAGAGGTAGTGTTCAAAATCTATGAGCTTTTATTCATTCTGCATTCACACATTCATGTCAATGTAATGTAATATTGTAGTGCATTGTTTTCTTTTAAGAAGGGTATCATAGTTTTTATTGTCTTCTTACATTGTGAACCTTTTTTTTTTTAATTCAAAAAATTCATAAATAATTAGTGTGATTGATTTGGGCGGTAATGGGAACTGGAAATGCAAAAAGGATACTAAGAAATGTAATGAGCAATTCTTATTATAAATGTTGTTGAACTCTTTTATTATTTGGTAAAATGTCTAACATAGATACCTAGGTACATATATTTTCTATTTAAACGATCAAATATGTTTAGACACAAGATTCGCAGTTTATTGCAAGATAAAAAAGACACGATTTGAAAAAAGATTTGAAAAAATGATGTAGATAGTGACCATATTCTTTATTTCACATCTTAATTATACAGTAACCTCTAAGTGGCAAATCGTGATATTTGTTCTACAACAATTGGTAATATATACACACACAATTTTATATTAAAGTTAACATATAATATTAATTATTTTTAAATATATACATATATAATGTACATAATTAACTATTGGAAATAAAAATTCTCACACTTTATTACCTACTAGTGGATAATGACGAATAATATTATAGGAAATTAACCACCACTTTACATTATTTTCGTCATTTTCTACCTCCTAATACTCCCAGCTAAGCATCCCCTTAACATATCCCATGTTTAACATAAATATAATTTTATTTAAATCCATTTAACCCGACATAGAAACCAACTATAAAAAGGATACAATGCTTATCAAATGATTGCATTATGTAAGAATCCAATTACATTAAATCCAAAACAAATAAAAAATCATGAGGAAATTTCAAAAGAATTGATCAAAAAACAACTCTTGATCATCATCATTAGTACAAAATGTGTGAAATTACCAATTTACTCCTCTTCTTCATCACCACCTTCCTCATCACCACCACCATCTTCAGCAGTAGCATCCTGATATTGCTGATATTCAGCCACTAAATCATTCATATTACTTTCTGCCTCGGTGAACTCCATCTCATCCATTCCTTCACCCGTGTACCAATGCAAAAACGCCTTTCTCCTAAACATAGCCGTAAATTGCTCGCTCACACGTTTAAACATTTCTTGAATAGCCGTCGAGTTTCCAACAAACGTGGAAGACATTTTAAGCCCCGTTGGAGGGATGTCACAAACGCTCGATTTCACGTTATTTGGGATCCACTCAACGAAATACGAAGAGTTCTTGTTTTGAACATTGATCATTTGTTCGTCTACTTCTTTAGTACTCATTTTGCCTCTGAACATGGCCGATGCTGTTAGGTATCGGCCATGCCGTGGGTCCGCTGCGCACATCATGTTCTTAGCGTCCCACATCTGCTGAGTCAGCTCCGGGACGCTAAGACTGATGTACTGCTGGGACCCGCGGGAAGTCAGGGGTGCGAATCCCACCATGAAGAAATGGAGACGTGGGAATGGGATTAGGTTGACCGCTAGCTTACGTAGGTCGGAGTTTAGTTGACCAGGAAACCTTAAGCAACATGTTACACCGCTCATTGTTACAGAGATCAAGTGATTTAGATCACCAACTGTAGTATAATAAAAACCAAACAATCAATAAGTTTCGAAGTTTGCATACATTAAAATGCTTTTTTTTTTAATTTAAAATCATTTTTACATTTGTGCACGTTTAGTCATTGTACAAATTTATGTGCAACTGGACCATTAAATAATGGTTTTGTGTCTTGTTTGGGACATTCATCAACATTTAGCCATTGTACCTATTTTTTGTGTAATTGATCCATTGTACCTATGATAGGGGTGTTTAGAAATATCTGAAAACCGGGTATCCGGAAAAAAAATCTGATATCTGGAATTTCGCATATCCAAATTTAGGATTTCCGAAAGTGTTCTCAAAATTTTCGGATATCTGATATCCGAAAATAGCCGAAAATTGTTGGAATAATTTGTTTTTTTTTTCCGGATATTGGATTCGGATGGTAAAAAACTAAAAATCCACCACCAGAAATTTGGATATCTGAAAATCCGGATACCCGTTATAAACACCCCTACCTCATGACCTAATATTATGATAACGGGGAATAACAAATGACATAAACGAGACACAAAACCAACTTTTAATATTCCGGACAAAATATGAAAATGTAATGCACTTGCCGCCTCAGCACATTACCGGTTTTTCAGACATTAGGTTGCCAAATTACCGAATTAGAATACAAAATCATCTTTTAATGACTCAATTAATTAAAAATTACACACTCACTAAACTGTACCTTTAATAATGCTCAACACAAAAGAATAGGTAATGTATACTTACAACTTGGTGTGGTGAGTTTAAGTGTCCTGTAACAAATGTCATAAAGTGCCTCATTATCAAGAACCATACATTCATCAGCATTTTCAACCAACTGGTGTACGGACAGTGTTGCATTATAGGGTTCAACAACTGTATCGGAAACCTTAGGCGAAGGAAAAACCGAGAATGTGAGCATCATTCTGTCGGGAAATTCCTCTCGGATCTTTGAAATCAAGAGTGTTCCCATACCCGACCCCGTGCCACCTCCAAGCGAGTGACATACCTGAAAACCTAGTATGTAACAAACAATAAACGGTTCGGTTTGTTAATCAATAAACCGCTATATACAAGCCCAAAAGTCACAACAGCAACAATACCCAATCCCTTCAAAAGAGAGACTGCTTCCAGACCTCCGACATATAGTTAGTTGAAAGGATTATATTAGTGAGTCGTTATACGCTAATCTTATGTATTTGTTAGTTAATCCAAAAGATGAAAAATACCATTGTTATAGAGAATATCCAATTATTAAGCATCTGATTTCTGATTCTGGTATCAGAATAAAAGTTACAAAGTAATGGGTATTTCTAATATTAAAAGTTTAATGTCGTTTTTCCCATTGCATTAAAAAATTTCTTTTAATTTTAGAAATGGTAAAATTAGTTTTACACGAAATAGTTAATGATTCATTAATAACATTTTACATTAGTTAATGAAATTTGGGTTCATTTAATAATTTGCTCCTAAACACATATTAGAAAACAAATTAATAATTTTTCTGAAAATAATTGCATGGTTTTTTCTCTTGCACATACATAAACATGCAAAACAATCAAGATCGATCATTCATGATTCTAGCTAATCGTTTTATTGTAGATTGTTGTGACCGATATTAACATCAGTAAATGTCAGAAAATAGCAATATATTTTAGAAAGTGATCTGATTTAGTAATTGTAACATTTTATGATCCATTTTGATAATTATAATATTTTGAAGAGTATAGTACGGTAATTATAGCATTAAAAATCTTGTGCATACATACATATACATACACGATATTGTTATAACAACATACCTTGCAAAGCATCACAATTCTCAGCCTCTTTCCTAACAACATCAAGAACCGAATCAATCAACTCCGCCCCTTCCGTATAATGCCCTTTTGCCCAATTATTACCTGCGCCCGACTGCCCAAACACAAAATTATCGGGCCTAAAAATCTGCCCGTACGGACCCGCCCGAATACTATCCATGGTGCCCGGTTCAAGATCCATAAGGACTGCCCGTGGAACATACCGGCCACCAGAGGCTTCATTGTAGTAAACATTAATTCGTTCAAGTTGGAGATCACGGGTGGAACCCGTGTATTGTCCCGTGGGATCGATACCGTGTTCGTCGCAAATGACTTCCCAGAATTTTGCACCGATTTGATTGCCGCATTGGCCACCTTGAATGTTTAGAATTTCTCTCATTTTTTTTGTTTCGTTTTTTTGGGATTTTGTGATGGTGACGAATAGGGGAAAATGGTGATTATTTGAAGGGGAATTAAGTGGGCGTATTAGTTGGATGTAGTTAAAGGCCAATGGTGGAGGTTATTCATACTGTTGGTTCTTTAATTGTTGGCTTACTATTTATGGAATGTATATTGAAACGTATAGTACTCATCTCCCGTACCAAAATAAAGAAGTATAATACTAAATTTAAGAAATTATTATGTCAAACCTATTTTAAAAAATGGTTTTTCCGGCTTATGCTTTAATTAAGGACATGAGATAAAAGCATTTATTGATGTTATAATTACCATTTTGTTTATTCTTGTATAGTCTTAAAAGTTGACGTTATGTTGCGTCCCGTTTGATCATTAAACACTTTTTAAACCAGTTATTTTGATATAATATTCAATATTATCAATGAACCTAACGTTTTTATACATAAAAATGACCTTTTTTTAATAAAACATTATTCTTTTGAAACAATCAGTTTTTTTTGTTAGAAAACAAACATCTTTCAATGACCAAAGCAAACATAAAACCATCTTTCAAATGTTTTAAAACCCGGTTGAGTAGACTAGTTCAATCGGGACCCGAGGAAGAGAGTGGGTCAATTGTATCATGGTTTTTGCTCATTGATAACTCATTGTGACCCAACAGGTTTTTATGAAATCCGTCGACCTAGAAACTGTTTGTGACCTGATCGTAGCATTTAATCTCGTTTAAACTTCAATTTTGGAAGCTGCTTCGTCGAAATGGGAAACTAAATTAGGCGATTTGGAAGATGATACGACGATTTTGGAAACCGAACAATGGCAAATCATGCGATTTGGAAGGTGATTAGGCGGTTGTGGACACCGAATCAAGAGAAATCAGACGTTTTGGAAGGTGATTTTCGTTTGAATACTTGATTGGAAAACCACATGAAACGACATGGAAGGTGATTTCAGTTTGAACAAGATTTGAAAGGTGATTAGTTGACCTGTATTATTTCCGGTTCAACCGGTTAAACTGTGACCCGACTATCATACTGGATCGACCAAAACCCATATTTTAATACATTGATCTTGTTATAGGTCTCGTTTGGTGAATTTTAAAAATTGAGAAAACTGATGAAACCAAATCCTAACTTTTTTAAATGATTTAATTATTTAATTTCTGTAAATAATAAAGATTTTTAAAATAAGTTGGATTGTAATTGACTAATTGACGAACACTAAATACTATTCTCTATTTTGTATTGGGCTTCAATGCAATTGAGCTACAATGGCCCATTAATACCCGTCATTATCAAAGTAAGATACCATCGTCAATAGTTCTCTCCTTTCCGGATTGCCATTATGTCCACAAACATGCTGTGTGCTCCCGCATGTACTCGATTGCTTCCATCATTTTCTCTCTTGCCTCCTCAACCTATCTTCCGCCGGCTGAACCTGAACCGTCTCACCCACCGCCGCAGTTACCAAACGCCGATCATCATGTCCGCACAAGAGCAGATCGTCGAACACGTGGTCCTCTTCAAAGTCAAACCCGATGCTGACTCGAGCAAAGTCGCGGCCATGCTCAGTGGACTTAACGCCTTGACATCACTCGACCTCACCGTCCATCTCTCCGCCGGAAAACTCCTCCGGTCCCGGTCGTCCTCGCTCACCTTCACTCACATGCTCCACAGTCGTTACAGATCAAAGGACGATCTCCAGGCGTACGCAGCTCATCCTGAGCACGTGCGCGTGGTCACGGAGAATATAAAACCGATAATCGACGACATCATGGCCGTCGATTGGATATCGAACGACGCTAGCGTCTCGCCGAAGCCAGGATCGGCGATGCGAGTTACATTTTTGAAATTGAAGGAGAATTTGGGGGAAAATGAGAAAACTAGGGTTTTGGAAGTGATCGGAGGCATTAAAAATCAATTTCCAACAATTGAACAGCTGAGTTTTGGAGAGAATTTCTCTCATGACAGGGCGAAGGGATATACGATCGCTTCGATCGCTGTGTTGCCTGGGCCTGCTGATTTGGATGCTTTGGATTCAAATGCAGAGCTGGTTAACTTGCAGAAGGAGAAAGTTAAGGATTCGATAGAGAGCGTGGTGGTCGTTGATTATGTGATTCCATCTCTGCCGGCAGCTAACCTGTAATCGGTGTTTATTTCAGGTTTTTCTTCAAGTTTGTGTGGCATAATGTTTAATCCTTGTTTGAATTATCTGTATGGTGTTGCATTGGCATCATGAAATTTGCTTACTTTTGGGTATTGACATAATGGATTAATGTCTGAAGTTGCATAATTATGAGATAAGCATAGTGGTAAAAAATAAAATAGCACTAACCGTTTTCTCCATTTGTTCTTTCTCATTAATTTCATGATTTTCTTTAATGACATAATCTGCATAAGGTTGATCGAATCCTGCCAACTTGAGTAACCAGGATTTAGTTAACTGAAAGAGATGATAAAGCATCAAGTGCAGTGAGTTGTAGATTTGAGAAAACTTTTTTTCTGGAGTGATTCAATATGTGTAGTGATTGCTTCTCCTCGATAAATGCTCATTTTTGGAGGCTCGACCTACAAATAAAAAATTAAATTAAATAAAAACATCGCCACAGATTAAAATGTAGCAATTTTGACCCGTATGGTTATGGATAGGTCGATCCAAGTTGAGTTTTTTTTTTCTCTATCAAGTATAAAAAAATAGCTTAAAAGGAAACAAGTCAAACAACTAATATAAAAATTAGGTTAAAAGGAAACGAGTCAAACATGTAAAAAAAAAAAAAAAGATTATAAGGAAACTATTCAAACATGTACAAAATCAGCTTAATATGAAGCTGGTCAAACAGGTAAAAAAATTAGCTTAAAAGAAAACTGGTCAAACATGTTAAAAATTAACGCAATAGGGTCAAACATGTTAAAAATTAACGCAATAGGGTCAAACAAGTAAAAAAATTAGCTTAACAGTAAACTGGTAAAACAAGTAAAAAAATCAGCTTAATATGAAACGGGTAAAACAAGTAAAAGAATTAGCTTAAAAGGAAACGGGTTAAAAATGTTAGAAAGTTCAAAGTATATTATTTATACATAAAGCTTGCTAAACCATTTTAACTAAAAAAAGTTGATTACTGTTAGGACAATACAAGTATAACTTTTATAATCATATTTGAAACATTAAGTATTTATATAACATTCAAAATTTCTACCAAAAGGTGTTTCGGGTGAATCCTGCCCAACCCGTGCCAAAAATAACCCGTTTTGACCCAGCTTGCCCGAACTGCCCATTTTTTCACCTCTATGGCAGATTCAAGTTATGGTTTAAAGAATGAATAATTTTAAATAATACAAAAAATATTGAAAATAGCTAACCAGGAGATCAAGTTGAAGGAGAAGGGCTGCAATTACAGGTAATTGTTCCATTGGACTATTGGAGCATTTTGAAGATAAACAAGAAGGGTATGCATTGTGCTAAATGTTCCTTCATCTTCTACCATTTGCAAAATCTCAAATCTGATTGCATAATGTGCATTAGAAGTGCAATCAGTTTCAAATTTAGGGAAATATGCTCAAATCAATATTCGAGGACCTAACAATGACTTGAACAAATGAAGAGCATGTTGACTGTATCACATGATTAAACTTATACCTTAGGTCCTCCATAGTCTTGACTTTTGAGTTCAAAAGTTAAAATTACTCAATTTTTACTTCAAAACTGATATTGACTTTTTAGGTTTTCAAATAAGATTGATTACCACAAATAATCCAGTGAGACAATAATTGAAAATTTTGAGCATAGCTATATATTAGTATACTATTATTAAACATCCAATTCAAATTTGGGATCAGATGTTAGTCAATTTCACCTCAATCCAAACTTGCAACCATTGTTTTATTATAGATGAAGTAAGTTTGTAAGACCTAATATCTTACTAAAGCAGCTTGTTATACTCAATTTAGCCTAATCAATCAGAGAAAATTAATCAATTAACACTCAAGAACACTGACTGAAATTGAAGTCGTAATCCAATAAACTTCAAGGAGAATCAGTCCGTTATACCAAAACTAGGTTACTCTACAGTAATCAATCAACTAACAATCAATAAGTAAACAGAGTTCATCAATTAACACTCACACGCATAAATTGAATTTTAAGAGCGATAACTTACAGTAACGGAATAATGATTTCTGCAATCAATCAGTTGTTAATCATAATCCGATAAACATCATGGACTATAGTACGGAGACGAATATCCAATTATACGAAAATTATAACTTACAGAAGCTTTTTTTTGACGAAGATGATTGCTCTGATGAAGTCGACAATCAATCAATCAAAATTGGATTGACGCTCTTCGCACAACGTATTCTAGATTGCTCTGATGAAGTCGACAGTCAATCAACCAAACTGCCGGCGGTTTTGTTGCTTAGCAGTTGGAACTTGGAATTACTTCAAATCCAAAAGTAATACACACTTTTTGAAGAATAACAACTTCCTAAATTGAGTGGGAAAGGAAAATAGTTTTGTTTGTTGGCGGGAAATATTATTTTTAACTACATTTGACATTCTTTGGTCGCTAGTATTTAACTATTTATTTATATTTTATGTAATGTAATTTTTTCATATATCAAACTTATATTTGTAAGAATATCCGCTTTGTAGTAGTTTGAAATTGGTCCCGTTAAACATCTGTGGTCACAAGTTTAATTTTAACATAGTTATTGAGTCTAGAATCTCCTAAAAATTTCATCTTTATAGAGACTAAAAAACTCTATAAGATCGTCTCATCGCATTTTATCTTACGACATATCTAACACTTCTTGTTATGGACTACTTCGTTAAGACACAAAAAAAACTTTCTATACTTCACTTATTTAGACCAGATCGAACCGAGTTATATCAGTTCGGTTCTTGGTTCTAGTTTTCATACGGAATCGGTTCTTAGTTCTGAGTAGTTTGGTTCGGTCCAAAACCGAGGAAAACCCAAAAAAAGCCGAAGAAACTTTCACGGTTCTCGATTCGGTTCCCGTCACTTCTTGGTCCGGTTCGGTTCCGAGGGTCTTCGGTTCAGTTCTCGATCCGGCCGAAACCATTTTCTCAGTTTTTGGTTCGACCCGGTTCTGATTCGGTTTGATTATTGGATCCACCAGCTGGGCCTCAATATCGGCTTTATGGCTTTTATTGGGCTTTAGGACCAATACACAACATCGATCCTCTGTTGCTATCCACAGGGTTGGTGAGATACAGAGGCAAATAATGGCTCAGTTACTGAGGCCCCTAATCCTGTCGCCGGCGTGTAAATGTCCTCTCCGGCGATGCATAAACTCCGTTTTAAACCCAACACCATCTCTTTACAGTCAATTCCTTACTAGACCAACTCCCTCAATTCTTATCCACCGGAATAATCTTCACGTATCTCGATCCCGCGGTCTCCGTCCGGCCGACGTTCCGTTACCGTCGGAACTCATCCGGAGTGACAGCGAATCGGAATCTTCAGATTCAGAACGGAAGAGCAGGAATGAGAAGAAACGAGAAGCTCGCCGAGGTTTTCGTTGGGCTATGGAGCTTGCTGAATTCAACGATTCTCAAATTAAACGTATTCTCAGGTAAATTAAGCACAAATGTACAAGGATTCATACAGTCTACCAACTTCATACTTCAATTATAGTTCACATGAACTGCTCCTTGATTTAAAAATTGTATATTTGATATCTAGATGGTCTTAAAATAGCTTCAAACATGCAATCCGCATATGAGACTTTCGATTAAGAGTTTGTTTAACAGAATCTGTACTGATGTAAATCAGTTATTAGCATCAAAATCAGGAGTAAATAGAGTACTTTAATGTGTATATATATATGTATATGGATATGAATATGAATATATAAAAATCTGTATCTATGTACTGATGTAAACCTTGTTTTTCGTGTCTAGAGTGATTTCACTTGAAAAAGAGGTGTTTGATGCTGTTATGCTGGTGAAGGTGAGCCTCATTAATAAATTCACTTAATTTTGATTTATTTATTTGTTTTTTATTTTATGTTATTTGTTGCCACAATGACTAAATTTGTTGTAATTTTTTACAGAGATTAGGTCGTGATGTTCGAGAAGGAAAACGAAGGCAGTTCAGTTATATAGGTACAAAATGCACAACATATTTTTCTTTTTCAACAGGATAATGGCCTAATTTTGTCTTCAAATGTTGATTAACCGAGTAAAAATCATAAGTTTATAGTTAATTATGTTCTTAACTATTTATCATTATTTTTGTAGGAAGATTATTGCGTGATGTGGAACCTGAATTAATAGATGGATTACTAAAAGCAACAAAAGATGGTGATCAGCAGAAGTTTCAGGAGTTATCTGGTTTAGATAAATCAGATCTTGCAGAGATTAGTGAAGAGGAAGAAGAAGAAATTGGTTATGAGGATGAAGATGAGGTATGCTTAATAGAATTCAGACCCAATTACTCTGGAATGGGTCGATTTGGGTTAGCTATATCTCTAACGGGTCAAATGGGCCTAATGAGTCAAACACGTTGAAACTGACCCAAAGTGTATTTATAAATTGTTTTAAGTGAAAAATATATTATTGTAATAATGTACTTTTTTTTGTAATCCTATTTTTTAAAACAATAAGCCGTTAAATATTTATAGAAATGGGCAAAAGTGCACTAAAAATTTGTGGGACATGTAAAGAATATGAAAAATTAAAATCTTTATATTTCCATTTATCTATTATGATTTATGGTACATGTATTGATTGAAGTTGTTAAAAGCAACTGAATTCTTGTGTTGGTTATTTTTCTGTTATAATTTATATATAATCTTATAAAAAAAATTAATTTTTTTTCAGGGGTATGGTGGTGATTATCATAATATAGCCACCAGATGGTTTGATGGATTGGTTAACAAAGATTCCAATATCACTAATGAGATATACTCTCTTAGTACTGTTGAGTTTGATCGTCAAGTAAGTTTTATCTGTTTATTTATTTATTTATATATTTATTTATACATTTTGACATCGATGTTACACTTGCATTACATCATCTGTTATAAAGTACATTGTTATTTTACCACATTTGCTCCTAATTTTTACAAAGGTTTAAAAATGGTCAAAAAACTGTTGACTTACCCGACCTGACCCGTTTTGAACCACATTTAAAAATGACCAATTTCCTACTAACTCTTACTTCTCATCTCATACCATCTTCCTTTTTCAGGAATTACGTAAACTCGTTCGAAATTTTTGTTCAATTCAAGACCGTAATGCCACATCAGCAGAGAACAAAGGAGAACCCGACAAAAAACTAATAAAAGCCGAAAAGTACCTAACCCGTTTTCTTGTTACCCTTGCTAAGCAACTACCACTTGAAGAAAACTACATCCTTTAGTCTTCACATTTCCAAACATTAGGAAAAAATCAATGCCAGTTTAGTTTGTGAAATGTGCGGTATGGTGAAAGTTTGCTTACATGACATGTGACGGTTAATAAGGGCTTTTTGGTCAAAGGAAAGTCAACTTGGTATGAATTCTTATTCCTTATATATGATATATATTTAACGGATACTGAAACAAACAATTAGAAGGAGGCTTTCTCAAATAACTTCAGGGTCGGTTTTTTTATGCAGTTTTTGAGATATTAGTTATCTGAAGAACTCAAAATTTTCGAGTGGTGTATTGTATGTATATTTTTGTACTACAATTTGATCGGTGTTTTAAATTTTGTAGAATTATTTATAGATATTATTTAAGTTAAAGTAGTGCAAGAGTAACAGAAACTGTACCACATATAGCAAAAATTTGAGTATGGTTTATTTTCCTGATTTGAAAATTTTCTGATTATTATAACTAACATGCTCAATGGTATGGTATGTTATGCCATGCTGTGGGATCAAATGCACCAATTAAAGAGCCATATTGTGTGATGGATTTCAAAACAAATATAAATTTGAAAAAAAATTATATAAATTCAAATATAAATTTTTAAATAATCTAGAACTGAGAGCTCGACCTAACACACTCTCAAATTAATGTCTTTCAAGAACTTAAAGACACAATCATTCACGTATATAAAAACGTGAATTTAAAAATGTGAAGATCAACTAGTAAAGAGACTGTTATCAAGTTATGTGCAAACATTTAAACACGAACCTAACGGATGCAAATATAGCCTAAATTTCCAAAAATATGAAGCACCCGAAATGAAGGAATGTAATATAGGTTTATTCAGAACCAACAGAGGCATCACTTATCTGCTTAACTCTCAGTGTCAAATATATGAGTATAATTGTCCCCAAACTCGACCTGCAAAAGAAGTAAATATAATAAATAACGAATTAAAATGATTAAATGAAGAGAGAATTGTATTATTAGTCAAAAATCTAAAATGTGTTGAATGGAATTTTATGGACCATAAATCATGAGTATCATACTATCATTAATATGTAATTATCAAAATGGGTACACAAGTATAATAAGACTTGGTAAAAAAGAAAGGAAATTACAAGGATGGTCCATGAGGTTTAACCCAAATTTCATGTATGGTTCTTTTTTGGAAACCTTTTGCATCTACGGTCCTTTAGCATAATGCATGTTAAACATTTCGATAGAAAAAAGACTAGTGGTATAATCTTAAAGAACTACCAATGTAACTTTTTAACAGAAAAATTTAACAAACATTAGGCTAAAGGACTATACGTGCAACAAGTTTCCAAAAAGAGGACTACCGGAGTAATTTTTTTAAAGTAAAGGATCATGGGTGAAATTTGGTGTAAACTTCAGGGACCATCTTTGTAATTTACTCTTAAAAAATGTTGAGGTAGCTTACAATACTGAAAACATAAGAACAATTTTTCTTTAGACATTTTTTTAACAAGTTAAAAGGGTTAAGGTAGCTTACAATACTGAGAACATAAGAGCAACTTTTCTTGAATTGAATGAGGTGGTACGCTTGTATTTTCTCATTCTAGGAGCCTCAACTACTTTCTCAGATGCACTTTTATCTGTTAAATAAAAACTACTTCATCAATAATAAATAAATACCTTTCAGTATGATTTTTTTTTCTAAAAATTATCATAAAAGGTCCAGATCCCACCATGTTTTAAGTCAATGCACACGAATACACGAGACCGTTGAACCCAAAATCCTTCAATCAGGGCTCCAAAATCGGATTTTACGGGTTTTCTAGAAATTTTGGTTTGGTTTTATTTTCTTTTATAGTGCATATCATGCGAACTTGGTATTTTTCTGATTTTCAAGTGTTAATTAGGTGATTATTTTCAGAAAATTTGAAGTTAATTATTAATTATTAAGGCATTGATGCAACGGTATATAGTTGAGAGTGTGCTAAAGTACCTCGAGTAGAGAACTTGGGTAAAATCAGGTTGTGATTCATCAACAACTGCATGTATTTGCCTCCCATTTCAAAGCTAATCTGTTTCTGCAAAACAGTTAATAAACCAGTTTTAAAGAATTATTATAATATTTTTAGAGAAAAATAATAAAAGGGAAAACTGCCAAGGTAACATCTAAATTTGACAGTGTGAGGTATGAGTATATTTTTCTCTCATCAAAAGAAGTTTAAAGTTAACATTTTGAAAATTTTAGGAGTAGAAGTTTAATTTTTTGACAAATTCAGGACCCCGAAAAAAGTTCAAATTTGACATAATATGATTAATTTCCCTATATTATTTTAAAACAAATGAACTTTCAAACTGCTTTTAAAAGAGAAAATTACCATTCTCAAATTAGAAATATTTTGTTACTTTTTTTTTTTGGCAATTTTACAAAAACAAAAGACTGCTTAAATTTGAAAAAAAAAACGAAGCGTATTCATATATTATTTTTTAATATTTAAAACTTCGTTAACTCACCATCTGCTCCTGATCATTTTTCAAATTGTCAACTGTTTCTTCATTGATTCTAGATGATTCTAACTTCCCTTTTTCAATATCTACTACATCTTTTTCAATGCATTCAGAATAATTAGAAGCTGTATTTTCCACCATCATCATTTGTTCATCCAATGACAGCTGGATTTTAAGGGGTGATACTGGTAATTCACTGTTTCCTTCATCAGGTAAAGAAACAGCACTATAGGAATCACAACCCTGCATAAATTGAAGATATAAGTTTTTTTATTACTATTTAATGTTTAATTAATAATAACAATATTTAATGTTTAATTACACTTTGATGAAACAGTTACTCCAATTTAACAAAAAAATATTATTGATAAAGCCACAAATAGATCATGAATAGCTAACTATTAACCAGCATACTTATATTACCTATAATTAACATCTTCCAAAGGAAAATATTATCCATCTATAGTACATGAATAGTTTTTTATTTTTATTTTTATTTTTATTTATAAAATGGTGTTTGAATATTAGGTATAATTCCCGCGAAGCACGGTCACATGTTCCTCATTATACACAAATTGCAATCAAATGTGACCACAGATAAATAATGACGAGAATACCCTTTAAAAAAAAGAATATCATGAATGAAGAATATGTCTGAAAAAGTGCAAACTTTTGTCACATAATCAATGAATTTTATAAAGTAATGGGCCACGGGTAAAGCAAGGGAATTTTAAGCATGAAGTAAAATTAAAGTTACATACATAATTAGATACACTCCAAGTTTCTGCAGCTAATGTCATCATTGTGTATCATTGTAACTTTTTTTAGAAGCTTATGCATCACTCTAGCAAACAACTGTTAGATAATATATTAAAATTGCATTAAGTTTATTGTACGGGCTCGGCCCTATTATACATACGGCCGATACATATATCTATAGACACACACACACATATAATTAATATACAGATGTCGCTATCGAATATTATTCCCAAATAACAATGATAAAAGTTTATAATTAAGCAAGTATATTTTGCAATTTGTACACTAATAAAGGAAAAGAAATAGAAAATAAAGACATAATAATGTCCCATTCAAATACAGAAGGGCTCCAGCTGACCTAAAATGGAACCACCCTCACAGTCACTATCCTAATAATTATTTATTTTGTACCACCACCATATGTCCCACAATCTTTTAAAAGCTGTTTATGACCCTAATTTTTTTCAATTTATACTCATATAGTACATGCTATGGGTGACCTGTACCATGGCTATGAATTCAAAAAGTTTGTGTACAAATCACCTCAAAAAATTAGATGTTCAAACTTAACCCCTAAACTATCATAATAATTCACCAAAGAGAAATGATTTAGTGTCCTAACAAGTTATCAACCTTAAAATCAATCTAACAATACAATTGAGACAAGTGACAAATTGACTATAGCATGTTTATTTTTAAATGGATCAGGTTGTTGATGAGTTAAGTCTTTATATCATTAAGCTAATAATGATAAATTTTCAAAACTGAACTGATTACATGTTTGCAGTTTCGGTTGGTTTTCGGTTCGGACCAAACCATACGGAAACTGAAAATAATGAAATTACGAAACCAAACACCGAAACGGTTACATGTTTTTGGTTTCGGTTGGGTCGGTTTTGGGTTCGGTCAGGTTTTTCCAGCCCAAATGCTCATCCTGGTGTGTAGATTTAAGAGTAGTTTAGAGTGTGTTTAGTTGTTAAAAAAACATAGGTAGGTGCATGTGATGACTTGTACCATAGCTAAGAAAGTGTTGTACTCTGTGTATGAAAAAAAAAACTGCCCGTGTAAATATCACTTTATAAAATCGAATGTTCAAGCTAACCTCAAATTACCACAATAATTCACCAAAATCAATCAAAATGAATGTTTGCAATGGAACTCGTTGAAGTTTTGAGCAACAATCAATTCAGGAATGATTTCAGACAAAAATAAACAATAATAATGAAGATGAAATTGAGAAGATAAAACTCAAATTACATCATATAGCACATTCGATTAACTTAACCGAATCACATTTTCCAATAACATGCACTTTTATATTCCGATTCTGTTTTCGATTACGAATGAGCAACTATAACCTAGTTTAAATAATCAACAAGGACAAACACTGAAGAAACGATAAATCGAAAAATGCAGAGTTTGAGGAAAACTGAATTAAACCTCTTGTGTAGAGCTGACCGCCATTGAAGCTAGCTTGAGGTTTTCACCAAGAGTGTGTGTTAGTGTGTGTGAGAGAGAATATGGTGATGTTAGAGATGAATAACATGAAAGATTCGAATGCGAATGTGAAGGTGAAGATGATGATGTGTGTGTTGGTGGCGAGGGTGTGGTGTGTGCATTTTTCACAGATGGAAGAAAGAGAGAGAAAGAGAAAGGTCCGTGGGATGACAGTAGAATATATATACTCCCATTTTCCAATAACCAAACAATGGTCCTCAAATAAAATAATAAAAAAGTAAGCAATATTTTCTTTTAATAATGTAATGTATTTAGAATATTATATTCTATAATTTATAATTTTATATACAGTAACTGTTTAAATACGTAGAATGGGTATTCAAAGTAGAAAATCAAGGAAATAACTTGTTTTTCACGAGCAGAAAAGTACAAAATCAAATGATATAATCACTTTAGTTATAAGTTAAGTAGTATTTGAGTGTGTGAATGTGAATTAAGACATATTAAGGAGGAGCTGATGTGAGTATTTGTCTCAATTGTCTCATATGCTTCTAAGTCCTAAGACATCTCTCAACAGTTATATCTTCTATTTTGTTTGTTCACTTTTGTCACAGTCATTTATTCTTTATTGTCAAACTAATTATCATATATATATCTGCAAAATCTCTTCTCCATTTTTTCAGTTCACTTCATCATTTTTAATTATACATAAATAATTATGAAATAGATGCATTACATTAATTACAAATATATTATATTAATTGAAAATATTAATGATAAACATTACATTCATTTAAAAATTATTAGATTACATTACAGATTACATTACTAGAAAAGGAAATATAAATATATTTATTAAGAAAATTTAAAATTAAAATTATAGTATATTAAATTAAATTTAAAAAAGAAATTATTTTCTTTAAAAAAACTCAACCCCTTCTCCTTTCTTCTCCACTCACCCAGCACCCTCCCCCCTCAAGCGACGATTTTACTTCTATGGTGATCCAGTGAGGTCCACAAACGAGGTCGTGTCAACAACATCGGTGGGCCGGTGAGGAACCCGATGAAGTGTTGATATGGGTATAAGCGTTTAACTTTAATATTTGTTTTAAAAAATACATTTTTAATTATATAGAATGAAGAACTTTATAACTTATTATAAAATAAAACAACTGTTTTGAGAATAACTAAAACAAATAGATGAACTATATTTGCACTATGCAGCATGTAATTATCTCATATTATAGCCATTATTATCTACACATTATTATCGTGACAAAAAGACTCTACCTTCAAAAACTTTATAACCAGTACTATCCACACATCATTTCACTAAAAATCCATTAAAATTGTTTCCTTCTGTATTTTGTAAAAAGTATATAACAATATTCTTGATAAAGCTGATGCACTTCAAAAGTGTATGGTACATTGATACCCAACTAACCCTAGACAAAATAATTGCAATTAAAGTTTTTTATATTTTTATGTCATATATTTGTAGATACGAAAAATGCAAACACATGAACATGATTAAACAGTTGTGGATGAAATATAGAGGGTCGCCCACTTTTAAACTTTATCTTAAAGGTAATACATATATTCGTCATTCAAATACGTCGGTGTGAACAAAACAAAAAATAACATTTAGACCACTTCTAATAGTGACACAACTAATACCATTAGTTTTTACCAAATCAGCGTCACGTCAGCTCACACTCCAACTGAAATAGTCATGCGAACAATACTCATTCTCTTCAGTTTTTTAGGTCCCACCATTATAAAATACACACACATAAAATACTTGGCCCCCGCCAATTTAAGAGTGTTAACTCTTAGAGGAGCCGGCAGAAATACCGACGAGAGGTAACCAACGGATAGTGCCAACGGGCGACGGCATTTTCGTGTGAACCGATGCCTTCGGCTTAGTACACCTAGCACCGGTCCTAATTTGAGAAATAAGTGATTTCAAAGATCAAGTACATATTGAATTTTTATTATGCTTAATATTCTTTTATGAAAATACATAGAAAATTTGGATTTGAGTTTCAAACCTGGTCTTCGACCTACATAATTCGATTTGATTTTATACAGTTTTTGGTGGTTCAGAGTGGAGGTTATTTCGTGGTATTGGTACATGGTCATTTACATTGAACCATAACAATATTCAAATTCTCTATTTCGATTCCATTCGATTGAGCGTTTTGATTATACTATCGAAATACTTTATTTAAAATTGTTAACACAATTTGATTGCACACCTATGAAATAACAATTAATTTAATATATCTAATTTAGTTTAACAAAATAAATAATATGTTGTAATTTATAAAAAATAATGTGTATTTTTCACAATTCGTTACCAGCACATGCCCAAATCTAATCTAATACTACCTCCTTATCAAAATAAGTGATACACTTTCCTAAAAGGGGTGGAACAAAATAAGTGATACACTTCAAAATCTTTCCTTATTTGGTAAAAAAGTGGGACCCCTTCTCCACTAACTATCTACTTTAATAAAGTAAAATTACTCTTTTACCCTTATTTTTATTTTTAAACATCATTAATTTCACTACATCCAAAAGAAGTGGGTCCCATTATCCACTAACTATCCACTTTATACTATTTTAAATCACTTTCTAATCTTTTGCCTCAAAAACCACAATTTCTCAAATGTATCACTTATTTTGATACGGAGGTAGTAGTAGTAATAAACATAGTAGTATAACAATAAAAAGGAAATAAAGCTTAACGGATAAGTTTTATCCCATTATCTTTTTAGTAATGAGATGAAGAAGCAAACCCCTTTATTTCGTAAAATCCACTACAACCCCCTAAATCGGAAACCCCAACCCTACCAAACATTCCTCCTTAAATTACCCTTCCAGATTCTTCCATTCCTTCCGATTCATCTTCATGATCATCAGTTGATCTAAATCGATCAATCTCCAATATCCACCGTCTCCAATTTCGTGTTTTTCTGATGGCAATTTCAGATATGGTAGTTGGTAATTTAACGATTTTGTATTTAGGGTTGATAGCGGCGATCAAGGGTTACGGCCAGCTGAGCGGGCGGTGTTATGGCGGAGTGGCGGTGCTGATTCTGTCGACGGCAGCTGTTGGTGTTTTGCTAGTAGGGGCGCTGACGTGGGATGTGTCTCGTAAGGTTGCCACCTGTACGGTGATTAGTCGTGGGGATGGTGACGTGGCACATGAGATGTGTCGAGGTGGAATATGTTGGCATGGTGTTGCTGTTAAGTCTCCAGCGTCACAAGTCCGGTTTAGGCTTCCCCAACGTCATGCAATGAACCGGCAATAGTTAAGGATTTAAGGGCAAAAACAATGTAAAAAGTAAAATTATAAAAAAAGGTTGTATTGTATAACTCTACAAAACGAAATTTCGGTGTATTTTTTATTCTGTTTACTTTGACTATTGTAAATAAACGATATTTATTTTCTACACAAGTTTTTTCTCAAAAGAGTTTCGTGTCGAGCTTTTTCCGTAATTTGCATACCTAGGTCGAGCTTTTTCCGTAATTTACATAATAAGTTTGTCATTATTTTTGAACTTTTCTTTAATTATATTATATCATTTTTGAACATTTCTTTAATTATTTTTTATAGATAACAAATCGAGTTTGTGACCTTTATGAAATTATCTTGAAGAGTTAATTACACAAATGGTTCTTTAGATTTGTACCATATTTCAATTTTGGTCTTTTAGTTTAAAAACAACACTAATAGTTCTTATTTTTTAAACATGTTGTACCCGAAGTCCTTTATGGCAAAATGATGTTAACTTTTTCTATTAAGTCCCTATATGCAATGCACACAATTTTATTTTTCTTTTCGTTGACTTGGTCAAAAAACTATAGCCTCTTCTTGCTCCAAACCATCTTCTTCCTTCAAACACAAACTATCTCCAAAACCAAACTGAAGATTTGATTCTCTTCTTCTTCTTCCATACACGTTTTATGTTTGGATTCACGTTTTTGGGTTTGAATCCCCTAAAACATCATCACAAACATCAGTGTAATTCGAAACGGATAATCAATATAAATGTTTCAAAATCTAAATAATAACTGAAAAAACATATAACACAAAATTGAATGTTAATAAAATATTTGTAATGTAAAAACTAAATGTTTTGAGTAAATTGTAGCATCTTGATACATGTATGTGCATGATCCAATACTACTAAAACTTATGTTTTAACTTAATTATCTGAAAATTGTAATTTACCAACTTGATTTATAATTTAAATCTACTAAGACTCATGATCCAATACTAGTATAATATTACCAACTTAGATTTATAATTTAAATTATCTATAGTATCTAAATTACTGAGACTATAAATTTATAATTATACAAATATCATCAAATATTTTTTTGGTTATAGCTATTCGTTTTTAAACAATTTGCAACATAACTTTTTTTGTTCCTTTTTCCCTCTCCTTTAACTTGTAAACGTGAAATAATTTTAAAATTTTAGACGGCAAAATTCTCACTCTAACAATTTACAAATTACAACTCACACTGAACTGCTCGCGAACAACTTTCCCTTGGACCCTTGGTTACAGCTTCCCTCCAAAACCCCAAATTATTGTTCGCAACTCATTTTAGCTACGCTTTTGTATGGCGATCTTAAAATACACGTTGTAAATTGCTCCTAAATGGAGGATAGCGGAAAATTTAGTAGTTATTTTGATAATGACGAACAGCCCGTGTACGGTAAGCTGTGAAATTTTCAAATATGCGTTTATTTTTCGTAGAAATCCAGTAGTTTTTTTTGTATTGGTGATGTTTTGAACATTTTTCGGTATTTGATTGTTGAATATTCGATGCCTAGATGCAGAATGGGTTATTGTTGATTTGAAAGTAAGAGATCGAAGTATTTTACACAATTACGGTTAATTTTTGTGAAACTATGATCACACACTACTATGTGTGTGCCAGTGGCGGATATATATTTATTTCAATTTATCCGCGATGCAAATTTAGTTACGATTTTGATAATGACGAAGATCCTGTGTAAGGTAATTTCAATTTTCGTTTACTTTTCAATTTCATAGATATTAAGGAGTTAATGTGGTGATTTTTAGAGATTTTTAGGTGTTTGATTGTTTGTATATTCGCTGTCTAGATGCAGAATGGATTTTTGTTGATTTGAACACACATACGCAATAATTTTACACAATTAGGGTTAATATATGTGGAACCATGGATCACACATTAGTATGTGTGTATTTGTGGCTGATAAATAGTTATTTCATTTCCAAGCGTGATGCTACACATGATCCTCATTATTGTCTACATCAATACATGAATCAACATTAATTTCATTTTTTAATACTGCCATCGCACGCATTGCTTGATATTCATTTTTTAATACTGCCATCGCACGCATTGCTTGATACACTTCAAGCATGCTTAAAATCCTATCTTCGTATGCTTGAATGCATTTTTATGCTATTTTAAGTGTTCCATATATTTCCTCATCGAATCCTTGTCCCAATAAGCATTCATCAACCACACTCGATTCCCTAGATTGTTCTTTACCTGTAACCAACTCATTCAACAGAATCCCAAACCTATAAACATCTTCCTTATAAGGACTAATACCAGAATCCGGAACCACTTTTTTCAAAAATAGGCTCGATCGGAGCACTATTTTCACAAATAGGCTCGAATCTTTTCGCTTTTCAAAAATAGGCTTTCCGCCGTCCCCGAGGCCGGCTTCCATTTAAAACCATGACTCCCCGAGGCCGGCTTCAAGCAACTTGATGTGACCACGGGTTTTGAAGGACTCCCCGAGGCCGGCTTTAGCATATGACTGATGAAGGACTCTAGGAGACCGGCATTGACTGAAAAAGGGAGATGGATTGTGAAGGGCAGAATGGGGCGGCCGTTCAAAAAAAAAACAAATTTGTTTGGGCACAAAGTACAAGTGTTTTATATTACTGAGTATAAGTATTTCAGCAGAAAGTATAAGTCTTTTAGCATAAGTTACAAGTAGGTGTGAGGGTTTTAGCCTTTTAAGTATGTGTTATTCCAACCAATCAAAATTATTTATATTTTCAAAACAAACCCATTTCCCTATATAACATCAGTCGGGCCCCCTTCTGCCCTTCACACAATCCATCTCCCTTTTTCAGTCAATGCCGGTCTCCAAGAGGCCTTCTTCAGTCAAAGCCGGTCTCCTAGAGTCCTTCATCAGTCATATGCTAAAGCCGGCCTCGGGGAGTCCTTCAAAACCCGTGGTCACATCAAGTTGCTTGAAGCCGGCCTCGGGGAGTCATGGTTTTAAATGGAAGCCGGCCTCGGGGACGGCGGAAAGCCTATTTTTGAAAAGCGAAAAGATTCGAGCCTATTTGTGAAAATAGTGCTCCGATCGAGCCTATTTTTGAAAAAAAATCAAATTAATACCACTTGTATTCATCAAGATATTTGAATTGCCAAAATTCGATATCTTTGGCTCAAACTCATCATCTAGCAAAATACATTCTGAGCTGATTCTGAGATGGGCTACACGAAGAACATTGTTGTAATGCAACCATGAAAGTCCTCTTGCTATCCCAATTGCAATCTTAAACCTTAAATTCCATCTCATTTTCTTACCTTCCACTTGTGGTTTAGAGTGTATCCATTGATGGAGAGTTCCATTACTC
Source organism: Calendula officinalis (assembly GCA_963853835.1). NCBI lineage: Eukaryota > Viridiplantae > Streptophyta > Magnoliopsida > Asterales > Asteraceae > Calendula > Calendula officinalis. The sequence goes on from OY970823.1 coordinate 87,922,472, forward strand.
ATGTATTTGTACACAAGAAATTTCTTGTCCATTTCGAAGCTAAAACCTAAATGCGGTACTAAATTTGTGTGCCTTAATCTTCCTAAGATTTCTATTTCAAGTAAAAACTCTTGCTCAAAGGTCTCGAACTTATGTAGCCTTTTGACTGCAAGCAGCAAACCGTTTGGAAACATACCCTTGTACATAATTCCCATGTTTCCATAACCAATTACATTTTTATTGTCAAAAACATTGGTGGCCATTTCAAGTTCTGCCAAAGTCAACCGTCTGATAAACTTTTGCATTTCGGTCAACTGTGCATTGAACACGTTATAACACGTGCTAATTTCCTCTGCAACTTGTACCTGTGGGATTTGTGGGATCATGTGATGCTTCCTACCCTTTATCTTCTTGATTATAGGAAAATAAGAGTAAATCTTGCTGATACTTGACAAATTAGGTGAACATAATAACATAAACAACATAGTTAAGATTGTAGATAAAGAACATCCAACTGCAAACCCTGAAAAAAGGAGATTTTTAAGGTCTTCATCGTTGCACGCGTTTAAGTGACCTCCACAAAGTCCTAGGTTGTTTTCATAGCTTTCTGCAGGAAGGGTAATATCGGAAAATACGGGAACAGGTCCTGACAATCTATTATTAGCGACACTAAATTTTCTGAGGCGTTTAAGTTCAGACAATTCTTGAGGGATTTGGCCCGTTAGGTGGTTGTTATTAAGTTTCAGAACATTTATGAAGCTTAAATTGGCAATACTAGGTGGAATTAGACCTGATAGATTGTTGTTTGAGAGATCTAGAGACGTGACGAATGGTAAAACATCTGGTATATTAGATGGAATTGATCCGAATATGTAGTTTCCAGAAAGATCTAATCCTGTTAAGCTGGTGCAGTTTTTTATTCCCATTGGAAATGGTCCTCTGAGTTTTTTGTCTGATAACTGAATGTTTAAAATTGTGCTTTCATTGGCTTGCCAGCATTCGACACCTGTAAAACGGCATATGAAACCTTCAGTACTGTTGCTGAAATCCCATGAAGATAACGAGTTTTCCGGGTCTATTTTTAATGATTCCTTGATGGATTTTAGGCATTCGATGTCTGACTGAATGGATTTGATAGTAGTAAAGCAAGCTAGTATGAGAATTTTTTCCGAAATAATGCCTTTTCCTCCAAAATTTTCACAAATGATGCTGTTTTTGGTGGACTTTCAAAAATAATGCATTTGGACTCATGGAGTCCGGAAATACCATAAACTTGTACCCCTGAAGTCCGGAAATACCATAAACTTGTACCCCTGGAGTCCGGAAATTGCTAAAGGACAGAAAAGGAGATAAAAGCTGAGTTCGGTACTCCTGGAGTCCGGAAATGGTCACCAAGACTCCTAGAGTCCGGAAATTATAGTATTTTCTGAAAATAAATTCTCTTGTATGAACCTAATGCTACAAACGTTGCGGGATTGACCTAAATCATATCTTGATTTAATTACAAAATACTATTGTGTTATATATCAGGAGTGAACATGGTACGACATTATTAAAATTTTCTTTATACCGTGTACCGTACCAACTATAATTGGTACACTGATTTAGCTACTAATATCATACCAAGTTTACTTGGTACCAATTTATTTGGCTATCAACAATCGTGGTTGGTACAAATTGGTAATAGTATATACCAACATCACAAACTTATATGAAATTAAAAAAATTAATAACAAAAAAAACAATGATATTTTATCATTATCGACTAGTTAAACATATTAACAAGTTTTCAGAACACGGAAACAAAATAAGCAAAGTGATATAATATGTTATGTGCTATATAAACATAATCTAATATGAAAAGTAACAAAAGATGTAGCTATCTTGTCGTAATTGGAGTCTTGGGCAAATATGTTGGTAGTTTGGTACAATATCTCTACTATCTATAATGCATTTAGGACTTTCCCTAAATAGCTGATTGAAAATTCAGCCAAATACTTGCTATTTTCGGAATTTGTTACTTTTGCTAAAAAAAATGCCTCAGCTGAGAGTCGAACCCACAACCTATGGGTTTAATATCAGTGACCAAGCACCTGCCCTAGCCTTCGGCTGCGTCAGTAATCATAAACACATATCTATTAAATGGATAAACAAACGGCTCAATACAATTGAGCGGGCTTCCAAATTCGAATTAACTAGTCGATAATGATAAAATATCATTGTTTTTTTTTGTTATTAATTTTTTTAATTTCATATAAGTTTGTGATGTTGGTATATACCATTACCAATTTGTACCAACCATGATTGTTGATAGCCAAATAAATTGGTACCAAGTAAACTTGGTATGATATTAGTAGCTAAATCAGTGTACCAATTATAGTTGATACGGTACACGGTATAAAGAAAATTTTAATAATGCCGTACCATGTTCACTCCTTATATATAACACAATAGTATTTTGTAATTAAATCAAGATATGAGGTTCATACAAGAGAATTTTTTTCAGAAAATACTATAATTTCCGGACTCTAGGAGTCTTGGTGACCATTTCCGGACTCCAGGGGTACCGAACTCAGCTTTTATCTCCTTTTCTGTCCTTTCTGACAGGGGTACGAGGTAAAAGCAATTTCCGGACTCCAGGGGTACAAGTTTATGGTATTTCCGGACTCCAGGGGTACAAGTTTATGGTATTTCCGGACTCCATGAGTCCAAATGCATTATTTTTGAAAGTCCACCAAAAATAGCATCATTTGTGAAAATTTTGGAGGAAAAGGCATTATTTCTGAAAAAAATTCCTAGTATGATTAGCATCTGCAACGGCAAGCACCATGTGAAACTAATGTTGCTTGCATGATGATTATAGGGAGTACTGAATACAGTTGCATTTATGTATAGATGAAAGTTCTGAACAGTCTATTGTGGGTCCCACTTACATGTTAAAGTCAATGAAGAATTCAAAATGAAAATGGTGACTAGTGACGTGACCCTAATCCCCAATTTTGACTTTGTTCAAATAAAATTGAAGATGATGACACCAAGCTCCACTTTTGACTTGGTCATGATTAGAATTGAAGATATAAGTCTTAGATAAATGATAAGATACAGGTTTAATTTGCGTGTGCTTTAGGCTAGGGATAAGTTTTTTATTTTATTTTACTGGAAGACCGAATCGCAACCGGTTGGACCCGGTTTACGGTTTTTTGGTTCCGTTTTTTCGGTTCTAGAACCAGAATTTGACAATTTCGAGTCTAATATATATTCTCAAAACCATGGAAGTCAATATTGATGATGTAGTTTTCGGTTCTAAACCCGAAAAAACCGGACCGACTGGAATCGAAACCATTATTTGGGTCCGGTTCTCGGTTCTTGTAATTGGATCAATCACATAACTAATGTGATTTATGACTAGATGAAATAATTAGTTAGGTTGTGTTTGATCATATCACTCAATTCCCTTTCGTTGAAAGAGGAGGTTTACATGACCAGTCCACTTTTAATTTCAAGGGCAAAATGGTAATCTACTTTCCATCAAAATTCATTTAAGGGTATGTACTTTTGTTTTGATCACTAAAGGGTAACATACTTTCATAAAGGTTGATCAAAGGGTAACCTACTTTCATAAATATTGATCAAAGGGTAACCTACTTTCATACATGTATATAAAAAGGGGAAATGACTCACTCAACAAGTTTAATTTACCTGCTTTCATATTCGTGCCAGCAATAGACACCAACAAAACCACATAAGAAACCTTCAGTTTGATTATTGAAATCCCATGAAGATAACAAGTTTTCAGGGTCTTGTAGTGATTCCTTGATGGATCTTAGGCAATCGATGTCGGACTTAGCAGCATTGCTTTTAGTAAAGCAAGCTAATAGTAGTATGATTAGCATCCACAACCTAAATCTATAAAAATCATTTATTCTCATTTTATGATTTTAATCTAGCAGTGCATGAATGATCATATTATAAATGCAATTATATTAATGTATAAAACGTGTTTTCTTAACAAAAATGTCTTCAGTCAATGGCAGTAACGTGCCTGCTGTTAGAAAATTGCAGCCCCCAATTTTGACTTTTAAAGAGTCTATCTGCTTTGCTAAATACTAATTCCACGTAAATTTCAAACAGTGATGTTGATGTTATTTGTCTTAAAAAATTATTGTTTTCACTATTGATCGATTTTTCTGAAGCGGATTTCTTTTGGGGACAAATTAAATCCCTGCAATTGTTGAAGCTTATCAACAAACAATACAGTGAGAACATAAGTACCATTTTCTATTGCACAATTAACATTCAGTTACAAGATGATATTTCTAAGAGGGTTAATATAAACAACAACAATGAATAGAAATACAATTAAACCCTCTTATGTATATACTTTTACTCTTTGACCACTGTAATATTAGTTCACCCATAACAAATAGATGGTTGTTTTTCGATTGTTACAAACAACGATTTGGAAGTCGTATGTGTGCTGGCGGAAATTTTGTTTCTTGATATAATTATGGCACGCATTGCTTGATAAACTTGAAGCATGTTTGATTTGATAGGATCGATTATACATGAATTTAATAAACATTTAACCAAAGCATAAATTTCATTGATTTATAAGATTTTATACAATTCTGATTCATCATCTACATTTCTGTTTTTGATTCTCGAATCTACATATCGGAATGATTTACATTGATGAAATCTACTTCTATTTATAGTAATCGAACAGGTGCGTATGAACAGTCACGACGGTTAGTTGTGGCGGTTATCGGCAGTTACGGTGGCGGTTACGGTGTTGCCGGAAGTTGCGGGGGTGGCGGCAGTTGGCGGCAGTTACATCCGGCCGGTGGTTTGCCCCTTGACAGCACCTTTTATTTGATTATTCATTTATACTAAGTATAAAATAACTTAGTATAATTATGTAACAAATGGCATGATATTTAAATTCCAACACTCCCCCTTAAATATCAAGTCATTTGTTCACGTCTTTCATGCAACTTCATGTTGGTTCACCCCACCTGTCTTGTTACGCATTTTACTCCATCCGTATGCTTTTGTGGTGTTGGTTCACTCCACCTGTCTTGTTAGGCATTTTACTCCATCTGTATGCCTTTTTTACGACCTCCTTTGATGTTGAGATCTTCTTGTTTTCGGCTCTAGTATCTCCTACTGAACCTGTACTCCTTTAATATTGATTGAGTCACACAATCATTTATTTTCGTCATATCACATGACTTAAATCTATCTCACATAGATTTATGGATAATCTAAATCACTTAGATTTCCTAATATATTGTTGTAGTTGCATCACACATCAATTCTTCATTTATAATCCAATCACGGGATTATTACAAACTTATCACAAGTTTTTTCGTATAATACTTATCACAAGTTTTTGTCATATCACATGAACCATTTGTACATTTCACATGTTGTCTGAGTTTATATGCTTTAATCATATCACATGATCAAAGTATTCTTCTATTTTATTTTAAAACATTGTTTATAAATTTTATAAAGATTCTTTAAATATTAATATATAATATTCCTTTCAGTAAAGTATTTTAAATAAAAGAAAACAAAAGTTCCATATTTTGGAAAAAAATTATTTAAGAAAACGTGTATGGGTAAACAAAAACGTATGGTTTTCTATAAAATTTCGATAAATGCGTTTTCTTTTATTGGGAAAGCAACAACGTGTATTGGGAATACATATTATATTCATTTGGCTGGGAAAAAGAAAAACACACACTAGTGTGTGTTTTTGTTTTCTTTTCTCTCTTTAGCCGTTTCTGTTCTTCGAACACTCTCTGTTAATCGGCGGCGATTGTTTGCCGGTTCTTCCGATCGTTCTTTTTAAATCCATCTATTTGACGATGGATCTGCGGTAGTTGTTTTGGGCGACGCTGGTTGTGCCCTGATTTCGAACTTTCACGGTTCGTCTTCTTCGCCGTTCATCGTCGGATCTCTTTTCCGGCGACGGTTTGTTGCGGCGGTGTTTGCAACGGTGGCGGATCCCTATGGATCTCCTTGGTTGTCGCCTTTTGGGCATCGATTGTGCCCTAATTTCGAACATGCGGCTCTGTCCGCTGCTGTCCGGTGAGTGCTCCGGTCGTCTTCTCCGATTAGGTATGTTATCCTTTATCGGCGGTTCCAGTTTGGTGGTAGATCCTTGTTGATTAGCCACCCTGGGAAGTCCCTTTGATGATTGCATTCTGAACACTCCGCTCTCTTTTGCGGTGGTTCATGATGGTTGCGAATCGCCGGCCGGACGCTCACTGTTTTGTGTAGATGATGAATTCTGGCTTTGATTATCCAGGCTCTGATACCAATTGATAGGATCGATTATACATGAATTTAATAAACATTTAACCAAAGCATAAATTTCATTGATTTATAAGATTTTATACAATTCTGATTCATCATCTACATTTCTGTTTTTGATTCTCGAATCTACATATCGGAATGATTTACATTGATGAAATCTACTTCTATTTATAGTAATCGAACAGGTGCGTATGAACAGTCACGACGGTTAGTTGTGGCGGTTATCGGCAGTTACGGTGGCGGTTACGGTGTTGCCGGAAGTTGCGGGGGTGGCGGCAGTTGGCGGCAGTTACATCCGGCCGGTGGTTTGCCCCTTGACAGCACCTTTTATTTGATTATTCATTTATACTAAGTATAAAATAACTTAGTATAATTATGTAACAAATGGCATGATATTTAAATTCCAACATGATTTCCTCTCATCATGTGCTTGAGTGCAGTTTTCTGCTATTCTAAGTGTTTCATATATTTCATCATCGAATCCTTGTCCCATTAAACACTCATCAACACACACATGATCACTCGGGAAGTTGAATTGCATAGACGGTTCTTTACCACTAACCAACTCAACCAACAAAATCCCAAAACTATAAACATCCTCCTTGTAAGGACTAATGCCAGAATCCGGAACCACAAAATTGCAACTACTTGAAGGAATACCACTTGTGTTCATCAAGATATTTGAATTTCCAAAATTCGATATCTTTGGCTCAAACTCATCATCTAGTAAGATACATTCTGAGCTGATTCTGAGATGAGCTACACGAAGAACGTTGTTGTAATGCAACCATGCAAGTCCTCGTGCTATCCCGATTGCAATCTTAAACCTTAAATTCCATCCCATTTTCTTACCTTCCACTTGTGGTTTAGAGTGTAGCCATTGATGGAGAGTTCCATTACTCATGTATTTGTATACAAGTAATTTCTTCTCCATTTCGAAGCAAAAACCTAAAAGTGGTACTAAGTTTGTGTGCCTTAATCTTCCTAATATTTCTATTTCTAGTAGGAATTCTTTCTCGAAAGTCTCGAACTTATGGAGCCTTTTGACTGCAAGTAGCAAACCGTTTAGAAACATACCTTTGTACATGATCCCCATGTTTCCATACCCAATTGCCCTTTTGTAGTCAAAATCATTGGTGGCCATTTCAATTTCCGCCAAACTCAGCCGACATATATATTTTTCCATGGCAGTTACCTGTGTTAGACAAATAATTACATGTCAGTATTTATCTTGTTACATTACACATGTCATCGAGTAGCAAGATGAAGCCTTGTAGAAAGCAATAACATTTCTCATATAGATAATATTATATCATTAAAAGAAAAATATATTATATGAGAGAGAGATTTTGCCTTGCTATCTTCGCTGCTATCATCATCCGCAAATAGGATAAGGGGGCTTCCTGGAATGAGGTACCGATGTTTCCTTGTCATTATTCTCTTGATCATGAGAAGATAAGGTCTCGTGTGGGTCAGTCTTGGCATACAACAGAACATAAGGGACATGGTTAGGATAGTAGAAAAAGGTAAACCAACCTCAAACCCTAACCAAAAAACGTCTTCATGGTCTTCATGCTTGCATAAGCTCAAGGGATATCCACAAAGCCCCCGGTTGCCTGCATAGCTATAGAGGCTAACATTTCGAATATTCGGGATTGGTCCCCATAAAAGATTATTAGAAACACTAAATTCCTTAATGCGATCAAGCCTACCCAATTCCCAAGGGATTTGGCCCGTTAGGAGGTTGTTATCAAGCCTCAAAGTATTAAGGAAGCTGCAATCGGCAAGGGTAGGTGGAATTGGGCCAGAGAGACTGTTGGATGATAGATCCAGAGATGTGATGAATGGCAGAACATCACTGAGATCAGAAGGAATGGGTCCCGATAAACGATTGTTAGAAAGATCTAATCTTGTTAAGCTGGTGCAGTTTTTTATTCCCATTGGAAACGGGCCTCTCAGACCCATGTCTGATAGCCGAATATTTAGAACCTTGCTTTCATCAATGTGCCAGCATTCGACACCAGCAAATTTACATATGAAACCTTCAGTTTTTTTGTTGAAATCCCATGAACTTAAAAAGTTTTCAGCGTCTTGTAGCGATTCCTTGATGGATTTTAGGCAATCGATGTCGGACTGAACAGCATTGCTTTTAGTCAAGCAAGCTACCATGATTAGCATCCACAACCTAAATCTAGAAATATTGTTCATTCTCATTTTATGATTATGATTTAATCTAGCAGTGCATGAATGATGATATTATAAATGCAATTATATTAATGTATGCAACGTGTTTTGTTAACAAAAGTCTTGAGTCAATGGCAGTAACGTTTTTAATGGGTTAGAAAATTGTAGCTATAGAAAGAAAAAAGAAAAAGAAAAGCCTTTCTCTGTTTTGCTAAATACTAATTCTACGTCCATTTCAAACAGTGATATTGATGTTATTTTTCTTTAAAAATTATGTTCGACCAGATACCTCTTTAACACCTTATTAAGCTTGTCATTAGCGATAACCACCCCTTACATTTAAGGATTTTCTCAATATTAATGAGAAATACAAGTTAATAAATAATAATTAAAAGTTTTCGTGGGCAAAATCTTTAAATTAATTTAGGTTATTTGCTTAAAATGTTTAACATATTGGGTAAAGTTGTGTCCTATTGGGTAATTAAAAGTTGTGTCCTATTGGGTAACTAAAAGGGTTTTATGTCTAACTTTTGTCATTAAAAACGTTCTTTTACCAATAAAAAAATGATAAATTTTAAAAGGATCATTTATACTATCCCCGTATTAAAATAAGTGATACATTTGAGGTTTCAAGGTTTTTGACGTAAAAGATTCAAATGTGGATTAAGTTAAATTAAAGTTGATAGTTAGTGGAAAATGAGTCTCACTTCTTTTGAAAAATGTGATATTATTGATGTTTAAAAGTAAAAGTAAGGGTAATAAGGTAACTTCATTTTATTAATCAAGTAGTTGATGGAGAATGAATCTCACTTTTTACCAAAGAAGATAACTTTTAAAAGTGTATCACTTATTTTGATACAGAGGTAGTATAATAAACACGAACAAATGCTCCGCGTTGCGCAGCTCTAAACATATATTATTTATGGTGAATTTTTTTTATAGGAGGTGGTTCTGGAGGTTGTGATGGTTATAGAGTAATGAACTATCTAGAATCATTAGAACTTAGATATTATCTATAAGAGGGCTCCCAACGGTTCGCCACTTTGGCCATCCCCTAAACTGGCGTCGTCCAACTATTGGCACGACCAGATGAGTTTGGCTGCCAATTTGGGGCTCGTGAGTGTGGAGACGGAAGCCGGAAGGTGAGTTTGGGTAGGTGGGCCTAAAGAGGTAGTTTGTGTGTGTATCCAAAAAATTAAAGAGAAGAGGTATTGTTGGCAAGTGTACGTCAGTTTAATGTCGGTTGGAGGGTGAGCTAACGTGGCGTTGATTTGGCAACAACTGACGATATCAGTTTTCACCACGATTAGGAGCAGTCTAATAACATTTTTCCGGGGAATATTACTATTATATCAAAAGTTTATGAATAGTGTTTTTTTCATGGATAGTGTCTTTTTTAATAAAATGAAGTTGTATAAATATTGTAGTTTATTAATATCATTGTATCCTTACAAATTCCGTTGCTAACACGGGCACCAACTTTTTGTTGAAAAAATAAAAAGAACAAATATGCCCCCATCCCTCGGTTAAAATTAATGTCATCTTTCAATTTTGTAGCCCATCATGAACGTTATGGCCATTGCGCGTTGACTTGGAAAATAATTTTCTTCACCCTATTTTCTTGGGAGTGAGTCCCACAAAATAGAAAATCAAGGTTCTGTGGCGCCAATGTTACGAAATATGCCATGAGGGTTGTGAACATTTAAGCTGGAAAAACAAAACCGAACCGTACTGAGAAAACCAAAAATCGACTGAACTGAACCGAAAAAAAAGAAAAAGTAATCGGTTCAGTTTTTATTTTAAAAATTCATTATTATTAGTTTCGGTGCGATGTAGTTCAGCTCAGACCAATGATAAGATTGTAAAATATTGATTCAGTTAAGCGTGATGAAAACAATGAAGAAGATGATAGAATTGATGTAATATTACTGGAATGAAAGCAACACAAAGATAATATCTCCAAATGCAAGAGCCTTAACAACACAAAAGATTAGAAAATAATAACAAGACAATCAATCATAAAATGAATCCCCTCTTTCTCTATAAAGGATCCTATTCTAACAAACTTGTACCAACCATTTGTAGTTCCAGTTTTATTAAATTTGAATTCGTATCAGTTGCTAATAGGATTTGAGGTAATGTATATTTTCTTGATCATGAGAAGAAAAGGTCTCATGTAGGCAAACAACCTAAGATAACCAACATAGTTACAATAGTAGAAAGAGAAAACCCAACTGCAAACCATAAAATGACACCATAATCACGGTGTTGATGCTTGCAGGCATTCAACGGGCCTCCACAAAGTCCTAGGTTGTTTGAAACGTGTATGAAACGTGTTTTTGTTAACCAAAAGTTTTGAGTCAATGGCACTGTGAGGTAAGTATGAGACCCCAGTTTTGACTTCAAACCCTCTCTCTTTTTGCTAAATGCTAATTAATTAAATTCTGTCCTTTTATATACTTCCCACGTGAAACATTTAAAATTTCTAACTTTTTTGAAGCAAAATTATTACTTCTTACATTATTGTCCATAGGCAAGATTCAAACAATTTAAAAAAAGTGCATTTATTACATTGTATAACCAATAGAATTATATCTTTACCATAAAAGTGTTTTTTGATTAGTTGGATTTTCAAGCAGACAATAATTTTGGGACATATAAAAAAGGAAATATGGACAATAAAACGGGTGTCGGTTTGGGTTTGGGCCTGGGCCCACCTCATTAGCAACTTGTCTAGCAATATCCAACAGGTCAATCATCCCATAATCTAATTCCATATCTGATGTTTTCTTATTCATCGATAATTCAAAAAAGGGTGACCCGTTTTCTGAAAATTTATTAACCTGAATTTCCATTTTTTCATTCTGAGAATCTCGACCCATTCCAGAATCTGAAGACGTTTCTCACTGTCATCCGCTGTACTTTCTTCTTTGTCACTTAACAACATATCGGTCTTTCTAGAAGATTGTCCACGTCAGCATTACTATTATAAGCTTAGTTGAAAAACAGATTTTGGAAAATTTTTGATATTTTATGGTACTTATTTTGTGTTTTTCTAGTGTTTTTGGTATTTTTACACCATTTACATAATTACCGAATCATAAATAGTATTATCATCTGGTTAGCTAATCCAGTGACTCTAGTCCACAACCGTATTTAGGAATTTGACATGTAAAAACTGACTTTTAAAACATTGCGAATAAGGGAGTTAAAACATTCATCATAATCTTACCATCAAATCCAATTCAATCAAATCTGTAACTGAACAACAATATATAACTCAAAACTATATCCAAACATTTCCAAAAAGAAGCATTATAAACCTAAAGAAAATAGATAACACGTTTAAATAAAAAACCTACAAAAAGACTATTAACACAAAACAAAAACCCTAAAGTAATTAACAAAAATTAACACTACAAATACGTAAATAAACTCATGCAGATTTGATTTAATCATCTAACTGATCAAAATTTAATCTTTCTTCACATAGTTACAAAATCACCAATCAACGCAATGTTCATAAACTATAAATAAATACCCAGAATATAACGAATTACCTGTTTTTGAAATTGAAACCACCAGAAACTTTACAGAGCAAGCTAGAGCTAGAAAGAAAGCTTCAAAACTTCCTCTCTCAAGGTTTATTTGTGCGTAAAAAAGGTTGAATTTGAATACTGAAATAAACCTAGAGAATCTGTTCGTCAAATTCACTCTCTTCGCGAAACCCTTACTTTTGGTTGCGTTTTTCCAGACCATAGTGCAAACGTTGCTTTCGTGCACTTCAATTGCTTTCTATCGTTTTCGTTACTGATTTTTTTTAACAAATAAGTCCTACACTTTTGAGAGCTTTAATATTGGGTTATAAAATGTTTTGCAAATCAAGCCCAAATTATATCTCTTTCCACTTTATGTCATTTTAAGTAAACTTTAGCGAGCTACTCGATTTCAAGCTCGAACAAACGTTACAGCTTGATTAGTTTCACTAGTCGAAATTAAAATAATATTACTCTGTTCGGTTCGTTCGAAAACTCATTTAAACATTTGAGTCGAACGAGTTTAGCCAGTCAAACTAGCCAAATGAATTGTATATACTATAATGTTTACCGATTCTTCAAGTTTATCTGTTAATAGTTTGGCATCGCATACATACAAACTCATACATGAAACTTAAACCTTCTTTCTTTGATCAGAATACCATACATAAACATTCTTTTGCTCATAAACGAGGTTTTTCTAGTTGAGCTTATCGAGCTCAAACTTGTATAAGAGCTTATCTAGTTCGAAAATAAGTTTATTTAAAAATTAAATCATTAAACGATATCGAGCTCGAACATTAAATAAATATTCAAGTTCGAGCTTAAACAAAAAATTAAAATTTATTCGAGCTCAAGTTCGATCTGAGTAAATACTCGGCTCAACTTGGATAGTTAACAACCCCTTCTGACCGATCCCACAACTAATAACATGAGAGAAGTAAAATAGGATAATATTGTGCCTTTTTTACTTCTAATTGGTGAAATGAAAATCTCAAACTTACAGTATTAGACTCTCAAATATATTATAAGATGAGTGAAGATTTATATAAGAGCCATCACTAAGACCCATACCGTGAGTCTTAAAGACCCATATCAACAACTGGTCAAATACTCAAATCAGTTCAGATTAAAACGGGTCCTTTTTAGTGTTCATAAACATGGACCGGGCCCGGTTTGGGATGGCCCACACACGTTTTTGACCTGCATAAAAAATAAAATAGATTATGGGCGATATAAAACCTTTTGACATGAAATAGGGCCAGCCTAAGGAGTGTTCGAAACGTGCATGTGAATAGGGCCTACTAACATAAGGGGCCCAATAATTTTCTTGCATATGTATTAGTCTAGGTTAATTATTGGCACAAATAATGTTATACTCCCTCTGTCCCTAAATAAAGTTCTCATTTCTCCTCTAAATTTTGTCCCTAAATAAAGTTCTCATTTCTCAAACTTAAGGGCCCCACTTAATATAATAATATTATTACCAATACTTTCACCGCTAACTATCTCTTAAAACATTTTCTCTCTCCAATCAAACCTTATATTTTAATCAAAAATATTACTTATTACAACGTAAAACCTCCTAAATTAAGTAATGCAGCAAATTATATAATTATTGAACTAATTAGCATAAAACCAGCATTTCAACACTAATTCTCACTTTCTCACCCCTTTACAAAATAGTTGGTTTATACTTTATGCAGGCAAGGACTTTTTGCAACAAAATGATTTTGAAAGGTCAATGAAGTCATTTACCAATAATCTACTTTAAAAGCTCTCATTATAACTTCAACAGTCACTTAGAAAAATAACCCGAGGAATAATATTTAAGTACTTAAAAGAATTTTTCTGTAACACTGACCTAAGAAAATAATGAGTTAAATTTGGGATAATATAATTAGAGTGGGGCCAGGCCTTAATTTTATAAAGAATATATATGGCTCAACTTGTTATGCACATAAAAAGCAACCTTTGCAAGTGGCCTAAACAAGAAAATTATGTCTTCTTCCTCTCTCTTATTTCTACGGTGTTTTTTTCCCCACATATTTCATTTGGGGTATGTACCAATTTGGAATAACTATTTAAAGTATATTTTTTATTTTTAAGCAAAATTAGTTTTATATTTAGATTTAAATGGTTAAGTTTTGCTATTTAGGATTTCAAGAAAATTAATCATTTCCTTGAACAAATCTCTTAGATTTAAATACTTACATAATTTTTTTTTACATATGTACGTTTGGGCTCCTTTTTGTAGCCCAGTATAGTTTTTGTACTTAGTTTTTGCATGATTTGAACTTTTTATTGAATTCATACTCATAAATAAAATAACTGAATCCAACATAATAATTTTGGGCATTTTGACTTGGAATCACATGGCAATTTAGAAGAATCTAGCAATGCCACAATGATATTCTCCATTCATCCACTACTTTTGGTTGGGTAACTTTTCAGATGCTTTCATTTGAGTGCCAATACTATGTTCACCATTTGGTCATTTTCTCAACCCAATATTTAATTTTATACTCAATTTAAATTTGTATTTTTATTTTGAACTGATTAAGTTGGTAATATTTAAATATTTATTGAAACTGCAATGGATAAAAGAGTCACCACAAATACATTCACATTATTATTTTTTACACTATAAAATGATTTCTTTGTTACACTACAAATCAATTATTTTATGTTATTTGACATTTACTTTAACGATTTCAATTGAGAGACAAAAAAGGTCTTTTTTTTATTCAAATTGTCAAAAAGTGCATAATAAGAATTCTTTATTATATTAAATTAACATTTGAGCTCCCTAAACAATTTATTTACAATTTTGGTATATATTAATAATCTAAACAATTTTGTTTTCTGTTATTTTGACAATTTATTTTGCTGAAATTATAAGTTAGAGATAGCCAAACATCCTTTTAGGAGTAATATTGATATATAGTTTATTTTTTTTATAAAATTATTTACACTTTTAGGACCCAAGAAGTGTACTACAAACCTACCACCAACCACACAACGTGAGCACGTGGTCTATTTTCGTGATAGCTTACAATACATTGAAAAATGATTTGTTGTCAACTTTGTAACCATTTATAATAAATTGTAAATTTCAATATTATCATTTATAAGTGAAAACAAAATTTGAATGACCTAGATAAAAAATTTCAAACTTCATTATTATTTTATAAAATTAACGCATTATATAAAGATAGATGATTCTACACTATGAAACTTATTCACACATCACATTATACATATTTTAAAATTGAATGTACAAAAATACAAAAGCATTGATTATGTTGTGTGAATAAATTTTGCTATAGACGACACATCCTTTTTATAATTGATATAAGTTCTTTGAAAAGGGTTTAACCAAAATTCAAATAAAAATGAAAATGATCTTTTAAAGCTACTCTAAAAACCAATTTTTCTTGCTAAAAGTACAGCATTCTGTTGGGTTAGCCAGTTTCAAGAGTTAGACAACCAAAGGGGAGTTACATAATAGATTTAGGGCATGTTTGGATAAGCTTTTCAAAAGTGCTTATTGACTTATTGACTTCTTGAGAAGCCAAAATCAAGAAGTAAGGAGCCCCTTACTTTTTGATTTTGGCTTCTCAAAAAGCCAATAAATCAATAAGTAGCTTTTCAAAAACATTCCCAAACATGCCCTTAGAAAGGGGAGGGTGAAGGGCAAATTGGGTATTATACATAAATGAACAAGAGAATATTTCTACTAGAAGACCGTCAATAATTGATGGAGAGAGTAAAATCTTCCTCTATATATGAGGCCTAGATTTGACTTTAGTTTGACAACTCATCACTTTACAACACTCCCATTGGCTGCCAATGCCACGTGTAATTGGCCCTTAATGCCACTTGGCATCTTCAATTTAAACCTGCGAAAATTAAAGTAACAATCTCGCATAAAATAAGGAATCAGTTTTAATACCATAAACTTATGAAGCCGAAATAACTGGATTTTTCAAAATAACATCCCTAATTTTGGTAAAAATTATAACCATTAAGCTATCAAAATATTTTAAATATAGATACCATTAATATCACGACCTAATTTTGGGAGAAAATATTAATTCCTTTAATCGCAAAACCATTATTTTTGGTAAATAATAATACCCTAATTTTAAAAATAACGATTACTTAAGAAGGATGGATAATATGTTTTGAATACCTTCAAAGGTCCAACTCTATATTCTCTGATTTTGGCTCCCAAAAAATAGGCAACACGGTTTCATCTACATTTGGGATTCTATAAAATATACACTGCCCACCAGTATTTTCACCAGACATATTCTGCTTCAGCACTCTGGTTGCAATGTATTAATCTTGCAAACATTAAACAAATAACGGTTAGTTATTATAATTCATTAGTGTTCTTCCTTCTGTTCATTCTTCCTGCATGAACCCTAATCCCTAATGTGTATCAGCCGAGGTTTTTCTAGAACCTTGCAACCATATTCATGTAAACTCAAGGGATTATGGTTTCTGTTTGCTACGTAACTACAGGATGAATTTATTTATTTACTACGTATTTTGTGTTTTATCATGTGCAAACCTAAGCCCTAAAATTTTTGGAATTTTTCTTTTTCATTGATCCTTATCGAATGTAAACGGTTGAATTTTTTTTTTCAAAAAATTCAAGAAAAATCAAAAAGATCACGAAAAACTAAAAATACGTTAAAAAAAGTTTTATAACTATTTTTAGTTATTTTTTTAAAAAAATTCGAGATTATTTTTTAAATATAAAAAGTTAATTATGGTCTAGACATAAAATTAAACCTTATAATTTAATTTAATTTAGTTTTTTAGACATTGAAAATTTTGTAAACTATTAGTTACATAACTCTATTTTGCGTGATTTTTAAATAATTAAAAAAAAAAAAACAATCCTCTAACCTGTTTATCACATTAGCAGTAGTGAGTTTGCAGTAACCTTCACATTAGCAGCCATGAGCACTGAGCAACCTGTTAGCAAAAGTCGGTATGTAAATCGCTGCTCATTTTCACTTGGGAAGGATTATACAAATCATAACCATTATTGCATATTGCATATTTTTTTATATTTTCAATATGTAGATCAGTGACGGCTGCAAATAACTGAAGTCAAACAAATAACCTGGTTCTTAATTTTCAAAACTTAAGAAACTTTACACTTTTTAAAACAAATTTATACTGGATTTCCAGTTTTTTTATCATTATTTTGACCTTTTTTGGTTACTTTTGACCTATTTGTCCAATTTGTTGCGGTTTTGACTTCTAATTGGACGATATACCAGCAAATAACCCTAATTTTAGTTCGAAGTTTATCATACGCTACTCGATAGAATTACATATGGTTGTCAATTACTACATAAACAACACCATAAGAAAACATATATGAAGAATCAGCACCGTCGGATTACCTCTGCTATCAATGATCTGTCTCGCTTTAACCAATTTAACCGGCAACAATTTCTTCGATTGAACCGATGGAGACTGAGCAAACGCAATAGAGTTCCGAACAACGAACGGCATGCGTTGTTAATTAGCAGGCCACATTCGGTTGCTTGAATTGTTGTAACAACAGGCCAGCAAAGATGGATAAGATCGTTTGGTTGGAAGAGCATATGGCGAGATACGATGTCTGAACTTCGAACCCCTGAAATGCAAATCCTAAAACGTCTTCTTTACCATTTCATTGTTTTTAAAAAATTGGGGAAAAAATAAGCAGGCAAATCGGTTCCCTTAAGGCCGTTGTAAGTTTGGTAAGCAGGCTCAGTAGTCCATCTTAACTATACGCATATATCAGCCCACTCTTAATGAGGCCTGCTAATGTGAATTGGATTAGAAATACGTGCACACTCTCATTACATTTTATTACACTATAGTCTATACATTTACAAAATCTTAATAAATGGTCGAGGCCCGGCGTACACATTTTGACCCATGTAATTAACAAAAAAATTACCTATTTTAACCGATTTCACTACCAGCTTATTTCCCCCGGCCTGATACAATTAGAAGTTTTATTTCTTTTATAAATTTCATATAACATTTATGAGAAATGATATTTAGTCCTATCATTTAGACCTACTTATAGGTCTACCCACTTGATAGGATGACATGTATATTCCACTAATTCTCTCTCTTAATATTATCCCTTGATTTTGACACGTGTCTTCATCTAATGAGTAAGCCTATGAGTAGGTCTAAATGGTAAGCCTAAATACCATTACTCAACATTTATTGATGTATCAAAAATTGTTTTTCGTTATTACAATTATGGATTACTATGTTATTTAAACAGTATTAATATTTCATTATTTTCATACATCTCTTTCGAAGCATGCCCGCTCGAGCGGGCTTTGAAGCTAGTTCTAAATATGGACAAACAAGTCCCCATCTTCATCATAACCAAAACAGTCATTTCCTGCCTCCCCCGAAAGACCAGCTAAAATCTGTCAAAATGGGGCACTTTTGGTCCTGTGAAGCCTAGATTCTTTTGGAACATGAGATACACACACCTACAAATATACATATATGACCAAAAATTAATATCACTCAATAATATAAAATCCAAATATATAGTCAATAAGTGAGAAATCATATTGCTTCATACCGAATATTAATACTTTATCATCTTATAAATATATTAGCTAACATGCGAAATCCACTCATTATTTCTTTTTCCTTAGTTGCATTTGTAAAATATATTTTGAAAATCTATTTAGATTAGTTGTATTAAGGTCATGTAAATTTTTATTTAAAAATCAAATACATGATCAAACTTTGGAAGGTGTGTGTGATAAAAAAAACACATCAATTTATTTATAAATATAATGTACCTTTTTCGAGGGGATTAAAAAAAGATGTTATCACTTGTAACCTAGGAACAATTGTTAGTTTCAAAATTAATTACTAACTAATTAAGATGGATTTTTCTAAAAAACACCACATCCACTTAATGTAAGTACTCACGATAGTGTTTATCGTCTTTTGCGTCACGGATACGATATTATATGAAAATACATATTTTATTATCATAACAAAGACAAAACAAATAAAAAGGAAACTAGAAATATATTAATTTATAAAAAGAAAATATATTCGATGAAGAACATGGATTTTTAACAAAAATAATACGAAGTAATAACTTTTAATAGAAAAGATGCTTGAAGAAATTGGACAATAATTCTATTTATAGCTTAATGTATCTAAAATATTTTTCAACAAGAACACTATATAAGAATATTTGAAGAGGAATATCCCTTTAAAAGGAAATTTTGTTTTTTTAAAGATAACCGAATATAGAAGGTATAGAAATTAAGAAAGTTATACTTTTTAGTAGGGAGAAGTATATAAAAGGTAAAATAATTTTATAAATCATATAGCAAACTATGATTGGAATGAACATAATATGATTTTAACACTAAATAAATCACTTTAAAAGTATAATGCATATCTACTAGTAAAATGTGATATTTTTACATCACACATTTAACCTATACACTATAATATTTAATTTATATATTTATACAGTCTAAAGTAATATTTATCTAGTGTAGTATAAGCATCAAAATATGTAAGGTAAAAAATAATAATAGCAAACTTCCCAATATATAAAAATAATATTTGAAGTGATTTAGTAAGTACTATTAAAATTACCTTCCTAAAATTAAGCAATAAAAAATATAATATATTATCTTTACTTCTTTTTGTAGCCTTTTGAGTTTAGCATTTTCCTTGGCTAATCGCATTACTTCATGCTCCAGCTCATCCGCGCGAGACTGTAATAAATCATTTTATTTTTCCAGAAACAAATTAATTAAAATAAAGAATTGAAAAATAAAATCCCGGAAATTCCATTTTTTAAGTAATAGAGAATTTCTAGCAAAATATGTAATATGCCTTGAAAAAAAATAAGAATAATCTAATGAAAAAATGTTTCACATCTGTTAGAAAATATTGGTTTACCAATTAAATGGCTAAAATGTTGGTTTTAAAAGAAGAATAAATATTAAAAAGTTGTGATGTCATAACTCATATATTTGGACGGAAAACTTGAAAAAGAAATATGAGAAATGTTGAGAAATGTTTTTATTCATATTAAATAAATTTATTCTTTTATGTTACAAAAATTAATTAAAATATTACCAAATATAGAAATTAGTTATGAAATAGTGGAGATCAAGAGGAAACCTGTTTTCTAGCTCTGGATCGAGCAGCTGATTCCCGGTTTTTCATCAACCGACGGAATTTTTCAGTGTACTCCGGTGGAGAAGTGGCCGGCGGCGAGAAATTATGTGATGGTGGATTAGGTTTGTGTCTTTTATAAGGGACTTCGTCGGTGGAGTTAGTAGTGGTGAGTAAGGTTAACATGGTGGTAGTGGAGGGTGGTGGAGGGAAAAAGTGAGTGGTGGTTACCGGCGGCCGGAGTGCCGGAGGAAAGAAATTTTGGAAGTGGTTGGTAGCCGGAGATGAGAGACTACTGATATCGTTCCATACGTCATCAATCGGTTTCATTGTGAAGAGATAAATTGAAAAGTAGGGTGTGTGAGTGTTTTGTTTAGTCAAACTCATTATGTAGATGGTATAATTTCATTAAGCACCCTTGTGATTATGTCAAATTATTGATACACACTGTGTGTTTTAGCAATTAGAATAATTAATTACTCCGTATTTTTTTCTCGATGTTTTTCTGAAGTAGTATTTTTATTTATGAGTATCAAGGTTCTAAAAAACACGTCATGTTATCGCCAAAGCGTGAGGCACAACGTCAACGTTATAAAATAGACCATGATGACTAGGCTAGGCGTGACCTTAAATATAATTATCTATCTATAAGTATAAATATAGTTATCTACACCTTAATTGTATAGAGGCTTTCTTTGGAAAATTTGTACATTTGATGTTTTTATTGTGTGTATTGAAAAGATTTTACTAATGATAGTATTTACAGTGAAATTTTATATGATCTCCATTTCAAAATAAGTTATACACTTTTTATTTCGGGTATTTCAAAATAAGTGATACACTTTGAAATTTTCCTTATTTGGTAAAAAATAGTGGGACTCGTACCCACTAACTATTATTTTTTAATAAAGTGAAATGATTCATTTATTCTTACTTTAACTTTTAAACATAATCAATATTAATTTAACTATTATATGTGAGACTCACTACTTATTAACTATTCAATTTAATCTTTATTGTAATTTTTTTCCCTCAAAATATAAACTATTCAATTTAATCTTTATTGTAATTTTTTTCCCTCAAAATATATGAAACCCGAATTATATCACTTATTTTGTACGGAAGAAGTACCATTTGTGTAAAATTTACATTAATAGCAAGCAGTTATTAAATTTGACATGTCACATAATTTCTTTTTACCCTAATTAAAATCAAGAAATTATTAAGTTTGATTTGACGTATAGTAATTTGTTCAAGGAGGTCCACAAATATTATAAAGTCCCAAGGAACAATTATGAGTCATTGGATCAAGAAGATCAATGGTCCAGATTAGATCTCCAATTAAATGAGTTTTTTGGGCGGAAGGGTATATTGGTCATTTGGTGCGTGACTTAAAAACCCTCCTTCTTCACATTTCATCTTCCCTCTCTCTCTCCTCCCTCTCGTCTGCTCTCTTTCTCTCTCTCACACACACACAAAAATCAATGAATAAACCTTAATTTTCACTCGTTTTTACCGATTTCTTCTCAGTTTTTTGCTAAAATCGTTTGTTAAACACTTATACAACATCGTTTTTCTTCTATATTGGTGTCTGATCTACTTACAATGGCTGATTCACGACCTTCTCGTTCGAAAAAAGCTTCCGATAAAAAGCGTGGGGAATTCGTACTTTTATAGGTAATTTTAACTTGTATTTGCTGTTATTATTAGATTTTTTATCGTTTATGCAGAAATCCTTGTTCTTTTATGGCGTTTTTGGTATTTCGAACTTTTCTAGGGTTTTATGTTGTTTGTTGATGTGTTGTTTTATATTTTGTTGTTTTCGCTTCAACTAACAAGTGTTTTAGCTTTCTAGTGTTTTTTAATAGTTAATCACATATGATTCGTAATGTTATTTTAGTTATTTTAGTAAATCACATGTGATTTAGCGAAATGTTAATAACTCCCATGTTTTTGAAAACCTCTGTTTCAAATCACATGTGATTTAGATCTGTTTAAGTTTAAAACACATGAACATATGTGATTGTGCATATATTTAATTATAAACCACATATTTATTTTAGTTAATCATCTGTGATTTTATATTTGTTTAATTTTATATCAGATGTTTCTTATTAGTTAATCACATTTGATTTAGATATGTTTTATTCTAAAACAAATGTTTTTAGTTAATCACATGTGATTCTAAGTCTATTTCGTTTTAAATCATCTATTTTTTGTGTTTAAACATATGTGCTTGTAATTTTATTTTAAATCACATGTGATTTTAAAGTTATTATTTGTTTTTTAGTTGTAAATCACATGTGATTTTATGGTTTTTTTATACATTTCAGCTTTCTAGTGTTTTTTAGTTGTAAATCACATGTGATTTTACTGTTTTTATTATAGATTTCAACTTTCTAGTGTTTTTTAGTTGTAAATCACATGTGATTTTATTGTATTCACATGTTATTTGATGTTTATTATTTTTTTGTTCACTATGTTTTTAAATCACATGTGATTTTACGGATTTTATTATAGATTTTCAGCTTTCTAGAGTTTTTTAGTTGTAAATCACATGTGATTTTACTGTGTTCACATGTTTTATTATTTTTATGTTTACTCTGTTTTTAAATCACATGTGATTGTTATTTATTATTTGATTATTATGTTATTTGAGTTCAATCACATGTGATTGTTCTCAGTATCTCACCTAATCACAGTCAAATAATTCATATCTTTCAATCACATGTGATTAGTAAGCTATATTACAGTTGTTTATGTGAGTTTGTGAGTTCAATCACAAGTGATTTCAATTTAACTATCTCATATTGTTATTAGTTGTCATAACTTGCTTCTTTGTGTTTTATAGGCGGTGATGATGAATTTTCTACTATGTTATCTAAGTTGCCTGAGATACGAACTAATGTTAATATTGGTAGAAAAAGACCTCTATCACCATCAAAAACAAAAACTGCTGAGGTGTCAAAGAAGATCAAAATAAGGCTTAAAAGATCAATCAGCAATGAACCATCCGCGTCAAAAACATTAGTTCCAGTTGAAATAACTATGTTTTACTTAAGAGAATCACATGTGATTGCTAACGAAATCACAAGTGAAAGTTAATAAAATCACATGTGATTTAATACTAAGTAACATGTTCTGTTTTCGTGTACTTGATATTTACCTTCCAATCACATGTGATTTTGTTATGTGTATATACTACTCTGTTTTATGAAATAACTTTGTTTACTTACCAGAATCACATGTGATTGGGAACAGCATCACCAGTGATTTAATACTAAGTAACATGTTCCGTTTTTGTGCAATTGATGTTTACTTTCCAATTACTTGTGATTTTTATTAACAATCACATGTGTATTGTTTCTATGTACATGTCACTGTTTTTGTGCACTTGATGTTTACTTTCCAATCACATGTAATTTTGTTATATATATAGACTCCTCTGTTTTATAATAAAAACTATGTTTTACATAACAAAATCACATGTGATTTTTAATGAAATCAAAAGTGATTTAATACTTAACAAGACTAATAATTTAATTTGTGAATTAAACATAAATTGTGTCACTTCTCTGCACATTACTTTTTCACTTTTCAAATTAATCACCAAAATGGAAATTCTTTTTTGCTTTTTCTTTTCTTCTCAAACCAAGGTCATTGACCATCCAAATATGTTTGAAAATCCATCTTTTTAAGTCTTAAAAGACTTGTTACTTCTCTGCACACTCTCATACTACTAGCAAAGTTGTGCTCATACAATCACATGATATTTATAAAGTGAATCACATGTGATTTGTTGCTTAAAAACCTCCCATGTTTTGAGCAAATAAATCACATGTGATTCGCTCAGCAACCTCATCTCAACGCACTCAAATAACGTAAAGCAAACAATCACATGTGATTTGTTTTCTTAACAACCTCCCTTGTTTTTAAGCAAATAAATCACATGTGATTCGCTTAGCAACCTCACATGAAGCAGTCAGCCAATGCATAGCACACAATCACATGTGATTTGTAAAGCGAATCACCTGTGATTTGTTTCTTAACAACCTCCCCTGTTTTTAAGCAAAGAAATCACATGTGATTCGTTAAGCAACCTCACATGAAGCAGTCAACTAATGCATAACACACAATCACATGTGATTTGTAAAGCGAATCACTTGTGATTTGTTTCTTAACAACCTCTCATGTTTTTAAGCAAATAAATCACATGTGATTCGCTCAGCAACCTCATCTCAACGCAGTCAACTAATGCATAGCATACAATCACATGTGATTTGTAAAGCGAATCACTTGTGATTTGTTTTCTTAACAACCTCCCATGTTTTTAAGCAAAGAAATCATATGTGATTTGCTTAGCAACCTCACATGAAGCAGCCAACTAATGCATAGCACACAATCACATGTGATTTGTAAAGCGAATCACTTGTGATTTATTTCTTAACAACCTCCCCTGTTTTTAAGCAAATAAATCACATGTGATTCGCTAAGCAACCTCACATGAAGCAGTCAACTAATGCATAGCACACAATCACATGTGATTTTGTAAAGCGAATCACTTGTGATTTGTAATCTATAAACTCCCCTGTTTTACGAAAAGAAATCACATGTGATTCGCTTAGCGTTGTCAACTGATAGCAGTGAATTAACGTACAACTTACAATCACATGCGATTCGTTAGCGAATCACTTGTGATTTTGTTATCTAATAAACTTGAATTGTAATTTTTTACCTGAATCATCGATTTTTTTCTCTGTTTCATTGCTATTGACATATTCTGGATGCAGATTCATTGATAACATCAGATATTTTGATTTCGAGATTCAGATCTACGTTTGATTACAACGATTTTCTTCAATCGCAATTTTAATTAGGGCTCGAATTCGAGAAAAAAACGTGATTCAAAGTTGCTGATTCAGATCTGCGTTTGATTGCAGTCGATTCGATGCAAACGTGATTCAGAAGTATGCATCGATGGTGATTCGCCGGAAATCGCTGTAGAGAGGAAGTGAGGAAGAAGGTCTGAGAGTAATGAACGTGATTTGGGGATGAAGGTTGTTTGGTGTTTTCAAATGACAATAATGCCCCTCCATGTGTAATACTTCTTTTTAATCTTGATCATTGATTAAGCTTGATCTAATGGCTGTAAGTTGTTCCTTGGGACTTTATAATATTAGTGTTCCTCCCTGAACACAACTCTTGACGTATAATACTTTTTTTATCCTTGTTAAAAGGATGTGTTAATAATGTGACCACTAGTATAGCATTATCAAAGTAAAAGTTAAAAGTTTTTAATATTGAAAGAGTTGTCATTTTATAAAGAGCAACAATTTCAAAGTGTAATTGCATGTTTTATTATTTAAAATGGCAATGAGAAATATAATAAACAAATAAATGAGTAAAATTGTGGGCAACATGAAAAAAGCGACATGTCTGTCTGTTAATAAGAAGCAACGTACCTTTGTTGATAGCCTTAAAAAGCAAATTATTTGCTTTAGTGGGAGTTCTCAAACTTTTTAATTTATAAATGGTTTAATGAACGTAATAATAACATATCTTAGTCAAAATAGATCAGCAAATAAATCAAATTATGGTAGTTTGTTAAAAAAAACATGTTTTAATATTTATTAAATATACATAACTTAGAAAAAACGATGTCTGTTATTTTTAAAGTCGTGAGGGATAGATCTCAACATTTGGATCAATCAACCCCCAAATCACCATCACCACAAACATCACATGTGGTTCAACAAATCAACACCACCACCACCCCATGTGTATCAAATCACATGTGATTGCACACCGCCGACCACCCCATGTGTTAAATCACATGTGATTCAACACCGCCGACCACCACCACCACCAACCTCTGCCGGCCACCGTCTCCTCTAACGGCAACCCCTTGCCACCGTCGACTTTTCAATCACATGTGATTGCGTATCAAATCGCATGTGTATGCGGCGCCCGGAGGCGGTCGGCGGCGACGGAAGGCGGGCATAGGTGGTCGGTTGTGGTAGTAGCCAGCGGTGACGGTGGTGGTGGCCAGCGGTGGTGGTTGTATATTGAAGTAAATGTGATTTGATGATGATGGTGGTTAAACGATCTTTTGAACCAATGACTAAGATTTATCTTTTGAGATTTCATAAAAAAAAATTCCTTGAATACAACTCACATAACTTAATTCCATCATTTAAGGCATATCACAAAACAATTAAATATACTTAATTTTACAATGATATACTACCTCCGTATCAAAATAAGTGATACATTTGAAGATTTACGGTTTTTGAGGCAAAAGATTAAAAGATAGTTTAAGGTAGATTAAAGTTGATGGTGGAGAATAGGTCTCACTTCTTTGGAATAAAATGATACTAGCCTATAACCCGTGATAAATCACGGGTGACTTATAAAATATTTCAAAATAAAAGTTCAAATACTTAAAAGAAACAAATATTATTTGTCAGTATACAAGAAATATTTTTTACAACTAATGGCAAAAAGATTAAGAGAAAAAAATGATCATCATAATGTGTGAAATAAAAAAGTTAAAAAGAGGACAAAAAAAAAATACAGAGGAATACAAAATAAATGATTATAATATATTAATATATCATTGTCTAGCCACCAGACAAAGGGAAATGATACATATTCATATAACCCAAAGATCACGTTGTAGCGAAGCTTTTAAACCTGTAAAATACTAAAGAAAGTTGACAGTGAGTAAAATAGTTTGATTTGGGTTATGTTCTATCTCATATGGGTCATAAGATGCCCAAAAATCTAAGTTAAATGCATAAAACCTCTTAAATATTATGGATCAACTGTTTAAGAAAACATAAATTATTATCTAACAATAGGATCTAAAAATATAAGAGATGATTAAAAAAATAAAAAAAATACCTAAAACCATGCAAGCTTTCAGGTCGAACCTCAAGATTTAAATCGAACGTTGCTCCAGAAAAAGATGTCGGGTTTTTAAGTTTTCAAACATACTAATTGCACCACATTTTCTAAACCTTGTTTTGCCATTAATTAAAAAACAAACAGAGGCAAACTCAATTGGTTGACAGGTTAGCTAACAGGTCATAAGACATATTGGGTTCGACTCAAAACGACCACTTTTTTAGTACATGTGAGGTTGACCCGAAACATCTTTTTTCCATATTTGTAAGAAAAATCATTGACAATTATTCAATTAGTGTCAAATATCTTTACAATAACTATATTATTTGAATAGTAATCGATTTTTCAAAAATGTTTTAGGTGATTTCATTCATTAAAACAATATTTTGGCGACGTTTGACCCGATAAATCCAGTTGACATGTTTCCTTGTATGGTATAAGCATGACATATGGTTTTTGTATGAACCATTTTAATTTGTAGATTTTTGTAAACTCAAATGCAATATGCGAATTGTAATTACATAGTAACAATTGTTTTAAATATTGATGGCAATTTAAATTATTGCTGCCAAACACCCTGACCCGCCCATTTATGATTAAACATGCTTATAAAATATTTACAGCTGATCGGTTAAAGATTTCTGCTAAACAAACTGACCTGCCTCTTTATAATAAGATAGTTTATATACATTTGTTGGTAATCATTTAAAAATGTGGGCGTCAACCCTTCTGATCGGCACACTTTTTATAAGCATGCTAGCTCGGGTGTCGAATTAAAAACTAACATAATTTTAAAACATGACTTGTTTAGAGTTTTTATGTTTTAGAGAGATCTTGAGAACATAATTAAAACCTCAGGTGTGAAGAATTGAGAAATGTGGCTAACTTGGCGAGTTCCAATTGATTTCCATATAAATTTACCGAGTCCCAAAGAGTGAACCAACAACCTCAACAACATAGTTTGTCAATATACGTCCGGTTCTTACCCAAAAAAGTCTGTCAAAATCTTGATGACAGGTGGCACCATAAAACTGAACCAACAATCTCAACAACATAATTTTAGCCTTGCCCATATTGATAACGAAAGCATGAATCTTGGTTGCTCTAGCACGCATCACAAACTCTTTAGAATCCGTGTTTTATACTTTTGGAAGGTAAATATATAAAATTTGAATTAAATCCAGAATTACCTATAATTTTAAGAATATTCAGAAATTTTAATTTTAACAAAATTGCTATAATTGCAAATAAAATTTTAAAATTCCGGATATTTAGTAAGAGTCAAATGTATCACTTTATTTAGGCAACTAATCCTGGATTTTGTTAAATGCATCATCATAATCACCTTGATTTAATCGAATTTGAGCTAATAGAAGATTAAAATCCCTAATATCATACTCCGTATATCTTTTTTTCTTTTTTGCATTTTTCCATACCTTCATGAATCTGCTCAAACCTTAATTTTGCAGAATCATGATCCCCACCGTATGAATGTAAATGATATTTAAGCAATTGCCACTCGCTATCTGTTGGAAAAAGTTGTGATAAAATGATTTTTCACCAACTTTGGACCTATATAATTATATATATATATGTGTTATATATAGTTATTGGTTGGTAGCTATGTGTTCTCCTATATGAGAGCTACGCAACGGTATATAGCGTGTCCAAAGTCGAGTTGTGGTGAATGACATATCGACTCTCAAAGTAGGGTGTTTGATACAAGAAATCTTGGAAGTGGGGGATGTGGGAGAGTATCCCACATAGGAAAAAGATGAAACCATTTGTTGGTTTATAAGGTTGGAAGTTGTATGGAAGATTAAATCCTTATACATGGGTTTTACCCGCACGCCTACGCGCGGGGGGGGGGGGGTGCAAATAATTTGGACTGAGTTGCCCGAAATAGCTTGAACTCGTGTACGCCCGAGCGACCTGCGGGCACGAATGCAGCTCCGAAACTCCGGGCTCGTGCGGGTCAATTTTTGCACCTCATCGACACTGCAGTTGTCTCGTACTGACCTCCTCAGTACTGATTTTTTCATACTGACCACCTCAGTACTGAACCGATCAATACCGACCTCCTCGCACTGAGTGTTCGACGTGTACTGAGTCTGATACTGACCTACGCAGTATCAGTCTGATACTGACCTGCGCAGCAGGCAGTCTCATACTGACCTGCAGTACTGATCTGCGCAGCAGATGTCTGATACTGACTTCCAATACTGACCTGCAATACTGACCTGCGCAGCAGCAGTCTGATACTGACCTGCGCAGCAGCAGTCTGATACTGACCTGCGCAGCAGCAGTCTGATACTGAGCTGCTGCACTGACTTCCAATACTGAGTTCTCGGACTGAGTTCTCGGACTGAGTTCCTGGACTGACCAGAAGGACTGAGCAGAACAGTTACGAAAATTCTGCAATTAGTGCAGATTACTGTTTTGATTTCTTGTTTAATGATAATGAATGCATTTAATGTTTTGAGTAAACATTAGTCTTCATTCTACACTATAAAAGGAGACCTTGGGTCTCATTTGTAGACACACCTTCTACACCTACTTCTTCTTTCACAGCTTTCTCTCCAAGAAAACGCTCTTAATTTCGGTACTTGTTCTGGCTTGGATTATATCCGGTAGTGTAAAACTACTCGGTTGTTTTACCCTGGGAAATAGACAACGAATCTATTTTAAGGGGATCGTGAATTTCACGAGACTCAACCAAAACCTTGTACTTATTTGTTCTATTTAGTTTGTTTCAATCTTTTGTAAACGTATTTGTCAATTTCCCTTATTGTAATTGTATTTTATTAATGAAAATTGGTATTAGCCCCTACAAACTTAAAATAGATTTTCCTCTCTAGCTAATACCGGTTGGAAAATACATTTTTTTTCCGGATATTGCTCGTTAATAGCATAGATTCGGAAAAGTGGTGATTGAAACGTTTATATAGAACAAAAAGGTTCAATTGAGTTTTTAGAAAAGAAAAATTTCCAATTTTGTTTTGTTTAAATTGTTAAATCAAATTTTTGGATTTAAAGATTATTATATCAAGTTTTTAAAGTTTGATTTTAAATAACTTGATATATAGTTTAATACAATTTTGGATTTAAAAATTTTTGGTAATCAAGTTTGCTTTGGCTACTTGATTTTCTCATACTTGTGAAAAGCTAAAATTCTTCGGGATTTTTTTTCTATGGATTGCTTTGGCATCTAGAATTTTGCTTTCAAAGTTGAGAATTTTGGAGTTTCTTATGAAACTTGTAGTTGATAGTTATAAAGTTTCGAAAGTTACAATAGTTGAAAAGATACAAGATAGTCTTTGACTTCTTGAGTTGATTCCTATAAGGATGTTACTTGAAATATATCTTTTAGCTTGTTATATGTGAGAAACTTATATAATTTTGGATTAAGACTAATTTGTCTTATTTTGTACTTTTCAGTTGAAAGATGGAAAGTGGAATGGATACGCCGCCGGCATCCACCGTGTTGACTCCACCTTTTGTGAATGCTATTCCTTTGGTTGGAACTCAAGTAGCCGTGAACACCGTTGCCAACCATGCCGAAAGGCCCGAAAAGTTCAATGGTTTGAACTTTAAAAGATGGCAACAAAAGATGTTCTTCTACTTGACCACGTTGAACCTTGCAAGGTTCTTGACCGAATCCGCTCCTACGATCGTTGATGGGGAGACCGATGTTCAATCCGTGAACACGGTAGATGCATGGAAGCATTCGGATTACATATGCCGAAATTATGTCTTGAATGGCTTGATTGATTCTTTGTAAAACGTGTATTGCAAAATAACGACGTCCAAACTCTTATGGGAGTCGTTAGATCGCAAATACAAGACCGAAGATGCCGGAACAAAGAAATTTGTCGTTGCCCGGTTCTTGGATTTCAAGATGATTGACTCAAAAACCGTAATGAGTCAAGTGCAAGAATTTCAAGTGTTGTTACATGACATACATGCCGAAGGAATGGTGCTTAGTGAGACCTTCCAAGTCGCGGCTATTATTGAAAAGTTACCTCCTAGTTGGTTGGACTTCAAAAATTACCTTAAGCATAAGCGAAAGGAAATGTCCATCGAAGATCTTATTGTTCGCCTTCGTATTGAAGAAGACAATAAAGTTGCTCAAAAGATTAGTTACTTGCCCGAGTCGGCAAAAGCTAATGTTGTTGAGAATGGGGAATCTTCTAGGAGAAACAAAGGCAAAGATGTGGTCAAGAACAAGAATGGTCATTTGAAACCAAAAGATGGGATTGTGAAAAAGAAAGTCCACAAGTTCAACGGTACGTGCTACAATTGTGACCAAAAGGGTCATAGGGCTTCGGATTGTAAGCAACCGAAACGAGAAAATGCACATGAAGTCAATGTGGTGGAGCATAGTGATGAACATATGCAACTTGTGGCAATGATATTCGATATCACGGCAATGATCTCGGAAGTAAACTTGGTAGGAACTAATGATGTTGGTTGGTTCGTTGATACGGGTGCTACCCGTCATGTTTGTTTTGATCGAGCCCGATTCACCACGTTCAAAGAGGTTGACAATGGTGAAAAGTTGTTTATGGGGAATGCGGCGACGGCCGATGTGAAATGAGAAGGAAAAGTGGTCTTGAAGATGACCTCGGGAAAAGAACTTGTGTTGAGCAATGTGTTGTATGTGCCGGAGATTCGTAAGAATCTTGTTTCCGGGTGGTTGTTGAACAAGTTTGGTTTCGTTTAGTGTTTGAATCGGACAAGGTTGTGCTAACAAAAAGTGGAATGTTTGTGGGGAAGGGCTATGCCCTTAACGGCATGTTTAAATTAAATGTCGTTTAAATTAAATGTTATTTGAATAAATGATTATGATGAATAAAACTTTATTATGTTTATTATTCTTGTGTTACTTACATTTATGTCAATAAATTTTAATTTAAAGTCATATTTTATTTAAATTAACTTTAAAATACATTCCACATCGATTCAAATTCACAAATATAACGAATACATCCTTCCATTTGGTTGAAAGAAATAACCAAAACTCCTTGATGCACACGAAAGAGTGTAACTTTACTTTAGAGAAAAGTAAATATGAAGTGATTGATACATTAATATGTACAAATGTGGGGGTAAGTCGTGTGTCGACTACTTATCTTTTATAAGATAACCCGTGAGGATAAGATGAAACATCGTATGCATTTTGATTTGAAAGAAATCATCTAATAAATACTTACGAATGTGGGGGTACCTTGCTAAGGTATTAATTCATCTTAATAGGAAATTAACTTCAATTAAAGAAGATATTCTAAATAATTGATGGTATATATTATTGTCTCAAATTTACATTAGTCAAGTGTACAATGTATAATGGTGAGACAAAATATGATATGATAACTACTCTCAAGTGAAGTTATCATGATTGACTATAAAAGCTAAATGATAAACTTGCGGATCCGCTTATGAAAAAGGCTTAAGTAGAGAGTTAGTTATGGAATGGGACTAAAGCCCTTGGAATAAAAGTTTATGCGAAGGAAACCTAACCTAGTTGACTGGAGATCCCAAGATCTAGGTTCAATAGGACAACCTAATTGTATAAACGAAGGGATGTCACTGTGGGGGTAACAGAATTCCTCCATACATTCTTAAAGGGAGTACATTGTACTACTTCCTAGTCCATTCCTAGTTCAGTGACAATGAGGATAAGCACTATGGCTTTTAATGATTCGTGGTAGAGAATCACCTATGTGAGAGAGAAGTGGGGTCGCTTCGAATGGAATTGGTGGGCACAATTCTTAGTAGCTCTCGCAGAACCAGGCAGTGTCCATGACCAAGACGGGCACGATAAGAGGATATGAACAAGTTAGGGAGAGTCTTGTGAGAATGTATACCGTCGTCTACACAAAAGGCGGACTCAGTTCAAGGACATCGCGTCTACTGACTGCTAGGAGACTAAGTGTGCTTCTCAAAGGAGGGTTCAAAGGCTAACACCTACCCATCCTTTGCAAGACTTGACTGTTGAACATTTATCGATGGTTTGTGGTGTTTTCAATCGATCTCTATTCATGTGGGGGATTGTTGGAAAAAAACATTGTGGATCCGCTTATGAAAAGGCTTAAGTAGAGAGTTAGTTATAATGGAATGAGACTAAAGCCCTTGGAATAAAGTTTATGCGAAGGAAACCTAACCTAGTTGACTGGAGATCCCAAGATCTAGGTTCAATAGGACAACCTACTTGTATAAACGAAGGGATGTCACTGTGGGGGTAACGGAATTCCTCCAAACATTCTTAAAGGGAGTAAATTGTACTACTTCCTAGTTCATTCCTAGTTCAGTGACAATGAGGATAAGCACTACGACTTTTAATGATTCCTTGTAGAGAATCACCTATGTGAGGGAGAAGTGGGGTCGCTTCGAATGGAATTGTTGGGGCACAATTCTTAGTAGCTCTCGCAGAACCAGGCAGTGTCCATGACCAAGACGGGCACGATAAGAGGATATGAACAAGTTAGGGAGAGTCTTGTGAGAATGTATACTGTCGTCTACACAAAAGGCGGATTCAGTTCAAGGACATCGCGTCTACTGACTGCTAGGAGACTAAGTGTGCTTCTCAAGGGAAGGTTCAAAGGCTAACACCTACCTATCCTTTGCAAGACTTGACTGTTGAACATTTATCGAAATTTTATTGTGTTTTCGATCGATCTCTATTCATGTGGGGGATTGTTGGAAAATTTTGGACACATATAATTATATATTTAAGTGTATATAATTAATGGTTGGTATGTCCAAAATGGAGTGTGATGAATGAGATATCGACTCTCAAAGTGGGGTGTATGGAACAAAGAAATAAAACAAATGAACTAGTGGGAACTTGAACCTATTCACACTCGTCTCCCGGGTTTCATGTTGGTTTGGTTTTTTGCCACTCGGTTTTTTTCACTTGAGTTAGTGGAAGTATTCAAATAATAATATTGATAATATTATTTATATTTTAATGTATGTCATTAAAATATATTTGAATACAATGGTTTTATTTTCTTTGTATTGAATGACATAATGGTCATAATGGCATTAAGAATATCATTAAACCTTTGGACCAAATTCTATTATAAATAGAAGATGTGTGGTTCATTGGAAAACACACCAACACACATTCACCAACTTGTCTACACCCACTTACAAACATCACAATTTGCTCTCTCCATTTTTAGTGTTCTTTAAACACAAGAATTTTCGATAAGTGTTCGGGCTTGGATTATATTCGGTAGTGTAAAACTACTCGGTTGTTTTACCCTGGGAGATAGACGACGAATCTATTTTAAGGGGATCGTGAATTTCACGAGACTCAACCAAAACTTATTCTTCTTTGTTTCTACATATTCTTATTTCAATCTTGTATTTGTTTTTCGTCAATTTCCCTTATTGTAATTGTATTGTATTAATGAAAATTGGTATTAGCTCCTACAAACCGACGAATAAAATTACTCAATGAGGGAAAATTGGCTTAAGCCTTTCGTCAGTATCAATTTCACATATATTCTAATTGATTCACATTCCAAGGGCTTCGCAAAATAGATTTTCCTCTCTAGCTAATACCGGTTGGAAAATACATTTTTTTTTTCCGGATTTTGCTCGTTAATAGCAAAGATTCGGAAAAGTGGTGATTGAAACGTTTATATAGAACAAAAAGGTTCAATTGAGTTTTTAGAAAAGAAAAATTTCCAATTTTGTTTTGTTTAAATTGTTAAATCAAATTTTTGGATTTAAAGTTTATTATATCATGTTTTTAAAGTTTGATTTTAAATAACTTGATATATAGTTTAAAACAATTTTGGATTTAAAAATTTTTGGTAATCAAGTTTGCTTTGGCTACTTGATTTTCTCATACTTGTGAAAAGCTAAAATTCTTCGGGATTTTTTTTCTATGGATTGCTTTGGCATCTAGAATTTTGCTTTCAAAGTTGAGAATTTTGGAGTTTCTTATGAAACTTGTAGTTGATAGTTATAAAGTTTCGAAAGTTACAATAGTTGAAAAGATACAAGATAGTCTTTGACTTCTTGAGTTGATTCCTATAAGGATGTTACTTGAAATATATCTTTTAGCTAGTTGTATGTGAGAAACTTATATAATTTTGGATTAAGACTAATTTGTCTTATTTTGTACTTTTCGGTTGAAAGATGGAAAGTGGAATGGATACGCCGCCGGCATCCACTGTGTTGACTCCACCTTTTGTGAATGCTATTCCTTTGGTTGGAACTCAAGTAGCCGTGAACACCGTTGCCAACCATTAATTATATACACTTAAATACACCCCACTTTGAATAGGTTCAAGTTCCCACTAGTTCATTTGTTTTATTTCTTTGTTCCATACACCCCACTTTGAGAGTCAATATCTCATTCATCACACTCCATTTTGGACATACCAACCATTAATTATATACACTTAAATATATAATTATATGTGTCCAAAATTTTCCAACAATCCCCCACATGAATAGAGATCGATCGAAAACACCACAAACCATCGATAAATGTTCAACAGTCAAGTCTTGCAAAGGATAGGTAGGTGTTAGCCTTTGAACCTTCCCTTGAGAAGCACACTTAGTCTCCTAGCAGTCAGTAGACGCGATGTCCTTGAACTGAGTCCGCCTTTTGTGTAGACGACGGTATACATTCTCACAAGACTCTCCCTAACTTGTTCATATCATCTTATCGTGCCCGTCTTGGTCATGGACACTGCCTGGTTCTGCGAGAGCTACTAAGAATTGTGCCCAACAATCCCATTCGAAGCGACCCCACTTCTCTCTCACATAGGTGATTCTCTACCACGAATCATTAAAAGTCATAGTGCTTATCCTCATTGTCACTGAACTAGGAATGGACTAGGAAGTAGTACAATGTACTCCCTTTAAGAATGTATGGAGGAATTCCATTACCCCCACAGTGACATCCCTTCGTTTATACAATTAGGTTTTCCTATTGAACCTAGATCTTGGGATCTCCAGTCAACTAGGTTAGGTTTCCTTCGCATAAACTTTTATTCCAAGGGCTTTAGTCCCATTCCATTATAACTAACTCTCTGCTTAAGCCTTTCGTAAGGGAAATTGTGATAAAATGATAATACCGGTTTACAAATCATTTTATCAGAGAGGAAAATCATTTTATCACAACTTTATGAATTTCACAAGCTAAAATTGTTGGAGCTTAAATCAAATTTTCACCAATTTCAATTAGGACCTATATATTCTAATCATTTTGTTCACAAGTTGGTTTTTCACCAATGAGTAACTCAATGACGAAAGGCTTAAGCCAATTAGGACCTACAATTTTCCCTCATTGTGAAATTGTATGATATATGTGGTATTAGCTCCTACAACAATTTCCCTTGGAATGTGAATCAATTAGAATATATGTGAAATTGATATGAAAATTGGTATTAGCCCTTGTAGTTATGATCTGTTGGAAAAAGTTGTGATAAAATGATTTTTCACCAACTTTGGACCTATATAATTATAAATATATGTGTTATATATAGTTATTGGTTGGTAGCTATGTGTTCTCCTATATGAGAGCTACGCAACGGTATATAGCGTGTCCAAAGTCGAGTTGTGGTGAATGACATATCGACTCTCAAAGTGGGGTGTTTGATACAAGAAATCTTGGAAGTGGGGGATGTGGGAGAGTATCCCACATAGGAAAAAGATGAAACCATTTGTTGGTTTATAAGGTTGGAAGTTGTATGGAAGATTAAATCCTTATACATGGGTTTTACCCGCACGCCTACGCGCGGGGGGGGGGGGGGGGGGGTGCAAATAATTTGGACTGAGTTGCCCGAAATAGCTTGAACTCGTGTACGCCCGAGCGACCTGCGGGCACGAATGCAGCTCCGAAATTCCGGGCTCGTGCGGGTCAATTTTTGCACCTCATCGACACTGCAGTTGTCTCGTACTGACCTCCTCAGTACTGATTTTTTCATACTGACCACCTCAGTACTGAACCAATCAATACCGACCTCCTCGCACTGAGTGTTCGACGTGTACTGAGTCTGATACTGACC
Source organism: Calendula officinalis (assembly GCA_963853835.1). Lineage (NCBI taxonomy): Eukaryota > Viridiplantae > Streptophyta > Magnoliopsida > Asterales > Asteraceae > Calendula > Calendula officinalis. Next base: position 87,959,631 of record OY970823.1, read on the forward strand.
TGCGCAGTATCAGTCTGATACTGACCTGCGCAGCAGGCAGTCTCATACTGACCTGCAGTACTGATCTGCGCAGCAGATGTCTGATACTGACCTGCAATACTGACCTGCGCAGCAGCAGTCTGATACTGACCTGCGCAGCAGCAGTCTGATACTGAGCTGCTGCACTGACTTCCAATACTGAGTTCGTATACTGACTTCTGATACTGAGTTCTCGGACTGAGTTCTCGGACTGAGTTCCTGGACTGACCAGAAGGACTGAGCAGAACAGTTACGAAAATTCTGCAATTAGTGCAGATTACTGTTTTGATTTCTTGTTTAATTGTATTGAATGCATTTAATGTTTTGATTAAACATCACTTGGCATTCTACACTATAAAAGGAGACCTTGGGTCTCATTTGTAAACACACCTTCTACACCTACTTCTTCTTTTCACAGCTTTCTCTCTTAAAGAAAACACTCTAAACTTGGTTAGTGTTCTGGCTTGGATTATATCCGGTAGTGTAAAACTACTCGGTTGTTTTACCCTGGAAATAGACAACGAATCTATTTTAAGGGGATCGTGAATTTCACGAGACTCAACCAAAACCTTGTACTTGTTTGTTCTATTTAGTTTGTTTCAAAATTTTGTAAACGTATTCGTCAATTTCCCTTATTGTAATTGTATTTTATTAATGAAAATTGGTATTAGCTCCTACAAACTTAAAATAGATTTTCCTCTCTAGCTAATACCGGTTGGAAAATACATTTTTTTTTTCCGGATTTTGCTCGTTAATAGCATAGATTCGGAAAAGTGGTGATTGAAACGTTTTTATAGAACAAAAAGGTTCAATTGAGTTTTTCAAAAATTTTCAATTTTGTTTTGTTTAAATTTGTTAAATCAAATTTTTGGATTTAAAGTACATTATATCAAGTTTTTAAAGTTTGATTTTAAATAACTTGATATATTGTTTAAAACAATTTTGGATTTAAAAATTTATATTTGTTGACATTGGTTGTAAGATACAAGATAGTCATAGACTTCTTGAGTTAACACTTAAAAAATATCTTACTTCTAATCGAAATAAGTATAATTGTTGAGGCTTATTGGTCAAATATTTGCATTTTTTATTTGATAAAAATGACAAATGTTGTGACAATGCCTAATATGGAAATGCATATGAAGGAAGATGTGCATATTGTGGCTATGATTTCCGAGTTGTCGGAAGTTAATTTGGTGGGAAACGATTCAAGTGGATGGTATGTCGATACGGGTGCAACCCGTCACGTGTGTTTCAATAAAAGTTTGTTTAGCACTTTCAAAGATGTTGAAAATGGACAAAAACTTTTTATGGGAAACTCGGCTACCGCGGATATCAAAGGTGAAGGAAATGTCATCTTAAGGATGATTTCCGGAAATGATGTCACATTAAGCAATGTGTTGTATGTTCCGGCGATTCGTAAGAATCTTGTGTCCGGATGGTTGCTTACTAAGTTTGGATTTCGAGTTGTGGTCGAATCCGATAAAATTGTGTTATCAAAATGTGGAATGGATGTTGGTAGGGGTTATGCCCTTAATGGTATGTTCAAATTAAATTTGAGAAATTTTAAACGAAATTTTAATAAAAATGTTACTAATGTCGTTCATTTACTTGAAACGTCAAATGTTTGGCATGGTCGTTTAGGCCATGTAAATTTTAATTCAATTCGTCGTTTAATTAAATTAAATAGCATACCAACATTCCATATTGATTCGAATCACAAATGCAACACGTGTGTTGAAGCCAAACTTACGAGAACATCATTTCGATCGGTTGAAAGAAATACCGAACCACTTGATATGATTCATACGGATGTGTGTGATTTGAAATCAATTCCTACCATGGGTGGTAACAAGTACTTCATTACGTTCATTGATGATTGTACTAAATATTGCTATGTATACTTACTTAAGAGTAAGGATGAAGCAATTGAGAAATTCATTTTGTATAAAAATGAGGTTGAAAACCAACTTAATAAGAAAATCAAGGTTGTACGAAGTGATCGAGGAGGTGAATATGTTTATCCTTTTGCGACATTATGCTCTCAAAATGGAATAAGACATGAATTCACTGCTCCTTATTCGCCACAGCAAAACGGTATTGCCGAGCGAAAGAATCGTACCTTGAAAGAGATGGTTAATGCCAACTTCATAAAACAGGTAGGAAGTCATCGAAGTGTTTAAAAGAATAGCACCTATATCATATGACGTAGTTCCAATTCTTCAAATTTTTATATTTTGCACCATCCTCACCAAAAATTACTGCAAGTTTGGCATTTTATCAAACACTTGGTGGGTGTTACATGTCTAAGTTTCCATTACCATAAATTAAAATGATTTGCTTACCAAGGAACATCTTTGTTTGAACCGTTTGACCCATTCCCATCTTATACAATTTGACATTTTTGCCTATATGATTAATCATCGGGTCAAGAGTTGGGATTGTAATTTCAAAATAAAGCGTGCGTGAGCAATGTGTAGAGCAGTGTAAACAAAGATTTGGTATTATTCGTATAATAACAACATGTAGAAGAACTAATCTGTAATTCCTAGTGTTGAATGCGATATGCATTAGAAAATTTGCACTCTCATAAAAAATAATTAAATGCAATATGCATCTGTATTTCCCAACGCCGAATTTCAAAACCAAATCAACACAAATCAGACACATAAGTTATCCCATTCAAAAGATGATTATATAATTGATCAGAGATTTCATATTGAATCGTATCGTATGAACGTATATATTGTTTCCAAAATTACTGCCTCAAATCATGGAAAGAAAGTCTGCCTTTGAAATCAATATGAGGTGGCAGCCAAGTCAGCTTGAATTATGACGTCATTATGACGTGGAAAGAGTGACGTGTCTGATTTCGAAAACGCTTTCTTTTATTATATATAAAGATTAATGATGTTTAAAAGTAAAAGTAAGGGTAGAAAGGAAATTTCATTTTATTAAAGTAGATAATTAGTGGAGAATAAGTCCCGCTTTTTTACCAAATAAGGTAGGTTTTAAAAGTATATCACTTGTTTTGTTCGACCCTAAATAGAAAATGTATCACTTATTTTGATACGGAGGTAATATGTATTTTAATCCTTGCAATAATTTTTAAAAGCTAAATCAATGATGGCGACCATGCGCTACTAGGGATGGCAATGATCATCCGATCCGATGATCATCCACCCGACCCGATCCACCAGTGGTGGATATAGATGAAGTTAAATGGGTGAATATCGGATGTGGAGCGGATATGGATGTTTATTGAAGTGGATATGGATGATGATTTTCAATCCATGGATGAATCCACTTAACCCGAAATTAACTTTTTTATATTACAATTTCACATAGTTAATAATATATGTCTACACACCTTTGATTCAATAAAATTCATACATAACATAACATTGAAAATAGCAAAATTTGTAAACATTACAAATCATACTCTAGGCTTTTATATATATTAAGTTACGTTTTTGTTTGTATCTATCAGTATTTGGGGATTAGTTACAAACTATGTTCAATGACTCGATGTATCAAATGTATGTTCGTAATTATGTTTTCGTTTGTATATTCTTTTGGAAGAAACTATGAACATATTCAACAAAAATTGCAAATTTATTTATAAACTATCGTACTTTCTCTAGAAAATAATTTTTTTGACATCCAACGGATACTCATTTACCCGCTATAATCCGATGGATATGGATATGGATAGATGAAATGATTTTAAATGGATATGGATATGAACGACATAAATTTAAATGGATATGGATGCGGACATCGCATCATCCGGTCCACATCCGATCCATTGTCATCCCTATGCGCTACCAAGTTTGGACAAGTTGTATCAAAAGCCATGAAGGTCTGAAATCTGAATATGTTACTCCCACCGTATAAAATTATTATGCATTAAAAAAATATATATATTTTAAGAAGAATACATTAGTTATATTATTTCATTAATTAAAATTTTTCTTTCCTACTTAATTTTTGTAGTTGGTTGAAACTTAGATATAGAGAATATATTGGAAAATACTAAAATAAAAACATGAACAATAAAATTATAATGGAGAAAGAATTTTGTAGGAAAATACATTTGTATAAAATGGAAATCGGATTAATAAAGTTAGGGTGTGTTTTATTCGAGGGTTTTAGAATGTAGGTATGAATTTGATGCAATTATCTATACAAATAGTTAAAAATGAAATAGGTTAATTACATAAACATGTAACTAAAAAATTATTACGTTAAAAAACAAGTAACGGAAGTTTAATATATCAACATATGAAGTTTTTAGGTACAAATTAAATATAACAATTGTAATACATGTATAATTAGATACATATAAACATTATAGCTGTATTATGGTCTTTTACAGTTTTATCTAAGGGTGAATATTTAGGTTGAAAAACCGAACCAAACCACTGAAATCGAAACGATCCGAAAACATGTAATTGGTACACTTTTCGGTTTTGAAATTTCTATCATTTTCAGTTTCGGATTTATATATTTCGGTTCGGCTTGGTACGATCTTTGGATAAGGATGAACATTTATGCTAAAAAACTGAATCAAACCAAACAAACATAAAAAACGTGTAATGATTTCAGTTTTGATTTTGCAAATTTATAATTTCCGGTTTTGTTTCTATCCATTTTGATTCAGTTCAGTTTTTCTCATCCTAGTTTTATCCACAATTTTTTTTCACGAAAAGTATACATACATCCATACAATGTAGTATATATTGTTATATTTTATAAATTAATCATGTACGTTTTGACACGTGAGCTATTATTTGCAGTATATGAGCAATCCCATTGGAACAAATGAATTGAATGATTGTCCTGTATTTATAGAGGGTACGTTCCAATCATGTCATGTCTATTTCTCCTAACCATAATCTTGATAATTTAACATATTGGTTGTTGGGTGTGGCCCAAGCCACAACACTATGGTATTGTTTTAGTCTTTTAGGTGACAACTATTACATTGTGCTTCATATGAGTACACGGTTGTCGTGTTTTTGTAGATATATGATATATACTAAACTATACGAGCTTGAGCTTGATTTATAAGTTATCATAACAATTGTTAGGTATGTCGAAAATAAAGAAAACAATTGATGAATTATATAGCTCTGTATGAATTTATATTCAGCGAGTTAGTTATAGTTTGTGGAAACTTGGATGTCTTAACAATTTTTATAAGATTAAAAATCTATATTTGGCCAAATTAGCATCATTGTTAAAAGCAGAAAAATTATAAGACATCCAAGTTTCCACAAACTATAATGAAAATGTAAAAATAAAACATAAAGTGAAAAAAAAAAGATTATTTATTTAACTGGGAAAACAAATTAAGGGGTTGTTTGGGAAAACTTTATTTATACTTATTAACTTAGTTCATCCGATTTAAAATAAGTGATACACTTTCCATATTTGGGTGTATCAAAATAAGTGATACACTTTGAAAACTTATTTTATTTGGTAAAAAGTAGTGGGATCCACACTCACTACGCCACTAACTATCTACATTAATAAAGTGATATGACATCTTTACCCTTATTTTTACTTTTAAACATCATTAACCTCACTTTATTCAAAATTTGTGGGATCTATTCCCCACTAACTATCCAATTAATCTAATTTAATTATCATTATCATATTTTACCTCAAAACCCGTGAAACTAACAATGTATCACTTATTTTAAATCAGAGGAAGTATTACCTTAATCAATTTAATAAGTTTTACTAAATAAAATGTTTGTTTTAGCTTATATAAGTACATTGTAAAATTACCAAAAATAGATTAATGAATAAGAAGGCTGTGAAGAAATGAAAAATGGATAAAGTTAATTGGTGGGTAAAATGTAAAACCCTTATTTTTTCTATAAATAAGCATTAAAAAGGCCCAACAAATTGGCTTCTCTAAAGGGCTTTAAATAAGTTCATAAGCTCGGGCTTATAAAACTATTCAAACACTTTAATATTACTTATTTAGCTTGAATAAGCTAATAAGTCTCTTAAACAATGGGAATTAATTATTACATCATACTCCTTCCGTCCAATAAAGAAGTTTACATTTCTATTGGGCACAAGATTTTAGGTGATAGTTAGTGGTGAGTTCAATAGTAATACTTTTGATTAAAATATAAGATTGGATTAGAGTGAGAAATATAGTTAGTGGATATTAATGGTGAAGTTTTAGGAACAATAATATTTTATTATATGAGGTCCATTAAATGTGAGAAATGTAAACTTATTTGTGGGACAAAAGTTTAGTGAGAAATGTAAACTTTTTTGTGGGAGGGAGGGAGTATTTTTTAATGTTTTTACCACACTGTACAAATATTAACGCAAACTATCATAGTATATAAAGCACTTATTGTGGTATGTAGGTTAAAATATATGATGTAAAAATCATCACTTTAAAGTAAGTACTCCCAAACACCCCTAATAAGGCTAATGTACCTAAAATAATATTATAACTAATTGAGCATTTGCATATGCAATTGATCCATAAGTGGGATATGGTAAAGGTGCAACCAATTCTGCAAGAGTTAAAGAGATCATGTTACATGTTTTTCAACTAACATACAAATATAAAATAGGAGGGTTGTTCACGATTTGGCCCAAATCAATAACCCAAACAGGATGAACTTGGCCCATTTGGCAGTGATCACATTTTTCTCGGCTGCCTCGTTCGGAAATTAGATAGAATTGTTAAATTTACGATCAACTTATAGAATGCAATGTTTTTGAAAATCTGGTTGAATCGGCTCGCCGGCCGATCGATCCCGTAAATGAAAAGGTATCCGGTCGGCATGAGCTGATTAGATTGATGATTATAGGTTGGTCGAAAGCGGATGGTTGACATAATGTCAAACCCTAATTACCATTTTAACCAAGATTGTTCGGATAAAACTGATGGAGCTGGATTACGAACCGTAAGTGTTTAGAGCTTTAGATGAAGAAATTGACAAGCTCACCCAAGTTAGGGGGTCGTGTTCGGGTTGGCGGGTCAGAAACGTTCAACCTGAAACTGACATGTTTATATAAATGAGTCAGATATCCCAACCCTAACATGTTTGCCTTATATCCGAACATGACCGTTATAATCAGTTTAATTAACGGGTTAAACAAGTTAGCTTTTCAAACGAGTTAAATTGGTTAAATGGGTCAAACAGGTTTGTTACTGCACAAATTCATAACAAAATATCAAAACATTAAATTTACTAAGTATCACTTTTAAAACCTGGGTTCGACGGCCGGTTGGACCGGTCCAACCGGAAAATGGAAGTATGGCAGGCCGAATCGACCGGGTTAATTGTTAACCCGATCGGACGTGGATGTTTTTTTTAACGTCAAGTTAGTGGTTTGGCATATGCTGTGACATCCAAGCGGACAGTATGCATTCCTCGAACATATCTCCTTTTTGGGGAATCAACCCACCTCCTTATTAATCTCCTCCTGAGGAATGCCATCAGCAAGTCTTAAACCCAAGCCCTTTTTGAAGACAAATTCCCAAAGGCAACTTTTGGTGACCAATTGATTTAGTGCAATTAGTTAACCAGACGTGTATTTTTTTTTATTTATTAAAGTGAATATTATGTATTATTTTTATATAATTAGAGTTTTTTATTAACTTATACTTCGTATGTTTTTAAGTTTGAAATGCCAACTTTTAGTTGAATGTTAAGTGTTTGGTATTATTTTATTTATTTATTACAAACTCAAAGTTGTTAAATTATATTATAAAAATAGTTTCTATAACTTTTTAGATATGTTATAATATTTGTTTTGTATTTATTATGTTTTCTTTTGCATTTAAGAACATTTTACATTACAAATTTAATATAATTACTTAATTGTATTGTAATTCAGTTCAATCTGACTAGTTCAACCATTTCCACAACATTGACCAGTTCCACTACTAGAAAAACTGCCAATACCAACGGGCAAAATCCGTTGGTAATTTGGCTAAATCCGTTGGTAATCCGGTTTACCAACGGGATTACCAACGGAAACTGTAACGCCCCGAAATTTTTAAGTAATTAAATAATAATTTTAAATTAATTTAAATTATACGATAAGTAATTTTATGATTTAGTAACGAATGTGTATCGTCTTGTGATTAATTGATTAGTTATAATTACTAAATGTGTGACGGTTTGTAGTTATTTAATAGGTGTTAATTATTATTTTTTTTCGAGTCATCTTAAATCCTGAGTTTAAAAGGTGTCGGGTTGAGGTCGGCCGGAGGCCAAGGGCGAGACCGGGCTTTTATTTTTCTTCCTTTAGAGTTTGAAGATGGCTGAAAGGAGTTTTGGGCCGGATTTTAATGTCTTCTTGTCCCTTGTTCGGCCCTAGTAGTAGAGAAGGAGGAAGCCCGGTTAGTTTGCAAGTTCGTCATAAGCCCAATATCCAATCCCTAAAATCCCGTAACTCACTTTCCACACATCTCCAATTTACGTTTTCTTCTCCAGCCGACAATTGGAGCTTCTCCAATACCGTTTCTACTTCTCGTCTCAAGAAAACAACAATCAGCCGTGAAGAACCCTACTCCTCATCGCAGCCGTTTCATCTTCATCCCCAATTGTTTCTATCGAGCAAGCAAGAGCATCCTCCATTCCCGATTACCTCTTTCAACCGAGAGCATCTCTGACCTGCTGCGTTTTTTTTCTAGTGATCAATCGGGGTGATATCATTGGCATTAGGAACTTTGTGATCGAGTATTTGAGAAGCTAAGCAATTGTCCTGAGCCGATCCCGTTCAGTATTCGGTAGATATTCTTTCGTGTTTTCCTATTTTGATCAATCTGAATCCGATTTGTTTTAACCATTCATAATTCTGTGTTGCGGGTTTGATCCAGATTGCGTATCAGGTGTCGAGTTTAAATAGCGAAATCGCCGGGAAGATGTGTTGGGAACTTTCCTCAAGCAGATTTCCCCGAGCCAAGTGATCGTGCCATTTATTCGGTAGAACCCTAAACCACTCCTTTGTTAATTGAATTCGTTTAAAACACAATTGATTGAGTTGATTGTAGGCTGCGTGTGTGTGTATTGCCGAGTTGGGATCAAGCCGTTGAAGGCTTGGTTTCGTTTTATTATTGTTGTATCATCTCTAGGAGTTCGGGTTCATTGTTGTTTCGATATGGCTGTCGTTCTTAATCGAGTCTTGCATAGAATCTATTTTTCTCGAGTTGGTTTGAGTTAGCGTCTTTTGGTTAAATCATCTACACGTTTTAATAATCGAAAAAAAACCGGAAACCGAACCTTTAGGTCCTTGGTTTCCAACCGGGAAATTAGTAGCATCAAGGTTTTAATGCAAATCATCCTTTTAAACTAAGATAACTGAGATGCGGGGGCTGTCGGGTAATGAATTTTAAGTGCTCGGGTTTTTCGGTGACGAGTCGGGTTGCTAAAACGAGTTGTAGAAATCAATACTTTTCTGGCAGAATCTGCCCTACTGTTCGAATCTGTTTTTGAGGTACTTAAAATAATCTTTAGAGTTTTTGGCCCATGCTGGGACCTTGATTTCTGAGTTAACTATTTTAATATGCTGCTGTTAGGAAAATGACCTGTGCGACATGTCTGTCTTGCGACACTGTTTTGAGACCCTTAGAGTCTGTTTTGGCCAGTGACCGTCTCACAGTGATAAGTAGTTCTGGTTGTCTACCTTTCATGGTAAAACTATGGGATAAATCTACTGCACAGTTTACGAGTTATGGCAGTTCCCGTGAGACCGACGGGTGCTGCCAGTTTTTCTAAAATAATGATAAGTGGTTAGATTTTAATCCGGGATTTTGATTTATGTTTTAGGTCCGTCTAGGAGATAATTTGCTGAATCTTTGATTCCCGTGAACCAGTTGGAGCTTACGTTTATCGAGGTGAGTATTCTCACCGTGTATTCAGTTATAACGATACGTGCATGACTCATATGGTTAACTGTTTTGATATGTTGTACTTTCTGTGTGTTGATCTGTTATCTGAGTGACTGTTTTTGCATACTACTGATCTGAGACGGACGTGCCGAGTATCTGAGCCGGTACCAAGTCATTCTGTGCTACTAAGTGATAGGGCTATCTGTGTGGGTTATGTTAGGAATGGAAACATAAAAATAATTAACAAATCTCAGTGGAAATTCTGTGTGGGCCCTTGTGGCAAATTCTGTGTGGGCCATTGTGGCAAATTCTGTGTGGGCCCTTGTGGCAAATTCTGTGTGGGCCCTTGTGGCAAATTCTGTGTGGGCCCTTGTGGCATTTTAGTGTAAGGAGAGGCGAGGTTGATCTCTCGACTCGAATTACACAAGCGCGCTATATAAATTTAAAAGATACAAAAACTGAGAAATTAACTTAGTGGTAAATGATTAGGAGTTCACCTGTGTGCCCTCATGTATTGTATGTTGTAGTTGTTTGCATTTTGAGTTTATTCACTCAGCTTCCCCGCTGACCCAAAAACTCCCTCCCATTTTCAGGTACTAGCAAAGGAAAAGAGAAGGTGGACGGTTGACTGTTGTACTACTTCTGAGTGCTGATGTGAAACGTTTTTATTATTTTAAAACTATGAATTTTATTCAAGGCATTTCCGCATTAAATACATTTTTAAATCAAACAATTATTTTGGGGATTATTTATGGGACCTTTTGATTATAATTTTGTACTTAAAAAAATTTTAAAAATCTTGTAAATTTTAGGGTGTTACAAGTTGGTATCAGAGCACTGACTTGAGGGATTTGGATTCGCAAGGGGCGAATTCAAACTCAAGTTGAAATTTTTTTTAAAAAAAAGAGTAAAACAGTTTCTGAGAGAAGTTTCACATCAAACGTACAGCATGTCACGTCGACCCTCGTTTTCCTACTGCCGGTAATGTTTAAGAGTATTATTTATTTGAGATTTTGCTATATTCTGAGTATAGACGAGTAGCGTATTCTGAAAATTTTCAGCTTATTCCCTGAGAGAATTACATGTGAATTGTATGGATAAACATATATGTATATAAATATACTAATACAAGATTTTATAATTATGAGTATTAATTAGAGCTTAATTTGAGCATAGTTTTGGTTTTAATTTATTAGAGTTCTATACATTTATATATACAAAAACATATAATGAAGAAATGTGAAATTATAAATTTCAATGAGAAAGTAATAAAAAACAAAAAAAACAAAAAAAAATAAATAAAAAATAAATAAAAAAATAAAAAAAAAAATAATTTTCAATTTAAAAAAAACACCGTATAGAGTTGAAGTGAGATTTCATAAAATTCTGAGTCAATTTAACCAAAAGGGTAATAGATGAGTATGAAATTATGATAAATTCCATAAATTATTTAATGCGAACACGTTTTGGGTAAATAAGAAATGAGGAGTAATAAATTTTTCATATTGATAAAATACTAAAACCTTTCGTTTTGGGAAAACACTTAATAGTAAGAGTTATTGAAACGAGTAAACTGTGAAACGCGTAAATAAAATATATTTGTATTATCAGCTAATTTAAAGAATATTTTTTTATGATAGTTTATCAAGTGGAGTAAAGTGAAAATACCGAGAACATATTTTTTGTTGTGTTAAAACTTCAGTTGGATTAAACATGTTTTTTTTAATGTTAAATTATCATTTTGAGATTTTATTTAGTGAAACTTTTGAAGTTATTCATCAAATTTAGAATTTGTGAAAAAATTTCGGGTGTTATAAAATCTTGGGACAATTAAAAAGGAAAATGTTTTTATAAAGTGATGAAACACGAGTATTGAGGAAAAAATTATGCTAGGAAATAATAAACTGAGATTTATTAAATTGAGATCAAATAAGAAAACCTTTAAAGTATGTGATTTAAAAAGCCGAGCATGAAAATCCTTCAATTTTTTTTATGTGATTAATGAGTTCAATGAAGAATTATTAAATTAACGCAAAGATATTGAATAAACTATATAAGTTTGTTATATTAACTCATCGAGAATTTCCGAGCTGAATTAAAGATAAGTTATTCAAGCTTATCTTAAACGGTATTTATTAAAAGTGAACTAAAGGGAAAATATTATCATTAATTCGGTGGTGATCTATTTTAAATGAATTAAAAGAGTTTATGAGCTATATTATGTTCTGAGTTTAACTGTTGAAAACATAATAAAATATTTTGGCTGAGTGCCTTTTGCTGAGTGCATTTCTGAGTAATGTTTATAAGATTTTGAGTACATACAACTGAGTGCGAATTTGTATTTATTAGATATGGAAAATAAATTTTTTTCTTTTTCTGAGTGTGATTTGCTGGTGGAATTTATGTGTGGGAAGTTGTGAACTTTGGGATTGACCCGTGACCAAACAAAGGTAGGTGTCGAAAGTAATAGAGGGCCCCTATTACCGTACACACCGGACTTTTGGTTGGTTAGGGAGAGATTTTGAAGGGAACGATGGACCAATGTCTGTTATTGTGAAATTAGTATGTGTATCTTAATTGTTTGTGTGACTACATACTTGCTTGTTTATTTTGGTAAACAATACTAGTTCCAAACTCGAGGACGAGTTTTTCTCCAAGTGGAGTTGAGTAGGGGTAAAAAGGAAAAAAAAAATTGTCAAGAAATAATTATCATTAATTATTATTTATAAATATTATGAGCATGATGCTTATGCAGAGAGATTTTGTTGGTATGAATTTAAAGTGCGAAATCTAGATACATATAATTGATCAAATAAATTATAAGAGTAACTATCAAATCAAGCAGTTGAGAATAATTAAATTTATTCTATGGGTAACTATAGAGTTTATAACAAAATGATAGATCGGGCTTACTGGAGAAATTAACAAATCAAGTTAATTGGGTCGAATGAATATCGTGCAAAAGGGAAGTAGTAATACTACAAATATATATAAAATAAGACAGTATACTTATTCTTGGGTGGTTATAAATGTGTTAAAGAGAAATCATTAAATTAAAGTGATGAGAACTTATTAATGAGTCGAATATGAGAAAACTGCTACCATGAAATTTTGTGGAAAATGAGTTAAAATGAGATCGGTAATTTGCCGGTAATGAGTTATTATTAAAACGAGTTAAATGATAAAATTTTATTTTGATTAATTATGGAGTAATTTTGAGTTATAAGGAATTTACAAATCGAGTTACATAAACAAATTAATAAAATGAGTCAAAAGAGAAAAGTATTAAATTAACGGGAAGTTTTATTCAAATTTTTGAAGTATTATAAAGTGTTATGAGTTTTGATGTATGAGAAAACTCTATTTATGAATAATTATTGAACTTGAGGTGAGAACAGCTATTCAATAAATTTATATTGAACTTAGGAGAAATTTCGAAAAGACGGGAATGTACTGAATTGATGAACCATGAGTAAACCGTAAGATTTAGAATAAAGTGTAACTGCTAATTGAGTAAATGAGAACTAAGGAATTAATTCGTAATTTGAGTAACGAGAAATCATTATAAATAAGAGTATGAAATTTAATTGGAATTTTTAGTGGGTAGCATGGAATTAATGAGTAGATATGGTCAAAATAATTAAGAGACATTCTAAATTGTGTAAAATCAGTGAAACGGTCTATTGAAGGATCGTTAAACTAGATGAATGAGGAAACATCTATTAAAATATTATCGAGAAACCACTAAATGTATTAGAATGAGAACCTGATAAAACGAGTTAAATGACAAGATCGTTAATTTGAGCTATTTAAAGAGTTATCAACATCGGTAATATGCAAACCTAATAGAGTAAGGTAACAATATAATGTTAAAGAAGAGTGATTTTGAGAACCAATAACGCGGTTGAGAGATAATATATCATTCCAAGTATTATAAGCTGGTAAATTGGAACACGCGAGTAGTAATAAGAATGAGTAGAAATGTGATTTATACCTAATGCTATTACTTGTAAATATTATTACCTTATGAGTTGTTACTGAGCTAGAGTTTTGGGTTTGCTTCTGAGTTAAGATTTATGAGTTTGCTCCTGAGTTATACAGTTTCGAGTTATACTCCTGAGATATGTTTTGAGTTTATTTCTGAGTTGGACTTCTGAGTTATATTTCCAGACCATATTTTGGAGTTATATACCTGAGTATATGAGAATTCTGTGTGATATGTATTTTCCTTGTGATTTATTTGAGTTGGACTTCTGAGTTATATTTCCAGACCATATTTTGGAGTTATATACCTGAGTATATGAGAATTCTGTGTGATATGTATTTTCCTTGTGATTTATTTGCATGGTTTTTATATTAATTGATAATGGTGTAAACCGCTAAATTATTTATTATGCTGTTAACAAACTGTTGACCCATAGAGTAGAGGACCTTCCGAGTCATTTTGGTAGAAAATTGTCGAAAATGAAAATTTTTACCTGTTGCTAAAATGTGTAAGTGGTCATTTGATGGAGTTGTGCGGGAAGAAAAGTTTCCATAAAAACTTGTTATCGTCGTGAGAGATCCGAGTGTGATTGTACAAACGGTTTGGATGACCTGGTACTACACTGAGCATCTGGTATCGTCAACAAATCAATAGTAAATTTCCAAGTGGAGTTGAATTGGTGATTCAACGCGACGTTAATTGCTGAGTGCAACAACTGTATCCGAATGCGAGAGCAAGAAGACGCCTTCAGTAGAGTATCGTGGTGCATTTTATGCTCACTATCGACATTTTCTTTGCATACTGAGACCCATAGTGAGCATCCTGACCTTATTTCTTTTAGCCTTATCGTTTTGCGCCACTAGAGGCGGATAATTGTATGACCACTTACGTGATCTGGAGTTCATTTCCTATTAAGTAAATTCACTATGAAGAGCTTCTTTCTATTCATAACTTTATCGTTTTTATTCTTCTTTTCCATTTGAGCATGCATGTCGTAGGTCACCCTGAAGAATTTCCTTTTCATTCTTAACCTTATCATTTTGTTTTCTTTCCCCATTTGAGGACGTGTGTCGTTGGCGAGTATGAGTTGAGACGCGAAATTTCTACCCTGAGTTTCTTCCGAGCAATGACTTCGGGGATGAAGTCTATTTCAAGTGGAGTTGAGTTGTAACGCCCCGAAATTTTTAAGTAATTAAATAATAATTTTAAATTAATTTAAATTATACGATAAGTAATTTTATGATTTAGTAACGAATGTGTATCGTCTTGTGATTAATTGATTAGTTATAATTACTAAATGTGTGACGGTTTGTAGTTATTTAATAGGTGTTAATTATTTTTTTTTTCGAGTCATCTTAAATCCTGAGTTTAAAAGGTGTCGGGTTGAGGCCGGCCGGAGGCCAAGGGCGAGACCGGGCTTTTATTTTTCTTCCTTTAGAGTTTGAAGATGGCTGAAAGGAGTTTTGGGCCGGATTTTAATGTCTTCTTGTCCCTTGTTCGGCCCTAGTAGTAGAGAAGGAGGAAGCCCGGTTAGTTTGCAAGTTCGTCATAAGCCCAATACCCAATCCCTAAAATCCCGTAACTCACTTTCCACACATCTCCAATTTACGTTTTCTTCTCCAGCCGACAATTGGAGCTTCTCCAATACCGTTTCTACTTCTCGTCTCAAGAAAACAACAATCAGCCGTGAAGAACCCTACTCCTCATCGCAGCCGTTTCATCTTCATCCCCAATTGTTTCTATCGAGCAAGCAAGAGCATCCTCCATTCCCGATTACCTCTTTCAACCGAGAGCATCTCTGACCTGCTGCGTTTTTTTTCTAGTGATCAATCGGGGTGATATCATTGGCATTAGGAACTTTGTGATCGAGTATTTGAGAAGCTAAGCAATTGTCCTGAGCCGATCCCGTTCAGTATTCGGTAGATATTCTTTCGTGTTTTCCTATTTTGATCAATCTGAATCCGATTTGTTTTAACCATTCATAATTCTGTGTTGCGGGTTTGATCCAGATTGCGTATCAGGTGTCGAGTTTAAATAGCGAAATCGCCGGGAAGATGTGTTGGGAACTTTCCTCAAGCAGATTTCCCCGAGCCAAGTGATCGTGCCATTTATTCGGTAGAACCCTAAACCACTCATTTGTTAATTGAATTCGTTTAAAACACAATTGATTGAGTTGATTGTAGGCTGCGTGTGTGTGTATCGCCGAGTTGGGATCAAGCCATTGAAGGCTTGGTTTCGTTTTATTATTGTTGTATCATCTCTAGGAGTTCGGGTTCATTGTTGTTTCGATATGGCTGTCGTTCTTAATCGAGTCTTGCATAGAATCTGTTTTGTCTCGAGTTGGTTTGAGTTAGCGTCTTTTGGTTAAATCATCTACACGTTTTAATAATCGAAAAAAAAAACCGGAAACCGAACCTTTAGGTCCTTGGTTTCCAACCGGGAAATTAGTAGCATCAAGGTTTTAATGCAAATCATTCTTTTAAACTAAGATAACTGAGATGCGGGGGCTGTCGGGTAATGAATTTTAAGTGCTCGGGTTTTTCGGTGACGAGTCGGGTTGCTAAAACGAGTTGTAGAAATCAATACTTTTCTGGCAGAATCTGCCCTACTGTTCGAATCTGTTTTTGAGGTACTTAAAATAATCTTTAGAGTTTTTGGCCCGCGCTGGGACCTTGATTTCTGAGTTAGCTTTTCAACGCCGCAACCCTCTCGTCAATCCGAATTACGGTTTAAAAGTTATAACTATTTTAATATGCTGCTGTTAGGAAAATGACCTGTGCGACATGTCTGTCTTGCGACACTGTTTTGAGACCCTTAGAGTCTGTTTTGGCCAGTGACCGTCTCACAGAGATAAGTAGTTCTGGTTGTCTACCTTTCATGGTAAAAATATGGGATGAATCTACTGCACAGTTTACGAGTTATGGCAGTTCCCGTGAGACCGACGGGTGCTGCCAGTTTTTCTAAAATAATGATAAGTGGTTAGATTTTAATCCGGGATTTTGATTTATGTTTTAGGTCCGTCTAGGAGATAATTTGCTGAATCTTTGATTCCCGTGAACCAGTTGGAGCTTACGTTTATCGAGGTGAGTATTCTCACCGTGTATTCAGTTATAACGATACGTGCATGACTCATATGGTTAACTGTTTTGATCTGTTGTACTTTCTGTGTGTTGATCTGTTATCTGAGTGACTGTTTTTGCATACTACTGATCTGAGACGGACGTGCCGAGTATCTGAGCCGGTACCAAGTCATTCTGTGCTACTAAGTGATAGGGCTATCTGTGTGGTTTATGTTAGGAATGGAAACATAAAAATAATTAACAAATCTCAGTGGAAATTCTGTGTGGGCCCTTGTGGCAAATTCTGTGTGGGCCCTTGTGGCAAATTCTGTGTGGGCCCTTGTGGCAAATTCTGTGTGGGCCCTTGTGGCATTTTAGTGTAAGGAGAGGCGAGGTTGATCTCTCGACTCGAATTACACAAGCGCGCTATATAAATTTAAAAGATACAAAAACTGAGAAATTAACTTAGTGGTAAATGATTAGGAGTTCACCTGTGTGCCCTCATGTATTGTATGTTGTAGTTGTTTGCATTTTGAGTTTATTCACTCAGCTTCCCCGCTGACCCAAAAACTCCCTCCCATTTTCAGGTACTAGCAAAGGAAAAGAGAAGGTGGACGGTTGACTGTTGTACTACTTCTGAGTGCTGATGTGAAACGTTTTTATTATTTTAAAACTATGAATTTTATTCAAGACATTTCCGCATTAAATACATTTTTAAATCAAACAATTATTTTGGGGATTATTTATGGGACCTTTTGATTATAATTTTGTACTTAAAAATTTTTTAAAAATCTTGTAAATTTTAGGGTGTTACAGAAACAGTCTGTCAGTAAAAGGCCCGTGGGTAAATTTATTTACCAACGATCCCGTTGGTAAATACCAACAGATAACCCGTTGGTGGTTAAAAGTTGCCCGTTGGTAATTTTGATAGCCAAAAACGTTATAGCCGTTGGTAATTAGCAACAGAAACGCCGTCGTTGGTAATTATCTTGTTGTTAAATTTAGATTAGCCAGTCACTATATATATATATATATATATATATATATATATATATATATATATATATATAGAGAGAGAGAGAGAGAGAAATACGTCAACTAACAAAAACATTACAAGATACATATCAAGCAATCAATTTTCCAAATTACAATTAATTTGTTATCCTCAAAATGTTATAGAAGATTAAGTATTCCCAATATACAAAAGGCTTGGTAATCTCAAAAAAATTATATAAGTATCAACACTCTCATTCTTCTCATCCATAAAATCTTTGTTGGCAGCCTTGCTTCCCTTGTACCCTTAGCTTTACCTTGAAATCCATTAAAAATATAGTATTAGGTATAATTAAGTTGGTAACTAACAAAAAGAATATAATATCATAATTTACAAGAAAAAAAGATCCAAGTTAATACCAGTTGCAAATCTGCTCCTGAGTTTTTTGGTGCACCGGGCAAGATGGTTGAAAAACTGCATATACTAGATTTGTTAACACTCAAAAGTAATGACAAACAAGAACCCTCAAAAGTAAAAGAATCACTTGTTAGCTAGATTTTCATTTCTTTATTATGACATTAGTAATGAAGTGTCCACTTTTGACTTTGAATGTCAAATGAGTTGTTACTTTTTAAATTTCAACATCAACATTTTGAGGATGTTGCTTAAAAGTCTAATTACCTAATCAGAGATATACTCCATTGAAATTGCAAATTCACTAACCGACATCAATGTTTCAAAGTTATTCACCTTCCATATCCTCTAAATCCCCATCTGCAATGTATTTTAGATGTGAAATTAGTGTCTTTAAATATAAAGATGCATGGTATAAGTTATGACTTAGGTATAAATAATTGTCTTGTAATTTTTAACAGAACCTGTATGATTTGATCCACACGCAACTTTGACTATTGTTTCATCAAAAAGTGAAGCTATTGCTTTAGGGTGAGGTAGACCTTTCTTTTGTATTGTACTGATATAAAAAACCATATAAATGCATCGGTTTCCAGACATGTCGAAATTAGGCTGGCTATCGGGTATGTATAGCTAACTTTCAAGAACACCCACAAAACGTATTCCTCTGTAAAGCATAGTTCAGGTAGCTACAAATCTACACTAAATGCCGTAAGAAATAAACA
Organism: Calendula officinalis; assembly: GCA_963853835.1. Classification (NCBI taxonomy): domain Eukaryota; kingdom Viridiplantae; phylum Streptophyta; class Magnoliopsida; order Asterales; family Asteraceae; genus Calendula; species Calendula officinalis. The sequence continues at coordinate 87,978,706 of OY970823.1, forward strand.
TATTATCCTGCTCGCAGAAATGGACATCAATCAATTGAAACAACTATACAACAATTGAATTCAAATAATCGAAAAGCTAAAAATGAAAAACACAAACAAATCCAGTGACTACTTGTTTCACAGAACCATAACAACAAGCGAATCAAAACCAAAACGTTCGTTGATTATCAATTAGATGAAATAAAGAAATAAAAAGGAAAGAGGAAGAAAGGTTCAATTAAAAAACATACGAGAATAGAATCCGGCGAAGATACGGCGGTCCAGCAAAGATACATCTGACCGGCGACGGATTGTGCGGCTGTTGGCGGTCGGTGAATCACCGGAGGGGGCAGTGGGAGAAGTCGTGAATTGGAGAGAATGAGATTTTAGGGTTTTCCATAAAAGTCGATAAGGAAGAGACGGAATAGGATTTTGGAACTCTAAAATTATTTTAAAATTTTTCATTTTGCCTCTAAAATTTGAATTTTTATTAAATTTTCAAGGTATAGTATTGCAACATTTTAAAAAAAGTTGCAATTTTAATAAAATTAAGCAACTTCAAACAAATATATTGGATATGATATTTTAATGCAATCTTTATACTAAACAAAGTGTTTTTATAATAAAATGTAATTTATTTAAAAAGTTGCTTTTATAAGTTTGCATTAAGTTCATTTTGTAGAAATGAGATTTTCGTAGAATTTTTTGTTTTAATTCATGGAGGCAAATTTATTATATTTTCAAATCAATATTACCAACGGTGTTGTATAGGTTTCCAACGGATTAAGCTCGTTGGTGATTTTTTTTTCAATTTACCAACGGAATAATGAAAATTGCCCGTTGGTAATTTAGAGCGGGAACTATTCCCTCCAACTTAATCGCTATTTCCAACGGGCTAATGAAATTTTTTGCCGTTGGTAAAGTTTTCCCTCCATAATAAAGAAATTACCAACAACATTTCCAACGGATGCTCGTTGGTAAAAAGCAAAAATTAGGTAAAGTGTCTTCCGTTGGTAATTCCGTTGGAAATACACAAATTTACCAACGGATTTACTGTCTATCGGTAAAATTCCGTTGGTATTGGCAACTTTTCTAGTAGTGTTCGATGTAATATCCTGATTTTAAAACATTGCATGTACTTTTAATTTCATTCGAGTTTCGAAGCTGACCGAGCAAACAAAGTCATTAAACTCTCAAACAAACTATGGGGTAGGTATGGGTTATTAGTTGTTGGGAATTGGGTCCCCCTCTTCACGTACTATTTCCTATTTTATGAGTTGGTGAACATTATGCTGTGTAGTCATGGCTATCCCACCGCAAGCTTGTGATCATTTGGCCTTCATCATGGTGGCCTCGTGATGATATACATGAGCGAGAATATGTGAGGTGAAACTTTTTTTTTTTTTAATTAAAAAATTAGTCAGTGATGGGTGTAATCTATAATAGAATATTTGTAGTGTTGTATATATATATATATATTATGTGAAATCCAAACAAATATATGGAAAGAAATAACCTTTACCTTTATTAAAGAAAGTATGGATGATTCATGTTCTTTAAACTTCTTACGCACTCTATTTGTTGCACGCCTCAGTGTAGAATCCAAGATTCGATACAATATGATTCTATACCAATACATAGAAATACCGACAACACAAAGTAACTACTTAGAAACGAACAAACAGCAAAAATGCAGCAACATGGAGGAGAGGAGAGCCCATTTTCGAGTAACTTTTATTCACAACTATGAACTCCCTTTTATAGGGTCACTAGTCGTAAACGATGTCTTGATGAGTCTTTACTCGACTTTATGACTAATTCGGCTCGGCAACTGTCCATTCTTCGGTAGAACATTTGAAGACTTAAAGGCATTAGGATGCAAGAGTTATCTTCAGGGAGATCCTTAATTTTTATAAAGTATCAAGAGACAAATCTTATATATTTGATCAAAAGATGCCTTAACTACCACCATCATCAAATCACATGTGATTTAATATACAACCACCACCATCATCAAATCAAACGTGATTCAATATACAACCACCACTGCCGGCCACCACCTTCTGCCTCCGTCTGCTGCCGTCGGCCGCCGTTGGCCGCCACCGCCCTAACCGGCGCAATGACATGTGATTGCAAGCAGCCGACGGTGGCGAGGGGTTGCCGGTGGTGGAGACGGTGGCTGGCAGAGGTTGGTGGTGGTGGTGGTCGACCGTGTTGAATCACATGTGATTTAATATACATGGGTGATGGTGGTGTTGATGTATTGAATCACATGTGATTCTGGTGGTGGTGGTGGTGATTTGAAGGTTGATTAATTCAAAGTCTGATATTTATTCCTCTAAATTTTATAAAAATTATGGACCTCGAACGTTTCACTAGGATGCAATAATAATAAGAATATAGTGATATAAGGTCCAAATCCCTGCATTATTTGTCATCCTTAAACCTTTCGGTGTCGGCATGTTATTACAATGCTAAACACCTTACGATGTTGCTATAGGGTACCATGACCCCCACCATAGGCACTTCGTCATCACAATAAAGTCACGTTAAAAGTATTATTTTCTTTATAAATTGGAATTGATTGGTGATGTTTTTTTTTTATATCATATTAATAATATAAATTTATAGGAGGAGAATAATATAAATTTATAACATTACTATGATAAGCATTGGATACTTTATGTTTTAATCAAAAGATTCCAAACCAACTAAAACAATAACTTTGTTATAATAACTCGGTAGTTTTAAATATTTTACCTTACAGATTCAGAAAAAGACGCTAAATATAGTTTATTGAATAACAATAATTGTAAGATAATAATAAAGTATTTGACTATACAATGATGGTTTAAATGTTATTAAATTGTAATGTTTGTATTTTAATGGTATATATTATTATATAGTATAACATTTATCAAGTTGATTGATAGTGTTTTTTATCATGTAGCAAAAAGTAAAGGGTATTATGATATTTTAGGTCAAAATGGATGAAAAAATAATGATTTTGAAGAGAATAAGAATAAAAATCATGAAATTAGAAAGTTAGAAGATAAAAAAGCAAAATTAAAAGAATATGGACAAAATCATAAAATTCAAAAAACCATAAAGATAATTTCTGTAATTTAGTATTTTTTAAATTATGTCTTTAAAACTAAATAAACATTTAATGCTTCTTTAAAATATTGAAATTTTAGGTTTCTTTTATGGATAATGGTATTTAGTCCTATTCATAGTCTTATTCACTACATGAGGACAATGTGTCAAAATAAATGTGTAATATTAAAAGAGAGAATTAGTGAATTACACATATCAATATATCAAATGGGTAGGACTATGAGTACGACCAAATAGTATTACTAAATATAATTTAACAATTAACACCTTTATAAATTTTTATCTTACTCTAATATATTTTGCTACACCTTTAGAAGTTTAAAGTGTCTTTAATACTTTTTTTGTTATTTAATTATATATAGAAATTGTAAAAGGTGGGAAATTTAATGGAGTTGTGCAAGGAACACAATATTGTTGGGTTTATATAAAGAAATTGTCGCAGTCCCATTTGTCTCCACATTCATAATCTATTGCTCAGTTTTCAGGTGCCGGAATGACTCAAACAACACCCAATCATAAAATCACCGTCTCCGGCTGGGCAGCCCATGATTCCGGCGGTGTAATTACCCCTTACACCTTCAAAAGAAGGTCTGTTCATATATGCTTTCTGTTGTTAATATATGTTTTCTTTAATCATTTTTAGTAATTATGTTTGGAGTAAAAATGAATTTGAGTTCGATATATTTCCTTGTTGTAGATTGAACGGGCCAGATGACGTTTCGATCAAGATCTTGTATTGTGGGATTTGTCACACTGATATTCACCATATCAAAGATGATTGGGGTATTACTAGGTACCCTGTTGTTCCTGGGTAAGTCTCTTTGTGTGTATCTCTTACACTTGTTATATATACAGAGCAAATATATGTCGAATGACAGTTATGGGCATTATGTCATTTCTTTCTTTTTACTACTAGATTTTACATTTCATCCTTACCACTAAGGGTCTTATTGTCCCTTAATATGAAATTGTTGTCTATATGTTTTCAGTTTTGGTTCGGTTTGGTTCGTTTAACTTCAATTTTTTCAGCCTAAATGCTTTTTTTTTTAACGGCAAGTTAATAAGTTAGTGGTTCGAGCCTAGACAGTGACATCCACAAGGGGCAGTATGTCTTCCCTCGAACCCTCCACCTATGGGGAATAAACCTCACGTCTACGACGGGACTTGAACCCAAGACCAATAGGTCATAGGCAATATCTTATCTCTTTCTCCAATACCACTAGACTATCCATGTCCAAGGACCAAACCGAACCGAAACAAAAAATGATGAATCTTGAAAACCGAACCGGTTACATGTTTTCGGTTTCGGTCAGTATTCCTTTCGGTTCAGTCTTTTCGGCACAAATGCTCACCCTAGAATTATCAATAGATCTATTATCCTTTGTGAACTTGATATACACATCTTATATAAATTATATAAAAAATTTGACGATTTTAAATCACACCTTAAAACATGATGTTCATCACCATAACTCGTATGGCTTTTAAGGCTTGATGGTGTTGCCAAGTCGTGCCTTATGTTTTTTAAAACCTTGGTTTTGTTTAACATATATACTATGTTATTACCTATTTGTTTCTAATAAGTTTGTACATAAATTAATTTGTTTAATATGTTTTTTGTAGACATGAAATAACAGGAGTGATAAGTGAAGTGGGGAGCAATGTGAAAGGGTTTAAGATCGGGGATCGTGTTGGGGTGGGATGTTTAGCCGCATCGTGTCTAGAGTGTGAATTTTGCAAGGGATTTGAGGAGAATTATTGTGACAAAATTCAGTTTACTTATAACGGTATCTTTTGGGACGGTAGCATCACCTATGGTGGTTATTCCGAGATGTTGGTAGCCGATCACAGGTAAATTACAAAATTACCCTTTTTTATTCATTATGCAACAAGTATTGTCTCTTCTTAATATTCCATATATAAGAATGGCCCTTTTTGAGATATGCTAGAAACAAATGAATTAAATACTATATTTGCATAATATGTATAAACTCACAACCATAAGAGGCCAAATTAATACCCAACCCCCATACATTGTACCATATTTCAAGATTCAAATGTATCTTTACTTTAACTTCTAATGTTTTTAAATGCTAATGAAACTATCAAGTTTAAACATTGAAATAATATCTTTTTTACAAGTATAGTATTAAAAAAATGGTATTGATTCATACTAATTATGTCTATTTATGTGTCTACCAACTTGATCATGCTAAGTGTCAAAATAAAAAAATGAGATAATAAAAGAGAATTAGTGGGTTATACATGTCACTTTGTGGTGAGTAGATGCATGAAGTAAACACGATTAATAAACATCAATACCATTTTCTCAATTTAGGGCTATAGACAGGATTAATTGTTATAGTGATTATTATATTTATTATTATATAAGTTTTAGCATGGTCCAAATAAAGACTTTTATAATAAAAAAAAAACAGATTTGTTGACTTCCAAGTGTTGTCTGAAAATGCTACGGAAACACATACATAAATAATTAAATCCTTACTTTTGTCAAGTATAAACGCATTAAATACTAGCCAATAAGCAAGTGATTGATAAAGAAAGCTGTTAGGAGTAAATTAGAATTCTTATTAGGGTTTATCTAACTTATTTTCAGCATGGATTAAATGTATTTCTAAATAAAAATAGTAGTTTTAAATTCATTAAACATGCTTATCTCATTTTCTTAGGGCATGAGTTAGCCAAACCCTTCTTATTATAATCTTGTTGCCGTTAAAAAAAAGAGTAAATTAGAATTGTCCTTAAAAAAAAGGTTAAGCTGGTTCAATGCCAAAAGTAAATTTAAAGAAAGTAGGTGGACCGATTTAATGTCATTAATGTGGTCTTGTGTCACCCGTGCATACATACCACCAACCAAATAAAGTCGATCTAATTTGAAATTTTTTGTATGGATAAAAATTCTACTATACAAATCACCTCCCTTTTCTTACATCAGATTACACCTAAGTAACTACACCCACTCACATTTGAGAGAGCACCCGCCGAAACATCCTAAAAGTCATTGTATTTGAGAGAGCCACCGGGTAAACTCTCTTGACTGTGGCCACAAACCAAACCACAAGAATGGACCACACAGTGGAGCCCATGCCACATAGGCTTTCACACCACGGGCACATGTCCATACCGCATAGCCTTAAAGTCACTCGTGGTTCGTACAATTGGGGGTGTTTGAGTTATTTGAGGGTGTTTGGCAAGGCTTAATTACGAGGTTTATTGATTTGTTAGCTTATTTAAGATTAATGAGTTTATATTAATTATTTAGATATAAATATAAAAGAATTAACTTAAGTGTTTTTCTAACATGTGCCCCCTAGGCACATGTTAAGGTGCATTAATGAAGTCCAAAATTTCTAATATGGTACCAATAAACATTAATAAAGTCAAATTTGAAGAGATTTTGGTAATGCATTAAATGATTTTTGTGATATTTTTTAGAAGATTAAAGTTCATTAATGCACCCTAACATGTACTTAGGAGGCACATGTTAAAAAAACCCTTAACTGAATTAATGAATCATCTTAATGATCTGTTTGATTTTTATACAATTGCTATATTCAAAGTTCAAAACAAATTTTATTATTTATAGTTGTATTCTAGGAAGGCTAAAGGATTTGTCTAGTCTCAAAAGATAAATCCTAGCCATTGGATAAAGATGGTCAAGATCAAATCCCCCCACCTACAACCACCGCCGCCCGCCGCCTCCGGCCACCTCCGACCGCCTCCGGCCGCCATACGCCGCCGCTGGCCGCCGCCGACCACCGCTGATCGCCGCCGTCGGCCGCCGGTGTCCGGCGGCAGCGGCCGACGGTGGTGGTGGTGGCTGACAGTGAAGGTGCTGGTGGTAGTGGGGGTGGTGGTGGTATTGATGTATCGAAGCACATGTGCTTCACTAAAACACGCATATTACTTCGAAGCACATGTGCTTCAGGTCACGAAACACTTGTGCTTTACTACACAGGAAAAAATCAAAACAAGTGACGAACATATCATTATGAAGCACATGTGCTTCATAAAGCCAAGCACATGTGTTTTTATTCCTGAACACATGTAACTTACAAGCAAGTCATTTGTGTTTGAATCACGAAGCACATGTGCTTCAGGTCACGAAACACATGTGCTTCAGGTCACGAAACACATGTGCTTCACTACACTGAGAAAAATCAAAACAAGTGACGAACATATCATTATGAAGCACATGTGCTTCATAAAGCCAAACACATGTGTTTTTGTTTCTGAAGACATGTAACTTACAAGCAAGTCATTTGTGTTTGAATCACGAAGCACATGTGCTTGACGTTATGAAACACATGTGCTTCACTACACAAGAAAAAAAAATCAAAACAAGTGACGAACATATCATTATGAAGCACATGTGCTTCATAAAGCCAAGCACATGTGTTTTTGTTCACGAACACATGTAACTTACAAGGAAGTCATTTGTGTTTGAATCACGAAGCGCATGTGCTTGACGTTATGAAGCACATGTGCTTCACTAACAAGAAAAATAATCAAAACAACTGACGACACATATCATTATGAAGCACATGTGCTTCATAAAGCCAAACACATGTGTTTTTGTTCATGAACTTACAAGCAAGTCATTTGTGTGTGAATCACGAAGCACATGTGCTTGACGTTATGAAGCACATGTGCTTCACTAACAAGAAAATAATCAAAACAATTGACGACACATATCATTATGAAGCACATGTGCTTCATAAAGCCAAGCACATGTGTTTTTGTTCCTGAACACATTTAACTTACAAGCAAGTCATTTTTGTATGAATCACGAAGCACATGTGCTTGACGTTATGAGGCACATGTGCTTCATTACTTGAAACACATGTGCTTGGCTGTACATATACACTCCTTTATTTTCAAAACACATGTGTTTGAAACACATGTGCTTCCAGTCACGACCACCACCACCGGTCACCACCGCCGCCGGCCGCCGGAGGTGGGTGGGGGTGTTGATGTATTGAAGCACATGTGCTTGTATGGTTTGAATTTTGATCTTGACCTTTGACTTTTTCTTGATCCAAGGGCTATTAATTATCCCTTGAGACTAATTAAAATTCTTGGACTACCTTGAATATTTACCTATTTATAAAATTAATAACTAACTAGGAAAAATGTCGAATGCTTTATATGTAGTTATAGATTATGTTAATTGTTTTTCTTTTCAAAAACAGATAGATTAAGTTAATTGTTCAAGGTAATATTTAATTTAATTGTAGTTTTTAGGGATAAACTTCAACTATTAATTAATAATAAGTAATAGTTAAGATTAATCACATGTTTTATACACGAAGAGGTATTTTTGTCATTTTGACGCTCACATAAATTTTTAATTTTTTTTTCTTTCGTTAAGAAAACATAATTTGATAATAATATGTGATTATATACTTGATCACATATGATTATACAGAACATTATATGTAATTGTATATTTGATCACATATATTATACAAAATTAAGCTAAGTATATATAATCAAATGTTTTATCACATAATGCTGTTTTCTATCGAAAAACCTAAAAATAATACTAATTTAAAATTAAAATTCTTTTTTTAGAAACAAAAATAAAAAATTGAACTAAAATTTATGTGAGTGTTAAATTATAAAAATACCCCTTTATGTATAAAACATTTATTACTTATAATCATTAATTATTATTAATAAATATGTGGTATATGTGGTTTAGAACAACAAAATTTAGAATGACATTGAGCACATCTCTATAGATATAACAAAGTGAACAAAGATAAGATTTATTAGATTATTTATACAGAAACATAGAAAAAAATTATATTTAACAAAAGTCCTTATTAGGTACGTTGTCCATGTACCCGAGAGCTTGCCGATGGATGCAACAGCACCATTATTATGTGCAGGGATCACCGTGTACTCGCCGATGATCGATAACAAGTTGCACGAGTCGACCGGAAAACGGATCGGGGTGGTGGGGTTGGGAGGGCTTGGACACGTGGCTATCAAATTTGGTAAAGCTTTTGGTCACCATGTAACCGTCATTAGCACCTCCCCTTCCAAAGAGCAAGAGGCCAAACAACGCCTAGGTGCCGATGATTTCATTGTCAGCACGGTCCCTCAACAAATGCGGGTTAGTCATACTTAACCAATTACGGCTACAAAAAAATGTTCATGTCCCACTTCATGTTTTAGTAGGGTGACAATCAGGTCGGATTTGAGTTGACATGCAGGTTTTCAGGTTGAAATCAATCAACTCAAACCTGATCTTTTAGAATTTCAGGTTAGATTTTAAAACAATCAGACATACTTAAATCATGGTAATAAAAAAATAACGTCATATAATTAAACTAACATGTTGGTGGGTCAAATGGGCTAACGGATTATAAACAAAAAATTGACCCACATACAACGCTAATATTAAGGAACTGAAAGCTCAAACATGAGGGGATTTGTAGTATTTACATCTTTATAAAATAAATGAAAAAAGCTTTATAGAATTACATGGGTTGGTGGGTCAACCCATTTTTTTACGTAAGCCAACTTGAGCGCAGTATAAACAGGTTGGACGGGTGAGCCTGTGTTTTTTACCCGAACTATTTAATAGCTCAACCTGATTATTTCCATGTTGCTCATACTTTAAATTTGTGCCGTTCACCGAGAGAAATTTTGTTATAATTAAGAAGCATGAAATCTAGGTGGATAAAACATGTAAAAACTAAAAAGGTTATTATTATTACATGATGCATATTTTGTATGATCACGGGTCATGTACTTATAATTAACTACATGATTAATTAAGATCGACATAATGAAAAGCCTTTATATAACATTTATGTTTAGTAAAAGATAAGTTGACTTTTGTTTAATTTAGTCAAAGACGCGGACACTCGACTTCATATTGGACACAGTGGCTGCACCACACTCGCTTGGGCCGATTCTCGAGCTGCTCAAAGTGAACGGAACACTCGTGCTTGTGGGTGCACCCGACAAGCCTGTGGAGTTGCCTTCTTTCCCTTTGATCTTTGGTGAGCTTCCCCATCTTAACTAGTTTTTAAAAGGATTAACTATTTCTTAATCTTCAATATTCACTAATTTATTGTTTTAATCCTTCCACTTTGTTGCAATGATTTTAGGACCATTTTTAAAAATAAATAGAAAATTTCCAGATTTTTCAAAATAAAAATTTCTTTCATTTCTTACCAAAATATATTGCAAGACTCCACAAATAATTTGACAAATGTCTACTTTTTAGCAATTAGAAATTTTTTGTGCAACTGATGAGTAGTTTGGTCTCATATGAAATTTGACGACTTCCGCGACAGACGGTTGTATTTTTGTGCGACTTTTTTTTATCTAATTTGAAAAGACAAAATCACCTCGAAAAATTAAAAAAATTGTCTTTTTCGGAAACGACAAAAATAGAGCCGCCAAATTAAGCAAAAATTATAGTGGTCAGTTAGGGCAGTAACATTTTTATAAAATTGCATAAAAAACAGTAAGTCGCATACTCTATTTAAGGATTAACCAAGTCAGTAAGTCTTTTTTGGAAAAAGAGATATATATTTGGGTTATTTTGCTAATTAATTTGTGATTCCTTCCTAAGAGAGCTAAATAAGTGAAATCTTGAGAATTTAAACATAGTTAACGATCACTTAAATTCCTAGTATTATCGGTTTTATTTTTCAACTCAAGTATTCGTTGTTTATCGATTAAATATTTTCTGAGTAATTAACGTATATTGATTTGTAATTATAATTAACAGGAAAACGGGCAGTGAAGGGTAGCATGACCGGAGGAATGAAAGAAACACAAGAAATGTTGAATTTTTGTGGAAAACACAACATCACATGTGATATCGAAACGGTTACGCCCGATAAAATTAACGAGGCTTTACAGAGATTGGCAAATAATGATGTCAAATATCGTTTCGTTATCGACATTGGGGGCAAGAAGTTGGAGCCTAAAATCTAATTAAATTTAATGCTATCTTGTTTCGTATTCATAGTTCATGTCATTGTCCATGTATTTTATACGTATTATTTAAAATTTGCAAGACTGTTTTAGAGCATAATATAAATGATTTTCTTGTTTGTTTGTCTTATTTTTTTATTAAAAATATTTAATTTAAAAAGCAATAAGTACAATATACTTAGCAAATTCCATAAATCAAAATTATAGGTTTACAATCGCATCTGATTACAGTCAAATAATAAATAGTTTACTATCTAATGTGATTTTTAGGATAATCATAAGTGATCTATTACTTAATAAAATCCTACGTTTTTTCGAAAAAACAAAACACAACTTACAATCACATGTGATCATATAAGGGAATGACATGTGATTTTGTTATGTAATAAACTCCCCTGTTTTTTTTTCAAAAAATCAGATGTGTTTCGCTTATGAATCTCACCCGATCGCGTTCAAACAAAGCACAAATTACAATCACATGTGATCACGTTTGATTTCATGATTCTGGATTTGCGTTTGATTATGGCGATTTTAACTGATCGCGATTTTAATTTCATGATTTCGTGATTAAGATCTGATCGAATTCAACAAAAACGCGATTTTTTATTTGTGATTCAATTGATTAAGTCTATTCGATGAATGTCGCCTTAGAGATCGCTAGAGAGCGAGGAAGACATGATTCATATGTTCGTTTGGAAAATCTACGGAAGTGAGGAAGATCAATGGAAGTGAGGAAGACCTGATTCAAAAATTTGTTAAATGTTTGCAAATGACAATAATACCCCTCCATGTATAATTTTTGAATTGATCTTGATCATTAATTAAGTTTGACATGCGGTTGTGGGTTGTCCCTTGAGACTTTATAATTTTGGTGGACTTCCCTGAACGCAACTCATTACCATTGAGGTTACCTTTAATTTATGAGATTTGCTAAATATAGCTAAGAGTAAATTACACGAATGGTCCCTGTGGTTTACACAATGTTTTGGAATTGGTCCATAAGTCTCAGTAATTACACTCGTAGTCACTGTGGTTTACACTTCGTATTGCTTTTGGTCCCTAATCCAAACAGACGTCAAATATGGCTGTTAATTTTTTTGAAGTGCCTAAAATACCCCTTAACTTATACTATTTCTTCTCTTATCTTCTTCCATGTACTCCTTCTACAATGTCATCCCCAAATCAACTAACCCTAAATCACATTGATGTTGGTGTTATTTCAATCGCTTCACACTATAAGTACTTGAGAAAACTCCATATTGATGGTTGGAAGACAAATAGAATAGGAAATGAAGCTTTGATCTCAATCGCAAAACATAGTGCAAACCTTCAAGAACTGGTTTTAATCGGTGTTAACCCTAGCTCAATTAGTTTGGAAGCCATTGGTACGAACTGTAAGAAATTAGAACGATTAGCTTTATGTGGGAGTGAGACAATAACTGATGGTGAAATTTCTTGTATTGCATCAAAATGTGTTGCTTTAAAGAAACTCTGTATCAAAGGGTGTCCTGTATCTGATGAAGGAATTGAGGCTTTTGTTTGGGGTTGCCCTAATTTGATAAAGATCAAGGTAATTAAGAAATGTAGAAATGTTACAGGTGAAGTTGGGGATTGGTTAAGGGCTAGAAGGGGTTCATTGGTGGTTAATTTGGATGTGTGTGCGGTTGAAGTAGAAAATGTGGATGCAAGTGCTAGTGAAAGTGGTGCACAAGAAGATGGGGTCGAGTTCCCGCCTGTAATTAGCCATGTGGCGGTTGAACCACCTGAGCCGCTGGCTAGTAAAATTGGTTCTGGATGATCTTTTAATTCGTGTTAGGGTTATAAATTGAATGTGTTTTTGTGTCAGAGATGAAGGAAAGAGGAAGGAGATGATGATGGTGAGGGTAAAATTGTCAATTAAAAAAAGTTAACAGCAAATTTTAACGGTTGTTAGTATTAGGGACCAAAACCAATACGAAGTGTAAACCACAGTGACCACAGGTGTAATTATTGAGACTTAGGGACCAAACCCAAAACATTGTGTACACCACAGGACCATTCGTGTAATTTACTCTATAGCTAATTAGACCTCTTCAAACAGGTTTTCATCATCTCCGCCCGCCGCCTTCGCTGGTGAAGTTCAATCGAGTGTTCCACTAGAATTTTGAATGGATGGTGGTCAATTGTTAAGTTTGACCCAATTCCTAAGGATTGTTGACAGTGATTGTTTACTAGTTATCAATTTACGTTTAGGAATTTTGGAAGTGGGTTTCTCCTAATTTTTGCATTTAGGCATGTTTACCAGATGATCAATTAGGGTTTTTGCTCGATGTGTTCTTCAATTAGGGTTATTTGTTGAATGTAGAAGAAGCAAGCATCTGTATGAATTTATTATTTTAAATTGTGGAGCTTTATGAACTTCAACTTTTAGGGTTTAGCTTTAGAAATTATGCAGTTTCATCTAAAATGCAAATTTTGAATGCTATGTTTCATCTAAATGCAGAATTTGTTATTGGAATTTGGAAGTTTGTATGGTATGAATATGAATTTCAAGTTTCTATCATATATTCACATTTAAAATCTTTTACCTGACTATTGCGTTTTTATTAATTGAATATAAACTTCATGTCAAGGCTTTCAATATATTAATGATTTTCATCATATGTCGTCATTGTGTTTTTATAAGATAAGAATTTCAATCATCACTATGTTTTTATGAAACAAGTTCATATTTGTTAAATTGATATGTATATTGTATGAATTATTTCAATGTTGTTAGATTGAAATATTTTAAATTTCAGTTTATTTAAGCAGTCTGCAGATGTAAAAAAACAAACAACAATTTTTTGGCAGACTGCAACCCTTTGGTCCACCTCAGAAGCTGCAGCAGTTGGCAAATGTGGTCCGCAGACAACAAATCTTTTTTTTTTTGCTCTGAAAAAACAAACAGCACCTTAGTGACCGCATTGTTTAAAAAAAACGAGGGAATTGCAAAATTGATGAACATAAACCGGTGTATCAGGGCGTGCACTGATGAGAGAGTAGAGTGGGTGTCTTTGTAAGACGTGAGCCAAGATTGGATATTTGTGGGTTGACTTTCGGGAACCAGTAACATGTAGTAACCATTAAGTAAGCAGATCAAAAATGATTTTAGCCAAGAATCTTGGAGAAAAATATTTGTAAAATGAAAATTAACAGTGTCAAAAAACACCCGAAGTCATAAACAGATGCAAACTTCAGTAAAGAGATCGACAAATTCGACGAACAGGATGATTAAAGACATTGTTAATCAAAGATTTGAGATTTAAAAGTGTTCAATTTCTTGGTGATAAGTTGGCGAGCTGGTCTTCTCGAAAATAAAATTGTGTATCTCTTTCAGTAGCATCATATCATCATCTTCCTTGCCAACAAGAAACTAACAAATTCATGTAAAAAGTATCTTTACAAGGGCCGGCCCAATACATGGGTGAGATGGGTTTAGGCCCAGGGCATCATAAATAAAGGGGCATCAGTTAAGCCCATATACCATTTATATAGTATAACTTTTTAGCCCAAAAATTAGCCCAATATCCAAATGGACCAAATCTGCACTCTTTTATCCTGAAGTCTTTCACCCTATTTACTGGTCCGTCTGTTCCATAGTTCTGGGAAAGTGCAATTGTTTACTGGAAATTGGAAAAGGAGGCGTTTCTTGATTAGATCATCGCCATCGTTTCTTTCTACCTCTTGTAATCTGATAAATACCATATTCCTCCTGATTCACGCCTCAGTATATTAGCAACGCTCTCAAGGGTATCCCTGGTTAGCTATTGTCAATTTATTTTGTTTTAGATAATAGAGTTTGGACTGAATATGATGAATAATTAAGAAAAGAATATTTATTGTTGATTTTGTGAGTTTAGATTGAATGTGATGCTGTATTTTCATGTTTCGTTTTATGCATACATGGTGTTTGATGACATGTGTCAATGACGTGTCTCTAACCCTTTAATGTGTCATTAAGCTTATTGTTTAAGAATTGAATTATTTTTAAGAATGATTTTTGCAGAATTTTGTATTCGCCTGATGGATTTTTCTGGAATTTTTTATGGTACATTCTTTGTATACTTCAAGAGGCAATGAGCTTTGAATGTTCTATGTTGATAGCTTAATTTACTACTTAAATAGATTGCTTTATGCTTATTCACTAATTAACTTGGTTGCTAATGGACACATTATTTATATTGGTTCCTTTTTTTGTCAGTGAAGCATGTCACGGTTCATTACAATTTATTTTGTTAGGTGTTTTCATTAGATGTCACTTGTAGCTAGATACAATTCAATGATAACCATCTTACAAACTTCTTATAGTTAACAAGATCTTAATAAACCTAATTACTAACTAAAGAAGTGCTTTAACAGGGTAATCAAGTTTTGGACTTGCACGGGGTTATCATATTTGTGCGCATGTGTAGCATATACAGATTTGTGAAACAAGTCTCAAATCCACCGGTTTAGAATATGAAGTTAAAAGTTTGGGATTATCTTGGAAGTATATGTTTTGTGTATTGTATGATACAAGTAGGGCATAAATTTCTCATCTCGCCCAGGGTATTAAAAACCAATGGACCGGCCCTGATCTTTACTTTCTATTAGAATGTTCAAGTGATGCAACAACCTTGATATTTTCTTGGTTTATATGTTACTGAAGTTTGTATTTTTGTATTTGACAAAATTAAAACCTCTCTATTAATATATTAAACTTTTATAAGTCGCGTGTGATTATTACGTGTTATAGGCTAGTTGTTAATAAATATATAGTCTAATTCAATTAAAGAGAGCATTGGGGTGTTTGTCTTCAAAAGGTCTTAGGTTCAAGACTTGCTGAAGACATTCCTCATTAGATAAAAAAAAAGTGTGTTTATTCTCCATAAAAGAGATAGGTTCGAGGAATGCATAATGACCGATTTGATGTTGCATGACTCAAACCACTAACTTACTAACTAATTGTTTGAAAGAAAAAATTATCGAAAAAATTATTTATAAAATTCAAAAGATGTTGATTGAGTCAACCCAACCACTGCGTCTTTCTTCATGTTACACAGCACGTCCGGTTTACATCATCTAACTGATCGATCATGTTTTAAAGTCAACCATAATACGACTTATGATCGACTACGTACACTTTCGACCTGCAACTATTCGTTTCGGTTACGTAGTAGGTGAATTCTGTCTAGTTTATAAAGGGGTTGTTAAAGGGTCGTATTTTAATAATTATCAACAATGTTAATATCATAAAATATTAATTAAGTTTAAAAAATATTTCATCTAGATCACTCAAACTTTACTTTTATCAATAATACGCCAAATATATTACTATATAGTTCTCGTAGCTTATGTGGCTTTCCCAATCTGGGCCGAGTTTTGGTGAATTAGGTGGAATAAATTTAGTGTGCAAAAAACAACATAATAAAATTGAGTTAGTTAAGATTGGTGCAATAAATCAACAACTCTAAGAGTAGACCAACAGAAGTATAATCAAATGCCAATGGGTCAAAGTCCAAAGTCATATGCAACTATATACTTCTTCCCCATTTCAAAATAAGTGATATGTTGTTTGTTTTATGGTTTTTGAGGACTTGAGACTGAAGACTAGAGATGCACAAAAACCGGTTAGGCCAAAAACCGGTTTCGGTTTTGACCGTAACCGGTTTTGGTCAACGCTCGTAATAACCGGTTTTCGGTTAACCGGTTTCTTTGGGGACTCGAAAACTCTAACCGGTGTAAGGGGTATTGTAACCGGTTCGGTTTCGGTTACAAACCGGTTAACCGGTCAAAACCGGTGTGTTGACCAAATTTGCGGTCGGTTTCGAGTCAAAACCGGTTCGGTTAACCGGTTACTAACCGGTTCGAACCATAAAACCCCCAACCGGTTACTAACCGATCGGTTATTCAATAACCGAACCGGTTATGGTCAAAACCGGTTTTGACCGGTTTCGGTTGCGGTTCGGGTACCGGTTTCGGTTTCGGTTTCGGTTATTTTGTGCACCTCTACTGAAGACTATAATTAGTGTTAGCTTAGATTACATTAGATAATTAGTGAAGAATTAAATTAAATTTTTAAATAAAGTGAGGGTAATGATGTTTCAAATAAAAGAAAAAAAGAGTTTACTAAAGAGATATTTAATGGATGTAGACCATACTACAATTTACTAAATAATACAAATTATTAAATTTTATTAATTATTTTGAAACTGACAAAAAAAAAATATATCCCTTATTTGAAACGGAAGAAGTGTATGATTCTTCCATTTAATTTATGAAGAAAATCTTTATACAAGTTATTTGATGTTTATCCAAATCTAGGGTGTCGGGACTCTAGGCGAACTAAACTAATTTTGTGATCCATATTGCAATTGTAAAAGAAATAATCAATTTAAAAAATAATATTATTCTATACTTCATCGATCCATTTCTATATGACGCTAACTTTAATACTTTGTTGAGATTTTTAATATAAATTGTGTATGTTATATAATTTTTGTTAACAACATAAAGTCTTTGTTTCGTTTTTATAGTTTTCCTTTTCGTTTATTGTGTTTTGCATATTTATCATCATATTTTTGTTTTTGTAGATTAAAAGGGAAAATAAATAATGATAGATCATGACTAGGACCATGACCCCTTCGCAACAAACAGTTTTTACATCCATCTACTCTTACATAGAGTGGTTGGATGTCTTGCACCAATCTTAACAAACTCAATTTTATTATGTTGTTTTTGCTCACTAAGTTATTCCACCTAATCCACCAAAACTACCATTCCAAAAAAGGAAAACATACAAAACTAATCAACACAAATGATCATGTCTTTTCATAAATAAATAAAAATTCTTAATTGTTCCTTGATTTCAATTTCATCATAGACATTCTAAACACCCTTAATAGTTAGAGCGTCTCTAATTGATAAGTCATCTCAAAGACTTATTTAAATTGACATATAGATTTTTCACGCAATATAGTAAATAAGCTTTTAAAAAAGCTTTTGACCCAATGCTTATAAATTAAGATAAAACTTTTTTTTGTCTCTTAAGGTTTTAAAGAAAAACTTTTTATTAGAATGTCATTTTCCTTTAAATAATCTATACGTAAGTTATTAAAAAAAAAAAAAAAAAAAAAAAAAAAAAAAAACTTTGTAAAAAGCCTCTATAGAAGATGCTATTAGCTGGAGGAGAATCTATGCATTTTTTGGGTTTGGTTGATTTTAATAATGAAAATTAGTTAGAATCTTTTTCTAATATCATCATCATTTAATAACAATATCTATTAAGGATCATTAATATAAAGATTTCTGGTCACCTGATTTTGCTAACACTTTCATGTATCAACCCCTATAAATAGCCAACCTTTATCTCCATTTCTTTATCAACATCCAAACATCTGTATTCATATAAACTCTTTGCATCCAATGGCAGCCAAGAACACCACCACCTTTTCCCATCTATTTTGTCTCATTATCTTGGGATTAACTCATCTTAATCTGATCAATGCACTAAGTGCTAATTACTATGCTCAAACATGCCCCAATGCCGAATCAACGATTACAAGTGTTGTGAAGAAAGCCATGATGAATGATCGAACGGTTCCCGCTGCACTTCTTAGAATGCATTTCCATGATTGCTTCATCAGGGTGACCAAACTTCTTCCACTTATTTTCGTCATAAAATCTTTAACTTTTGTGTTGTGTAAAAGAAATATTGTTAACTTACAACATCTAGTTAGATTATTGATTAGCGAATATTGAATTTTGAAGGGCTGTGATGGTTCGGTGTTGTTGAATTCAACCGGGAAAAACAAAGCCGAAAAAGATGGACCTCCGAACATTTCATTACATGCATTTTATGTAATTGATAATGCAAAGAAAGCAGTAGAGGCTTTATGTCCTAAAACTGTCTCTTGTGCGGATATTTTAGCATTAGCAGCAAGAGATGCAGTTACACTTGTGAGTAGTTTTATTCTTCTTTAAACTCGGAAATTTATAGTTTTTTTACGTGTTTTTTAATGTTAATATTCATGTTTTAAACGTAGTCCGGAGGGCCAACATGGGATGTCCCGAAAGGAAGAAAAGATGGAAGAGTGTCGAAAGCAAGTGAAACCCGACAATTACCTGGTCCAACGTTTAATATTTCACAATTGCAACAAAGTTTCGCTCAAAGAGGTCTTTCAATGAATGACTTAGTTGCACTCTCGGGTAATTACCTATATTTCATTTACGAACTTGATTTGACAGGATAAATAGTGGATTTTTTTTATTTTTTTTCTTTTAGAGACGCATTATTTAACTTTTTCCAGCAATTTACTTTTCAATTGCTTATTTAATTCTCTTTACCCATATTTTTAATACAAATCTTTATTATTAAGAATATGTATTATTAACCCCTTAAATTATTTATCATATCTAAATTATGCCTACCTAAAAAATGTATAACATTTTGTTTTATATAACAAAATTAAGATAAGATTATGATGTATGTACTATTATGCCATCAGAAATACCTTGGATAAAGAAAATATCTTAGAACCCATATTTTTTTCTAATATATAACAATATTTTGGATATTGTATAAATATCAATAAATTGTGTTTTGTGTATCATATGAAAATCACTCGTGGCATCACGGGCAGTAAAAAACCTACAAGTTAAATAACAACACTGGATCTTAAAAACGTCTATAAATCAAACTTATTTTATTAGTCAGATGAGTTTATCGACCTTTGACTATTTATTACCAATGTGTAGGAGGACACACACTTGGTTTCGGTCATTGTTCATCCTTTCAGAACCGGATACACAACTTTTCTTCAAAACAAAGTGTCGACCCAATACTCCAATCGTCGTTTGCAGCCAGTTTAAAGAGCATTTGTCCCGCAGGAAACACCGTTAAAAATGCGGGTGCAAATCTTGATTCGACACCCACGACTTTTGACAACAGATATTATAAGTTACTTTTACAAGGCAAAAGTATTTTCTCATCTGATCAAGCATTGGTCACCATGGCAAATACCAAATCATTGGTCTCAAAGTTTGCTAGCTCAAAACAAGAGTTTGAGAAAGCTTTTGTGGAATCCATGATCAAGATGAGTAGCATCAACGGTGGCCAAGAAGTTAGGCTAGATTGTAGGGTGGGATTTGGTTAAAATTGTGTGTATTTTCTGTTGAATTGGATTTTATTTATGAGTTTGAAAGATTCTTGATTTAAAAGTGTAGAAATGTATTTGTATTGTATTTTTGTTAATAATGTTCTTGTTTAATGAAATTTAGTAATTTACACAACCTTTCTTTCAATCTTGTTTTTTTCTTAATAGGTTACTTTCATGATATTGGTGTATATTTTTTATGCGAGTTTGTGTAAACCAGACCGAGAATTGGTTGGAATTGACAAATTGGATCAGACCTAATCGAACCTAGCTGTATCTTTTTGGTTCTCACTTCTTTTAATACAAAATTCATTCTCAGTTATATTAATAAGTAGTATTCACATATATGATTTTATAAGAAAAGACTGTTTATATTCATATATGATGTAACACCGTAAAAATTAAACCCGATTTTTTTTATTTTAAAAATAAATAACGGAAGCGTATAAACAACCATCATAAAAATAGTTATTATATAACAGGCCTTTTACAAATTAACCCAAAATATTATAAGTAGTTATCATTGTTAAAACATCCGGCGGTCCATTTACTTCAATATCAAAAACAGAGTGTTGGTCAACCATTCCTAAAACACCCCTTGACCCGCCCAAAAGATAAACCTGCAAAAAGGTCAACGAGGTGGGGATTAGCTAACAGCTAAGTGAATGAACTTAAACCAATAAAATAATCAAACAACCGATGATAAATTCCATTATCCCAATTAGTTAATTTTGAAGAGTAACGGTGGTTCTGCCGAAGCCTTAAATCATTGTTGGCCGAACAATGATAACCGATGGCCCTTTACTCAAAGACAGTGTGTACCCCCTTAGAACAACCAGTGCTTCTAAGGGCGGTACACCTTGTCAATAGTAAACTTATGCCCAGTAGAATGTTCCAATTACTGACCTCTTCCCCAAAAGTGCACTTAATTAATTACCGAATTATTTATACCGAAGGGTGGACTTGCAATAACAATTGCAGCCAAGAAAACTGCCCCCAAGAAAGTTCACGTTCGCGAACTCAAGTTCGCGTCGTGAACTTGAGTTCACGATCCGTGAACTTTCTCACGACCCAAACCCCAAATCTCTGCCTCGAGTTCGCGATCGCGACCCCAAGTTCGCGTCGCGAACTTCCCCAGATACCAGATCCTGCACCTTTTTACCAAATTGACCAATTTCTAACCAAATTGCCCATCTAAGGTTTGAAGGCTAAATCCACTCACCTGAGCACCGCAATTCATCAAACTCAGTGGTCTTATATTACTGAGTTTCCTTCCCTTTGCCTGTATTAACAATATAACCGAGTTAGTAACCCAAAATCGCCAAATAATAACAAATACCAATTTAAGTTCAAAGCCAATATCCCATTCTAATATCTCTACTTTTACTTGCATTCAATCAACAATTCATTGCCACTCGTATAAGACTTTTACAAGTCAAAGTCAACCAACATATTAGCAAGTAAACCTATTTTGACATAGTGTAACCAAACGAGTCAAAAGTGCATATTCAAGTCAAGACTACAATTTATCATTTCCAACATGTCAAAGTGCATACAATCAATCGTTTACATGATTACTAGTCAAACTACAAGTATACCAAACAATTACCAAGTCAAAAGTCATATAAGTTACCAATTTGACACATAATACACAAACGGGTCAAAACTTATAAATTAACTTTGAAACTTCCTAATTCATGCCTTGAAATTCTACAATTTCCCAACTTATCATATTTAGACTTCTTAAGTCAAGTGTATACCAAGCAATGCATTTTAATCCAATTTTTAGCACATAGGCCCAAACGGGTCAAAACCGAACAATTTATCATAATACTCCCACAATCCGTAACCGATACATCAATTAACATCTACACATCATTTTATAAACATATATGAATCATTTAGATTAGCTAATTATCCAATGTAAGTGTTAACCTTTTACTTTGACCAAAGTTAACAATTCTTAATATAACTAGTTATTCTAGAAAACGGGCCAAAACCATTTTATTAACTTCTTATATTTACAAACACATAATTATCATTTCATCAAGTATACAATTACCATTTTATGACAAACCTCATGTTTACATATATATTATACATCGAAGCACCCAAAGTTTTCAATACATGTTTGACCGAAAAAGACACATCCAACCTCTTGTACTAACTCAGAAATCTGCACACTTTTATGACCATATCAGTTCAGGAAAATATGATATAATTAAAGTAGACTCATAGACCTTCGAAACGACTGGTCGCACGCCCAAAACGGAGTCACGGTTGATTTTATATGATTTTTACAAAATGGTCAAAATCTGCCATTTTCTTTGGCTACGGGATTTTATACAAATTTTCATCCAAACACCCAATTACTCAAAACAACAACAATAATTCATTCTATGGTTAATTCCCAGCAACAATAATCATTTTAGCATGTCATTTTCACTAAAAGTCAACTAATTTAAGCATAAGACTTCATCTTCTCAAAATAGGGTTCAAGCATCAAACTCCATTAATGGTGGTTTTATGAAAACTTCACAAATCAAGAATATCACTAACAATTATACACATATAGTTTGAGTAATCAAACATAAACACCAAATAAAGCATCAATTTCAATTTCCAAACAAGAATCACCAAGAACAATAAAAACCCATCTTTTTCAAAATCACCAACAATGGTGATATCTTATAATCTTCATCAATTCAAGTTTCTAACCAACAACTAAGCATACAATACTTAAACGATCACCAACAATCCCTATATAATATATTAATTTCGGTTTTAAAGCAAGATTTCACAAAAACCCACCAAAAGCTCAAGAACCCTAGTTTTTCTTCACTAGCAATTCAAGAACACAACAAGAAGATGATAAATTACCTATTGTTTGCCCTAGAATCTGAAAATCAGAGAAGGAGGAAGAAAGATTCAAGTTAATCTTCAAGTGTAAGAGTTCTCCAATGTTTTGTGTGTGAAATATGTGTGTGTGTGTGAGTCTATCGAATGAAGCAGGCAAAACCACATGAGTCATAACCAAAACACACACACACCAAGCACGTGTCCTTTGAGACACCACAAAATCATATTTCCTTTAAAACACAGTGTAGTACTGAGAGTGTAGGTCACGTTTGATTTATTTAAAAATACTTATCTATCTCGTATTTTAATAACGAAAATATTTTCAGAACTGTAATTCAAAGTTTAATAAAATGTAATTTTATCAATTCTATGCTCAATTAATACAATTAAATCTAATTTTAACCCCTTGGTTAAAATACACCAAAATTCAATTAAATCACATAAATCAATTAAAATAATAAGCCAAAGAATTACTTACCGAAAGTACTTTAAAATTCTAGGCTAGGTCTCGGGATGTTACATATGAATTAACCAAACGATATAGTATTATATAGTAATAGATTAATACACTAATTCTCAATTCCTCGAGTAATTTAAAAAAATAATGCACTTATTTGCAAGATTTTCAAAAATAATGTTTTTTACTCTTTTCAAAAATAGAGTTTCCGGGTTCACGGGTCCCGTATCCCCGCCAACTCACCTAGTTTCTAGGTTCGCGGAGCCTAGATCCGTAGAGTCTCAAACCCAATAGTAATATACCAAAAGTAATTCAAGTACATAGTTAATTAAATTTTGATTATGGGTCTTAGACCTGATTTGTTATATACCCGATATCCTCGGTCCCGAAAGACTTGATACTCAATATTATAAAAATATTGGACCTGATATCCGCACCGATTTTTAATAATCGGGTTCCAGCCAGTTCCGGTTTTTATTTGATAAGGATACAAGTTCGAATTTCCTAGTTATATAGTACTAGACAAACTCCAAAATTCAACAAACATTATACTCCGTACAACTTTAATGTTGGGCTAGTTGCGGCCCAAATGCTTTCTGTAGAACGACGGCCTATTTCTTCGTTGGGCTTATGCATAGGCATAGCAATTGGCTAGATTCCGTTCCTTAAAACCAACATTAAACTCTTGTCCCCGAACCTCAACCCCTTGGCATCTCTTCCTTCCACGAGCACCTCATCAATTATGTACTCCCTCCGTTCATAAATAAAATTCTCATTTCTCTTTGGCACAACTTTTTAGGAGATAGTTAGTGATGGGGTATTTAGTACTTCCTCCGATTCAAAATAAGTGATACACTTTGGATTTCACGAATTTTGAGGCAAAAATTTATAATGATTGTTAAATTAGATTAATTGGATGGTTACTGGGAAATGAGTCCCACATTTTTTGAATAAAGTTGAGTTAATGATGTTTAAAAGTAAAAGTAAGGGTAAAGGGGTCTTTTCACTTTGTTAAAGTAGATACTTAGTGGGTGTGGGTCCCACTATTTTTTGCCAAATAAGGTAATTTTTCAAAGTGTATCACTTATTTTGATACACCCCAAAAAAGAAAGTGTATCACTTATTTTGAATCGGAGGAAGTATTACTTTTGATTAAAATATAAGGTTTGATTGGAGAGAGAAAATGTTTTAGGAGATAATTAGTGGTGAAAGTATTGACAATAATATTATTATTAAGTGGGCCCTTAAATTTGAGAAATGAGAACTTTATTTAGGGACAAAACTTGAAGGAAAAATGAGAACTTTATTTAGGGACGGAGGGAGTATAAGATATAAATTTAAGATCCAAAATTAATAAAAAAAATTAAATTTATGCCTTTTCAAAATTAACAAGGATCCAAAAATAACAAAATATCCAAAAGATAACAAAATGATTCAGTTTTTTTTTTAATTCATAATCATGCTCATTTTATAGAGAATTTGAATTTAATAACTTTGATTTTTTTAATAATTCTTTTTTTTCAAGGAAAAAAAATAGATATAGCCAAAAAAACATTAGTGAGTTAGAAAATAAAAGGATACAGTCAATCACAATGCGACACATGTCCGAAAGTGGGGAGAGGGAATTCCAAGCGCGTGAAATGCCATGAGCTCGTCATGACTTATAAGGTTTGAGGTTTGACCATTCCTTCATACCCACCTTATTTAAAACATTGATTTTTACTATTTTTAATAAATATATATACCGCTATGATTTTTAACCTAACTATTTACTGAATTTTATATAGAATAAACAATACATATGAGTATGTGACCGTTAAAATTTTCACATTATAAGTTTAAAGATTAAAACATGTATACAAAACTATAACAACAAGGCACCAACTGATGAAGTTAACTACTCAGAGTGTTTACTAATCATACGAGAACATCTCCAAGACAATGTCAATGATATTATTGTTCCTCTGAAGGTCAAAATACTTTGCGTATTAAAACTACACAATGGATAAATATAACTTGAGCTTTTAAAATGGTGTACAAGTTTTGTCATCGTAAACCCGTCTAAAAACCAGCACCACACCAACATCCAAACCGCGCCGCACTAATGTAGGCCCAAATGTAGAAGAGTGGGCCTTTGTATTTCTGAAAGTCAAAATCGTAGGGGCTCAACTAAAAAGGCATAACTTATGCTTCGGGTCTCCGTTTCAGGCCCACGTGTTATCAAATCGAAGCTTGCGACGAGGACTACGACATGATAAACATCGTAAGCGGTTTACTCAACTTTCCGGCCCTCCAACGTTGTTTTTGGACACTTATTTGTGTTTTTATGTTTTTTTTCCTTATAATGTTCGACTTTGTTTTATGCCCAGTTTTTGGCTCATTTGTCTTTTTCTGACCGTTCGAAATTCTGGACCATATTTAAAGTGTGTATTTGAGTTTGGAATAATCAGTGGAAGTTTTGTGAAAAATTGATTTTTATCTCCTAAAATTGTGTTTTTTGTGTAGAAGTTTTGAAGGCCAATCCCACGAAATTCTTGAATGAATGTGGTTTTAATTAGATTGTCCCCGTATTCGTTGAATCAACGGATCATATTTATATACTATACTATCGTTATTTTAGTCTACATCACGCACCCAGTTCGAATCAGCCATCTAGAAACCACTCGCCCGTGAAGGAAACGAGAGACCTTTGTTTGTGTGGAATCAAACAGGAGCGTCAATCGGTATGTCTAGGTGTTGGTGAGACATTGAAAATTAGGAATTAGGTCGAATTAGGTCTGGTAGAAGGTTTCTAAATGATATGATGGAAACAAACAAAATGGAGACGGTTAGGTCAAAATGGAGAGGGTTAGGTCTGGTAGAAGGTTTCTAAATCATATGATGGAACAAGCAGGGGGAGGGGGTTTCTGGATTTAGGTAGTTTTTTGAAAAGCTTATTATTATTGCAATAAAGTTTTTGAAAGACCTTTGATTATTGGCATAGCTTGTCCTTTTAAAAGTTTATTGCATTAACTCTTTTTCTAATAACCTTTTAATGAACTTTCTATGTTTGTCTTTTTTAGTCCCCTATGTTTAATGACTTTTTATTTTAAACCTTAGATATGTGTTATAGTTTTAGACTTGTGTTTTTTTTAATATTTGCAGTGTAATATTTTTTATCTATTTAAATGTTAATGTCAATTATTATAATATTTGTGTACGAAATATTTTTAAAAATATTAAGTTTTATAAGATGTCAAAAAATTGTTAATTTATATATAGGAGGTATTTATGAAACATTTAAGATACATAAAGGTAAATTAAAAATATTGTAAAAGAAAAATCTTTTGTAAAAGGTTAACCATTGGAGATGTTATTTATTAATAGTTTTTTGGTTAGTGAAATGTTGATGTAGTAAAAATAATAAGCTTTTGTGAAGTGAACCATTGGAGATGCTCTAAGGGTTGTTTTTTGCAAAATACTTAATATACCATTTTCAATTAATTATTATAAAAATGGCGTAACCAAAAACTACTTTGTCTACCTCAAAACATCATCGTCTATATATATAATCAATAATATTAATCATCTGAGTTCTAACAACTCAAATACAAACCACCATTGACAACCCAATGACTCGATCAACCGCCATTGTTAGCAACACATTCTTGAGCTTCTTGTTAATCTTTTCTAGATTAGCGTGTTTAACAAATGCTAAAACTCACTACCATGCCTTTATTGTATGTGTTTTTTCTTCTTTCTTGAAATGTTACTATATATTCTTCATATGATACTAACTATTCCGCATGGGAATAGGTTCAAGAAACGAAAGTGGAGCGATTGTGTAAAACACATAATTCTATTACGGTTAACGGGCAGTTTCCGGGCCCGACATTGCAAGTTAACAATGGAGACAGTTTAGTGATTAAGGTCGTCAACAAGGCGAAATACAATGTCACCATACATTGGTATAATAAAATGCATATTACCTTATATATACAATTTCCATACAATATTACTGTTCATTAAAGATAAAACGCCGTTCCGTTATTTACATGCCGTGTGCTTATAAACCTTTACAATTCAGTAATCTCACGCGCCCTGCTTTTCTTTTTTAATTCTTGCATCATCATCATTTATCACAACTACGTATTTCGTTTATATTTTATAGGCTTGATGAGAATATGTATATTTCCAGTTTCAAACCTTCATGTTTTGGCTATTATAAACAACCCCTTCACATAACCTATAACTACAAGTCAACAGTCAAGCATTTGGAATGTTTCTTAATTTTAACACTAAGTTAAATTTCAAATTTACTCATACAAGTTATAAATTTCTTAATACATTAATTAAATAATTATAAATTTTCTTTTAAGTAAATCAAGTGCTGTAAAAAAAGAGTTTAAAATTGTGGCGTATTTTTAACTGAATCCTAAACTTTTTAATGAAATGAAAACCAATAATTATCGGTTTTTTGCGCATGAGCACATTATTAGTATATATATATATATATATATATATATATATATATATATATATATATATATATATATATATATATTAATAATTATGTAATAAATAAATAAATTCATATTGTAAATATCATTTTTATTATTATTAATGCAAACAAAAAACGTAAATAAAATTCGCAACGGAGTACGAACTATACTATACTCGTTTTACACATTTATTAAGGGGCCGTTTGATAGTTGCTTAGTGAGTTAGTGCATATATATATAAATGTAGAGTAAAAACAATAGTATAGATTAGAATTCAGAAAAATATTCAACTGATTATTCCAATGTGTCAAATACACTTTAAATATGACTCACATTTTTGAATGGGCCTAAAACGACAAACGGGCCAAAAACTGGCCCTAAACAAAGTTCAGAATTTTAACGAAAAAACACAAAAACATAAAATAAGTGTCCAAAACAAGGCTTTTTGGGCCGGTAAGTTGGGTAAACCCCTTACGACTATTTATCACGTCGTAGTCTTCGTGTCGAGCTTCGTTTTGGTTACTCGTGGGCCTGAAAAGGAGAACCGAGCAAAAAGTTATGGCATTTTTACTAAAGCCCATTTTCTCACGCGTTCATGGGCTTCCATAGGCCCGCTCCTCTATCATTGGGTTTGCATCAATTGACATCAGAAGCCTCCAAGAAGACGACCTCTTAATGAAGTCCATGGGCCTTCTTCTTCAAGGCATCTGATGTAGACCTTGATGTCAATTGAGTTAGAAATACTAAATGAGTTAGTTGGTTTTTTTAATCTGGCTTCCATCTTGCAAATAAAGCATACGTAGGTAAACCTTTTGAAATGATTCCCTTATTTTCGTGTCCAGACTAGCAAAATTGGTTTGGACCGAGTTCGATATGCAGACCTAGCTACTTAGACGAAATTGAGGAAAACAAACATGCCGACTCGGACCGAGTCCGAAGCAAGTCAAACGGCCCCTAGCTAGGTTAGTTAGTTACTTAGTTTCAGGCTGAAAATATGTTTTTTTTTTAATATATTTCCAGGCATGGCGTGAGACAGATTCGGACAGCATGGGCGGATGGACCCGAGTTCATCACTCAATGTCCGATTAGGCATGGAAAAAGTTATACTTATAAGTTTACAATTTCGGGCCAAGAAGGAACATTATGGTGGCATGGACATAGTTCATGGCTTAGAGCAACTGTTTATGGTGCTATCGTTATTCACCCGAAGCAAGGAGATTCTTATCCCTTTCCTAAACCTAATCGCGATAAGGTCATTATACTTGGTATGCACTTCAAAACTCAAATAAAAACTAGATATAGCAATTTCGTCACACTTACCTTGAATTTGGTTTTATTTTTTATCAAGCCATGAGTCATCTAAGAACATCATCCATGCGTGCCCAACAAATTTATACAAGGATTGCATTTATCCACGCAATATTGCGGGTTTTAAATTGAAGGTTTTTCTATAGTTTGAGATTAATGTTTGGTTATTATTTTATTTAAATTCTTTTTCTTGTATATATGAAAAAAAAGTTGTATATGCTCATATAAATTGTCCTTACAATAACAATTTTACTATGATTGTTTTTTAAAATCTCAAATATATAATATGAAATAGTTGAAAATACATATTATACTACCTCCGTATCAAGATAAGTGATACACTTAAGGATTCACGGTTTTTAGGCAAAAGATTAAAATGTGGGTTAAGATGGATTAAACTTCAATTGATATTTAACATTGTTTTTTTTTTTTGTGGTATCTTGAGTTCCGACTCGCTTTACGAGCCGACTAATCGCAGGGTGACCACCCACTTTGTGGGTAGCCCGGAGTCAGCATAGGTGAACCTCTGTGGCTACAAGTGGGTTTTACTTTTGCTCCTAGCGGGGATTGAACTCGAGACCTCCTGGGAATTTCACCCTAGACCTCCTAGGAATTTCACCCTTTAGGAGATCAAGTTCAACCACTAGGCCACCACCGTTGTGATTTGTTTGATAATGTTTTCTTATTCAAGATCCTATATTATTATATCATATATTATAAAAATTATGGTAATAATTTTAGTTTGGGTTAATAATGATTTTGGAATCCATATTGTCGGAGGCAAGTGTTCCATTTGGGGAATACGTTTTAGGGTTCAATTTTGAAAGTTTGGCAACAGGATCGTAAACATGTGATGAGCTAGTCGTTATTCTTGAACTAAATTTTTAAATAATAATAATAATAATAATAATAATAATAATAATAATAATAATAATAATAATAATAATAAGTATTAACCATATGCCAAATCATTAAATATGTGACGTCTCATTCAATTGACCACTCGGATTGGGAAACCAGAAGGTAGTTAGTGTGAATGAGCCAGTTAGAATAGTGATTATAACTCGGTCGGAACCGATGGTTTAAAAAAAACTATGTTCGAATTGGCTGATTCAATCGGCCAGTCGAACCGGAAAAAAGTGACTTTTCTAAAAAGTTAGGTAAATAAAATAAAATATGAATTTTTTATATAGATTTTGGAATCTAAAAATATTAAATTTAGTTGGAATAGCTTTTGGATTTTATTGGATTTGTTTTAAAATGTTTATTTCATCATAAATATTTAATAGTTTCATCAGGTTCAACTGGTCAGATTATCCGGTCCAACCTTAATCAAGATACTGACTGGTTTAGTGCAAATATCAATTTTTAAACATTGTATTTTAGCTTAATTAAATTATTACCGCAACTTTGTACCCAACTCTTCTTGTAAAGATCGCCAAAATCTCGAGGTAAACCTCGCGTCTCTATCGGACACAATCGATAACGGAACCCCGTGGAGTCGAACCACCTCATCAACATACAACTTAGCCAATTTCTCAAGTGGCAACGTTTCCCGAATGGCTAAAAATAACGCACTCTTGGTCAACCGGTCAACTATGACCCAAATGGCATCGTGACCCCTACTCGTCTTCGGTAAACCTACTATGAAATCCATAGTTATATCTTCCCACTTTCCGGCCGGTACAACCAATGATTGAGCTACCCCATACGGTACTTGATGCTCGGCTTTCACTTGTGCACACGTGGCACACTTAGAGATATACTTGGCCATTCTCGCCTTCATTCCGGGCCACCAATAAACCCGTTTCATATCTTGGTACGTCTTTGTACTTCCCGGGTGAATCGAATACTTTGACTTGTGCACATCATACAACAACTCCTTTCGGATGCCACCGAACTTAGGAACCCAAATACGACCACCTACGGTCTTCAACCCTTGTGCATTTTCGAGAAAATGTTGGTTCTTGCCTAACCGTTCTTGTCTTAACTCGTCTTTTCCCATAACCTCTCGTTGGGCCTTCTTGATTCTTTCGATGATGCTCGAGACGACTTCTATACGTGATAAAATTCCTCGGTTCGGGTTTTCATAAACTTTTCGGCTCAAGGCGTCGGCTACTACATTAGCCTTTCCCGCATGGTACACAATCTCACAATCATAATCGGCAATCAACTCGATCCATCTTCTTTGTCGCATATTAAGATCCTTTTGAGTAAACACGTATTGTAAACTTTTATGATCCATGTACAACGTACACGGAGTACCGTACAAATAATGTCTCCACAACTTCAAAGCAAATATAATCGCCGCCAACTCCAAGTCGTGTGTCGTGTACCTCAATTCCGCATTCTTCAATTGTCGTGAGGCATACGCTATCACTTTACCTCGTTGCATCAACACACAACCGAGCCCTTGATTCGAAGCATCACTATAAACCACAAAGTCTTCCATACCATCCGGTAACGTAAGGATCGGCGCGTTACATAACTTTTCCTTCAACAAATTAAACGCCTCTTCTTGCTTCTTCTCCCACACAAACTTCTCACTTTTTCTCGTTAACTTCGTGAGTGTGATCGCGATTCTCGAGAAGTCTTGTATAAATCTTCGGTAATAACCGGCTAATCCAAGAAAACTTCTTACTTCGGTAGGTGTTCTCGGAGGCTCCCAATTTGACACCGCTTCAATCTTGGACGGGTCAACTTTAATACCATCACACGTCACCACGTGACCTAAGAATTGCACTTCCCGCAACCAAAATTCACATTTTGAGAATTTGGCATACAACTTCTCCCGTTTTAACACATCTAACACAAGCCTCAAATGTTTCTCGTGTTCCTCCTCGGTTTTCGAATAAATCAAAATGTCGTCAATGAACACGATCAAAAACTTATCAAGGAACGGTTTACAAACCCGATTCATCAAATCCATGAAAATGGCCGGCGCGTTTGTAAGACCAAACGGCATCACTAGAAATTCATAATGACCATAACGTGTACGAAAAGCCGTCTTCTCGGTGTCGCCTTCTTTCACCCGAACTTGGTGATAACCCGACCTCAAATCAATCTTCGAGAAATAACTAGCACCTTGCAATTGGTCGAATAAGTCATCAATTCTCGGCAACGGGTAACGGTTCTTAATAGTTACCTTATTCAACTCTCGGTAGTCGATACACATTTTCATCGAACCGTCTTTCTTCTTAACAAATAACACCGGTGCACCCCATGGTGACGAACTCGGACGAATGAAACCTTTATCTAACAAATCTTGCAATTGAGTCATCATTTCACGCATCTCGGTGGGAGCTAAACGATATGGAGCACGAGCAATCGGCGTCGCCCCCGGAACTAAATCAATTTTAAATTCGACTTGTCTCTCCGGTGGTAAACCGGGCAAGTCATCGGGAAATACCTCGGGGAAATCCCGAATAATTTTGACGTTATCCATCGTCTTCTTTTCTTTTCGACCATCTAATACATATGCAATAAACGATGCACAACCCTTCGATATACTTTTCCTCACCTTAATGGCGGTAATCACATTAGGCATGTGATGTCGTTTCTCCCCATACACATATACTTTCTCATTCTCGGGTGTCCTAATCGACACTATTTTCTTTCCACACAAAATCTTGGCTTGGTGTATACCCAACCAATCCATACCAATAACCACATCAAACGCCCTAATTCCCATAGGCAACAAATCTACCTTAAACTTTCTACCGTTTATTTCTATTTCACAATTTCTATAAATACATTCAACCATAGACGTTTTCCCGTCGGCTACCTCTATCTCATAAACCTCATCTAGCCTTTCGAACGGCACATTCAATTTACAACCGAACTCATAAGACACAAACGAATAATTGGAACCCGAATCAAACAAAATATGAGTTGGCAAGGAGTTAATGAATAGAGTACCTGACACCACATCGTGTGCCTCCTTCGCCTCCTCCCGAGTGAGTTGGAAGGATCGCCCCTTCACCTTAGCCGGCTCCACTTTCTTTTGAGCCGTGGACACCACCGATTCGGTCCCCTTCTTCGGGCACACATTGCTATAGTGCCCCTTCTCGTGACACGAGAAACACTCAACGTCGGCCAACGACTTGGCCCTACAATCTCGGGCTATGTGCCCCGCCCTTCCACAACTAAAACAAGATTTCGACTCTCCTCGGCATATGCCGGTATGATTCTTCCCGCATTTCTTGCACGGGCCAACACTACCTTGTTTAGAGAAGCTCGATGTGAACTTCCCCTTTTTGAACGAACTAGAGCCGCTCCCGGCCTTTCTTTTCTCGCCCACATGGGCCCTCTCGGAAACACGTGCCTCATTTACCTCCTCAACACCCCGGGCGGCACTAATGGCCTCATCAAGTGAAATCGCCCTCTTAACTTCCAATTGGTAGTCCCACGGTAACCCACTAGCATACCAGACTACCCTCAACCTCTCATCCGAGTAGGTTTTAGCAACAAACGGAAGCAATCCCGTGAACTCCCTCGAGTACTCTTCAATCGACATATCACCCTTCTTAAGGGTCACAAATTTCTCGTGCATCTTTTCTAAATCCCATTCAGGACAAAATTTCTTTTTCAACCTCGTGGTAAACTCATCCCACGACATCTTCTCAATCACCTCCCTCCCGAGGGTCTCATACACGATATCCCACCATACCATAGCATCTTCTTTCAATAGTTGTGACGCATACGTCACCATGTCGGCATCCTTACACTTACTACTACCGATAACCCTCTCAGTCTCTCGGATCCACCTCATAGTTACTTTCGGGTCCGAACTACCCGTATACACATTTGGCTTACAAGCCATGAAGGATTTAAACGAACAACCCTCTTTCACAATGGGCCTAGCCCTAGCATCACTTTGGCCACCCGTGGAGGATTTCCCCTCCCCGGTGCCACTACCCCCAGTTCTCTCATCCGATTTAGCCTCGGATTCACGGTCTCCACCCGATTTTTCACGGTCTCCAATAATTCGGTGTACTTCATCGGCCACCGTTCCCTTGATTTGATCAAGGAAAGTTTGGAGATCCGCCATGGTTACCGGAGTTCTATTAGCTCCGACTTCCGATTCACCATCCCGGTGCATCGATGGTTGACTTCCTTGTTCAACCAATACCTCGACATGAGGTATCTCTTCCTCCCGGCCCTCCGGGGCTTTACCACTTCTTCGCGTGGTCACCATTTCTTTCAATCAAGACTATACGAAAGACATTTAACATTTAGTACCTTGTGTACAACCCATTAGTCACATAAGACTCAATATCCATAATCATATCAATTCTCATTGGTCCCCCTAGGTTCAACCCTAAACTTAATATAAAGTCTCAAGGTCAACCTATGATCTTAAGGAATCTTATATTCCTAATGCTACAGTCTAAGACTAGGATGGTCATCCAACCTAATTCACTTAAACAGTAGCTCTGATACCAAGTTGTAACACCTCAATTTTTAATACAAAATATTGGCCAAAATAAAACATTTTTCATAAATAGAAGAACTATTCCAAAACATGGATTTACAAAAACCTTTGGTATGAAATCAAAGTATAAAGTTTCGGTGTTACAAAATATATCAAAACCAAAGCTAAGCATAAATCCAATCTAATGCTCTTCTATTCTAGGCCCCGCATCTCTATCCATGTGTACCTAAACCTTCGATCCCGAACCTGAGTACATAGCAAAACAAAACAAGGAGTACGTGAGACAAAACGTCTCGTGAGCTACATGGGTTTAGACCCGATAATAAAATGAAGTGTCACGTTACATAAAACCAATCAATATACATATATATATCCAACTATCCAGTCTAGTCACCTTAGTATGACCCTATCAACCTTGCTTACCTAGCAATCACGTCTAACTATCGGGTTGCCCCCGAACTAGCTAGAATCACATACATATCTAGTTATCGGGTTGCCCCCGAGCTAACTAGAAACAAGGTACCAGCAATAGGATCGCCCACGCTACCGATACCTGTCTTGCCCACCGGAATACGTCCAATGAGTAAGACTACTAACGTAGAAGAGTCGATGGGAAATCCATCCCAACTGCCCTCAATCCACACCTCATGATCGGGAGTCGCCCGTATCATCACATCATCTCAATCTCATCATAACCCTATGGTTATGCCAATCTAGCTCTCGGCTATCACTTTCATCATCAAGCAAGTTAGTCCAACATTATCGGTAATATCTATCATTAACTCAAAATGATATAAGTCTACACATATAAGCAAATAGACCGTAACACAAGTAATGAAAATATTTAAAAGGGCTATGTACTCAATAAATTCCGCACGTACTCACCTTAGCAATAAAATGCTCCAACCGTATTCTTGACACCAAAACTCTTGCTTCCACAATTCGGTCAAACTTCCAAGACTTCACCAAAAGCCTAATTCAACAATCATACAATGTTCAACATCTCATACTACCAATAATGTATCCATTTATCACTAGATACCATCAACTAACACTTTCCCCCAATTATGGTGATTTACCAACCTTAGGTTTAACCAACCCTTAAGATTCTTACCAATCGAAATCATACACTTGTTTCCTTTGATAATATACCATCTATTAAGTGTATACACCATTTATATCACCATAAACCCTAACCCCAAGAACTAGGGTTTCAAACCCAAGCCTCTAAACCCATAGATCTAAAGCTACAACTACAAAGGATTGAAGATATACCTTTAATCTTCAACTAGGAGTGAAGAATCACAAGATTTGACCAAGAAATCTGCTCCAAATGATGCTTTACACTCAAAATCGTTCACAAACTCGAGTGGGAGAAAAACTAGGGTTTTGGATGCATTAAATGACATGAAACCCGACTTTAATGCTTTCAGCGACGGAGTTCGCGTCGCTATCTACAAGATAGCGGCGCTATCTCGATGCCCGCCAGAAATCGCGACGGAGGTAGCGTCGCTATCTCTGGCGCTATCTCAACTTCGCGTTTCGACCAAATCGCTATTTCGGTCCGCTGTTCGAACACCACAAGATCGCGTCGCTATCTTCAAGACAGCGGCGCTATCTTGCCCTTATGCAGCAAGGCTGCAACTTTTGCTTCACGTTTCGACCCGGTTTCGCCCATAACTTTCTCATACGGTCTCCAAACGACACGAAACCAATTCCTACGTTCTTTAAACGATTTATCAATATTTATCATATTTTTATACATTTTATTTATTCACAAATTTCGGGTCGTTACAAGTAGTCTTATATCGTCGGTCTAATAACGTCTAAATATACATTCGAGCTTTTCAAGGTGAACTTGAGTTCTAATCAATCGTTGTTTGTGTGTGTTTGGGATTTTCAAGCCGAACCTGAATCATTTTTTAGCCTTCATCTTGAAAGCTCATCGAGTTTTAGCCTAGCCTAAGTTTCGTCAATAGTTGTGTATGTATACATAAAAGTTATTAACTAGTTGGTCTACATCAACTGACCATCAAGGGAAAAGGGGGGAGTGGGTTCCTTCATAAGATCTCAGATTCGAGTGTTATTGAAAGTTTTTCCTCATACGAATTGATGGTGAACTTTATTCCTCATAGATATAGGGCTTGAGGAAAAACATATTACACCTATGAAACCACTAATTAAAACATACATTAAACAAGAAACATTTGAGCTATAAATAATAAAAATTGTGGACATCCATGTACCTTAATCTGGATTAAGATTGATTCTTGTAATAATAGTTGACCTAAATTTCTAGCTTTGGGGATATAGACAAAAGCTCTAGTCATAGTCAAAGTCAAAGGAACTCATCTCCACTCCCACACCCAAGGTCGTTACTTTTTGCTTCAAAACTCAGTTGGATTCCCGACAGAATCTAATAAAAATGCCTCCAATTTCCTCAATCGCTCACACAACCCCTTTCTTATTTTCAGCATCTTTCTTCCGCTCCATACAAAAACCCTAACCTTTTCCAATTTGAAACCCTAGAAATCAATTTACCCCTTTTCTGGGTTTCGTTTCTTGGAACCCTAGAAAAATCAAGAACTAGGGTTTTGTTTTTTCACCTGTTAATTTCAAAATGCCAATGTTTGCAGCAAATTACGAAAAACCCTTTATACTACTCTCGAAACCCTAGAAAACCATAAAAGGGTTTTATTTGTCTTAAATACTTGTTTTTTCAAACGATTTTTATATGGGTTTTTGCTAATCTTGTTTAATTAGGCAAAAATCAAGAAAAGTGTGTGCTTTATGCTCAATTTTTCGTTTTTTGTTCTTTTTAATTGTTGCTGATAAACCCAATTTGTAGTTTCTACTAAAACCCCAGAAAGATCAAGGAAAAAGATTATCTTTTTCTTTTTTCTTATAATAATTTGGGGGTCTTAAGGTCAAATTGTGTTAATTTTTGGGCAAAAAAAAATGGAGGATTGTGATCAAAGTAAGGTGTTTGTTGGTGGGATTTCATGGGAAACAACAGAAGATGTTTTAAGAGACCATTTTGAAAATTATGGCACCGTTGTTAATTCGGTTATTGCGAAAGATCGAACAACTGGTAGCCCACGTGGGTTTGCTTTTGTTTCGTTTTCAGATGCATCAGCTCTCGATAAAGTTCTTGTTGATACGCATACAATTCTTGGAAGAACGGTTTGTTTTCTTTTAATTAATTATTTAATTTGTTTATATTTGCTTTTTTCTTGGTTGAATTGTGTTGACTAATGATTATACTGCGTACTTAATGCATAATTGTATAGTTCTTATTCCTTGTTTGACTTTTGTTGACTTTTGAGCGTTATGTTAGTTGTTTTTCGAACTTAAATTTAGAGGTGTTCAATTCCAAACACCCACTAGATACTCCGAATTCGGATTGCTTCGAATTTGAAATCCAATCCAAACACCCCCTTTAAGAAAGATTAGGTTTTGGCTCAACCAAGATGTTGGTAAAAGTATGAAGCAAATATTTTTGGTGTTATAAAGCTAAAAACTAAAGGGTAGACAACAGATTGCAAAATATGAGCTATTTTGAACAAATTGTGGAAATCCATGAACCTTTTTTGAGCTATAAATTAGGCTTGTGCACGGTCCAATAACCGAAACAAACTGAGAAAATAGTTTTGGCTAGATAGATGACCGGACCGAGAACCGGTGTTTTCCAAAAAAAATTGGACTCTTACAAGTAATCAGTTTGTTTGTCAAATATGATTACAAAAAAGTGGTATTATTTCAATAATAATCTAATTAATTTAATAAAATGATTTTGAAGATTTTATGTATTGAAAATAAACTTAGGAGTTAGGATGATTTTAAGCCCGTTCGACTCATTTGACCTGTTTTTTTTAACCTTTTTATTTATTTATAATTTTCTCGTTTAACCCGTTCGACTCACCATGAAATATGAAATGAAATAGTCAACATACATTTTTTAATAAAAAAATTTCATGATTACCTATTTGATAATTTCTGATAGGTCGAAGTGAAAAAGGCGGTACCACGGAGCGAACAAAACCAAAATCAACAGGAACAAAACCGAGGGCAAAATAGGAATTGCAGAAATAACACTACTAAAAACAACAATGATAACTTAAAAACTAAAAAGATTTTTGTAGGCGGATTATCAGCTAACTTAACCGAAGATGATTTCAAATTCTACTTTGAAAAATTCGGTAGAATTACGGATGTTGTTGTAATGCACGATAACGTGACACATAGACCCCGAGGTTTTGGATTTATAACTTTTGACACCGAAGAATCCGTTGAAGAAGTAATGCAAAAAAACTTCCATGAATTATGCGGTAAGCTTGTTGAGGTTAAACGGGCGGTCCCTAAAGAAATTAGTGGCGGCACTACTGGCGGCGTAACAGGCGGCGTTAGGGATTCGAACTTTTCCGGTCACCAACAGGCTCAGTTTGGACCTAGATATGATGTTCTTCCCGGTTATGGACCGTTTCCGGGATACGGTGGTTATCCGTACGGTGGCGGTGTGTTTGGTGGCGGTTTTCCGGTTGGTGGTTTTGGGTTTTCGCATAGGGTTCCGTGGGGAGGTGGTCCGGCAATGGTTGGTATTAGAGGTGGTCCGGTACCGGTGACGGTTTTTCCGGCGGCTTACTTGAACAATGGGTTAATGGGTATGGCGGCTAACGGGTATAATGGGATTGTGGGGCCTGCACCGGTCGGGATGGTGAGTCAACTCGGTGGTGGTGGTGGTGGTGAGCAACTCAGGGGAAATGTTGTAGATAACAATTCTTTGGGGTTAACTGGTGGGGTGGATAGTGAAAATAACCAAAGTGGTGTTGTTGGAGGTAGTATGGATTGACATACTGATTTGGATTTGGGGTTTGGGGGTATTTTGGTAATTTTACCATTGATATCCTTTTGTTTAGATGTCTCTAACTTTGTGATAAAAAAAGATGTTGGGTTCTTTGTATCATTTCTAGTTTTAATAATTCATGTATTATGGATTTGGGTTTGTGTAATATAGTTATTTTAATTTGTGTTTATTTGGTTATACTTAAACGATCATAATTTATTTGGCTTTGGGTACAACTAAAAAGTTATCATTACTTTCTGTCAGTGTTTTGAAAACTGTTTACCCGGGTGAGAGAACGGGTCAAAATTACTGGTTTTTTTGCTTAGAATTGACCCTGTTTGACCAGGATGTGTATCGTGAAAACTAACGACTCGCTCACCTGGGTTGACCCGGTTTTACTATTTTTATTTCAACTGTATTACAGGTAGTACAAACTTTACTGCATGAGGTATACATATCTTTTATATAGTATTTTCTATATGCTCTTAGTTGATCTGGGTTGACCCATCAGTTGAATTGCTTTTTAGACATGTTATATCAAACGTGACAATTTTAGAATTATTGTTTAGTTATCCTGATTTGACCCTTGAGTTATTCTAGCTTTGCTAAGGCCCTCCCTGTAATTAGAAGAAAAAAATAGTTTTAAAGCAAAGTTCGAAATTTGTAGTTTTCTTCAATATGACTAAAATTTTCTCGAAATAAGTACTTGTTCTATAAATAAGTAAACATCATGAAATTTGTCTTCACAAATACGTCAAGACATTTGTGGTGTAACATCATTGATGTCTTACAAGAGCAAGTGGGGAATGGTTGCATTATGTTGTCATTATTGTTTAAATGGTTGCCTTGTAATGTAAACACATTTGAATATCTAATGCTAAATCAGTGAAAGTTTGACTAGCGCAGTCCTAAAACCAAACCAAACCGAACCATAATATATAATTACATAATACTCGCTGCCGCATTGCACGAATACCATTCTAACATGTCAAAAGTAGGGGTGAGCGCGGTCCTAAAACCGAAACGAACCGCAATCGATTGAACTGAAACCAAAAGCGATGAATTTTCAAAACCAAAACCAACCCGATAGCATGTTTTCGGTTTTGGTTCGGTTCGGTTTCGGTTCTGGCTTTTTAGGCCAAATGCTCATCCTTATCCGAAACCGAACCGAAACCAAAAACGATGAATTTTCAAAACCGAAACCAAACCGATAACATGTTATCAGTTTCGGTTGGTTTTCGGTTCGAATCGGTTTTTTCGTTCCAAATGATCACCCCTAGTCAAAATTAGATGTCCAACATTTTTAGTAAGCATTCTAACTCTGATCTTAAATGATAGTAAGTGTAACCGAAGTATTAAAGCTGATCAAAATAACCTACATTATAGAGTTGCTAACAAACCGACAATCAACATAAAACATTTTAGTTTCTAAAACTAGATACATACTTTATTTTCAAACTTAAAGCTATTAATTGAAGTTTTGAACTTGAATTTGACTCATTTTCTTAAGTGTCATTCCCACTTATTTGCCTACGAGTTGCTGGCTCGATCGGTTTATCGGCCAACGTCATGATATCTGAACAAATAGGTAAGTCTTTTGGCGGTTGTTCTAGCGTCTCTAGAGGTCCAACGCCGTTATCTACTATAAACACCATGTCTAGTCCCAAGTCAATATGATTGTCTAAATGACAGTGCATAAGCCAAGTACCTGAAAAATAATCAACATTTAGCAAGGTTATTGTAAGCAATCTTTTAAGAAACGGTTTTTGCATTGAACCGATCAGTGTTTTGAATAGTCGAACTGGATGAATCCGTTGAACTAGATGAATCCGTTGGTTGAAGCGGATGATAATGTTGAGTATTTATGGTACAATATATATATGTAAATTGTGTAACTAGAAGAAAAAAAAAACAAATTCCATTAATAATTAAACAAAATCATCCAAAACATAGTTTCTACTTAATTTAATACTTTTAAATTCAAAAATCTATTTAAAAAGCTCATATTTTTATTTTTTGTAAATTGATTTATTTTTCCGGCCGGTTTGTTTAACCGGATTTTTAAGTACCTTCTCATTTCTTAGTTCGACTGGTATTACCGACCGATTCAACCAGATTTTTGAAACATTGATTGTAAGTTAAATATGTCATTGTGTTTTTAATCATATATATATAATATATTCTTTACCCGGATTATCTGCAACAAACCGAATAACTGCCCAGCCGTTGGTAGGTACACCAACTGTATTTCTCTGAGGTGGATCAACAAGGTTAAATTTAGCCGGGTCGGTTTTCGGGTCGAAGTTCCCGAACCCTTGTCCAATTACATAGAAATCATATCCGTGAAGATGCATCGGATGGTTATCGATTGTGACAATACTCGTTCCTTGGAATACTATTTGCACATTTGCTCCATATTTCAGTTTATAAACCTTGGTTCCAAAGATAGGTTGCGAAAGAGCAGTACCACTCACGTTACCCGTGTAATCAAACTCCACTAGAGGCTTCGCGGGGAAATCGGTGGTGAAAACCCCCGGGATCCCGTAATGGTGTGCTTGTAACAAGGAGAAGTTTGTCGGGAACACAAACGACACGTTGTTCATACTCGCAGCGTAGCGGGTCATCTCGAGTACGGGTGCTTGACAATTACTCGGGTTAGCGTTTGGTGGACATTTATAGAGGTTAAGAGACACCGTCATGAAAAGATCTTCATCGATATTTTTAGGAACTCGGGTTTCTCCCGAGCTCCTAAAGCTAGCGGTGAAAGCCGTGACGGTTTGCGTGTCGTTATAAGCGGGGAGTGTAGGCATGATCGGGT
This sequence comes from Calendula officinalis, assembly GCA_963853835.1. Taxonomy (NCBI): domain Eukaryota; kingdom Viridiplantae; phylum Streptophyta; class Magnoliopsida; order Asterales; family Asteraceae; genus Calendula; species Calendula officinalis. Next base: position 88,021,140 of record OY970823.1, read on the forward strand.
TTGAAGTTGCGTTTTTTGCGGTTTCGTATTCGAGAATTGCGGTTGTGGTGGTGTTGTCATAGAGCGCGGGTATTTGGCTTACGTACGGGCTGGCGGCTATGTAATATCGACCCGCGGGCTGGTCACATTGGATGAGTACATCCGTGGTTTGGCCCGGTCCAAGCATGAGAACATTTGTGGTGAAAGGTTTGATATATGAAGCATCAGCTCCCACAACAGTGAAACTATGATTGGCGATTTTGAAAAAAAGTTGTTGCATCAATGCTGCATTGATCACCCGAATAAGGTTTGTTTCTCCCGAATTCACTGGAACTATGACAGTATCTACATTCAAATAACCGCTTATTTATATGCATCTCAATCATGAAAGGAAATTATATTTATATGCACTTTTGTTTTAAATATAAGCAGGTGATTTTTACCACGTGCGACATTGCGAGTAATTTTCATATTATACTCAAAACACTAACCGAACCGATGTTTATACATCACTTAAGATATTATTTTATATTAACAAAACAAAATATAGATTCAAATATATTGATGATGAGCAAAAAAACCCTTTAAGGCCACGAAAGTTCACCCACGCCAACTCTGGGCTACCTACAAAACGGTGTCGTCGTGTGATTTGGGCTATTGATAGGTTTTTAAATCCGTCAGAAGCACCGCATCGTAATAACGAAAAAAAAATGAAAAATTTACCATGTGGGGAATTTTTTTGAGCAATAGCACGTGCCATTGCGGGACCCATAACAGGTCCGCCCCTGGGTGGGAAAGTAAGCATTTTGGAGAATTTGACTAGTTTTAACTGAGTTTCCGTGTTTTTACCGAGTTAGATGAGTTTGACTTAGTTGGATGAGTTTTGAATGATCTGGTCGAGTTTTGATCGATTTTTGTTTTGATCGATTTTTATTTTGACTAAGGTTTTTGACCGGGTTAGCAACAACGCGGTTCGATACAATACCACCGAGTACCCAGCTAAGTTGACCGAGTTTTACAACACTAATTATATGGTTCTTTATGCTGATTTTTTATAATTCTGTCAAAAACATAGGCTAATTAGATTTGCAACGAAGCACAACATTAATACCTTATTTTCAAAATCAAATAATATACCGCTTTTATGCAATTGAAATTATGTTTTCCAATTTGTGTAAAGAATGCAAACCTTTGTCGGAGCAATTATAAAGATCACCGGGTTGACCATTGATGGTATGTGCAGCAGAAAGACGTGGAATTCCACCGGTTCTTAGGGCTTCCCTTGCAACTTCAATAGGGTTTGCATCCCACCATTCACCTAATTATCAATTGCATCGTATTATTAGAGTCGACAAAATAGAATATACTAATAGTCTTGGCATTAGAGTGTAATTAGTCTTAATTAATTCTTAGTATAAATACTTGTATAAGTCTAATTACAACAAAGTTTTGCAACTCTAATGACTCTCATCTAATCATACTAATCTCTAACTTCTATATGTTTAATCATAGATTAATCATGAATTATATGTTCTCAATTCCGAAATTTTTTTTTAAAAAAAAGGAATTCCGTGAACAATTCCGATGTAAAAGTTCCGATAATACTTGTGTGAGTTAAAAAATAAAAAATGGGGCTTACAGCAGTGTACATTTGATGATCATAAAATTTCGTAAGCATATTTTTTAATGATATTTAGAGCATCTTCAATGAGAGGTTGAAGAAGAGGTTGATATTATTTGAATAACCTCTAAAATGATTTTTTACCATTGGAATGAATGATTTTTTAAGAGGTTGCTCCAACCACTTGATCTTCCCCAACCACTTGAACATTTTTCAATGTTTGATTCTTTCAGTCCCTATATTTAACAATTTTACATTTTAAACTCATGTATATATTTATATGTGAATCATTTATTATTTCTATAACTATAAATTATAACTTTATAATATTTCAATAATTTTTAGGGTCTAGCATTATAATAGTTATATAAAAGACATTTTAAAAAATTGTTAAGTTTTGTAATGTTATAAAAATTGTTAAATTAAATAAGTGAGGGGTATTTATAAAACATTTGATATAGTTAAAGGTAAATTAGTAATTTTTAAGAAAAAGTCTTTGAAAAGGTTAACCATTAGAGAGATTTTTGACTAATAGGTTATTTGATGATGTGACAAAAGTAATAAATCATTGAATAGGTTGACCATTGTGGATGCTCTTAGTAACTCTAACTTATACCATTTCAAAAAATGAATTAAATACGATTTTTGTTTAAATGAAAATTTTATGTTCATTAAATGCATCATAATATATGCGCCTAGGACATACATTAGAAAAACTCATAAAAAATTTATAAAATATTAATAAAATTATTTGAACTAATTTTACTTATTTGAACTATCAAACATAAATTTTTAAAAAGGGATTATTGAAAATTTGGTTTATCACCCGCAAACCGACGGTCAAAGTGAAAGAACGATTCAAACGGTCGAAGACATGTTGAGATCGTGTGTGTTAGACTTCGGTGGTAAATGGGATGAACATTTACCGTTAGTCGAGTTCTCGTATAATAATAGCTATCACTCGACTATTAAGATGCCGCCTTATGAGGCGTTGTATGGAAGAAAATGTAGAACTCCATCTTGTTGGTTGGAAGCGGGGGAGACGAAACTCACGGGTCCCGAGATCGTGAGAGTGACGAATGAAAAGATCGGTATTATTCAAACCAACATGAAAGTCGCCCAAGATAGACAATGAAGTTATTCAGGTTTGAAGAAAAGACCATACGACTTGGATGTCGGTGATATGGTCATGTTGAAAGTATCACCTTGGAAAGGTGTAATGCGGTTTGGTAAGAAAGGAAAGCTAAGTCCAAGGTATGTTGGACCGTTTAAGATATTGAAACGGGTCGGGCTTCAAGCGTTTAAGTTGGAACTCCCACCCGAGCTTCAAGGTGTGCATGACACCTTTCACGTGAGTTATTTGAAGAAGTTTATCGGGGAAGTTGAAAATATTATTCCATTGCAAGAGTTGCGGGTTGACGGCCCGAACCGGTTGATTGAGGAACCCGAGGCTATATTAGAAACGAAAACAAAGAAGCTTCGGAATAAAGAGATCGAGTTGGTATTGGTCAAGTGGAAGCACTCACTTGGGCCGAATTTGACTTGGGAAGTCAAGGACGAGATTCGGAAGAGGTACCCGGATTTCGTGAACTATGATGAGATTCCGAGGACGGAATCTTCTTAAGGGGTAGGTAGTTGTAACGACCCGAAATTTGTGAATAAATAAAATGTATAAAAATATGATAAATATTGATAAATCGTTTAAAGAACGTAGGAATTGGTTTCGTGTCGTTTGGAGACCGTATGAGAAAGTTATGGGCGAAACCGGGTCGAAACGTGAAGCAAAAGTTGCAGCCTTGCTGCATAAGGGCAAGATAGCGCCGCTATCTTGAAGATAGCGCCGCTATCTTGAAGATAGCGACGCGATCTTGTGGTGTTCGAACAGCGGACCGAAATAGCGATTTGGTCGAAACGCGAAGTTGAGATAGCGCCTGAGATAGCGACACTACCTCCGTCGCGATTTCTGGCGGGCATCGAGATAGCGCCGCTATCTTGTAGATAGCGACGCGAACTCCGTCGCTGAAAGCATTAAAGTCGGGTTTCATGTCATTTAATGCATCCAAAACCCTAGTTTTTCTCCCACTCGAGTTTGTGAACGATTTTGAGTGTAAAGCATCATTTGGAGCAGATTTCTTGGTCAAATCTTGTGATTCTTCACTCCTAGTTGAAGATTAAAGGTATATCTTCAATCCTTTATAGTTGTAGCTTTAGATCTATGGGTTTAGAGGCTTGGGTTTGAAACCCTATTTCTTGGGGTTAGGGTTTATGGTGATATAAATGGTGTATACACTTAATAGATGGTATATTATCAAAGGAAACAAGTGTATGATTTCGATTGGTAAGAATCTTAAGGGTTGGTTAAAGCTAGGGTTGGTAAATCACCATAATTGGGGGAAAGTGTTAGTTGATGATATCTAGTGATAAATGGATACATTATTAGTAGTATGAGATGTTGAACATTGTATGATTGTTGAATTAGGCTTTTGGTGAAGTCTTGGAAGTTTGACCGAATTGTGGAAGCAAGAGTTTTGGTGTCAAGAATACGGTTGGAGCATTTTATTGCTAAGGTGAGTACGTGTGGAATTTACTGAGTACATAGCCCTTTTAAATATTTTCATTACTTGTGTTACGGTCTATTTGCTTATATGTGTAGACTTATAGCATTTTGAGTTAATGATAGATATTACCGATAATGTTGGACTAACTTGCTTGATGATGAAAGTGATAGCCGAGAGCTAGATTGGCATAACCATAGGGTTATGATGAGATTGAGATGATGTGATGATACGGGCGACTCCCGATCATGAGGTGTGGATTGAGGGGCAGTTGGGATGGATTTCCCATCGACTCTTCCACGTTAGTAGTCTTACTCATTCGACGTATTCCGGTGGGCAAGACAGGTATCGGTAGCGTGGGGGATCCTATTGCCGGTACCTTGTTTCTAGTTAGCTCGGGGGCAACCCGATAACTAGATATGTATGTGATTCTAGCTAGTTCGGGGGCAACCCGATAGTTAGACGTGATTACTAGGTAAGCAAGGTTGATAGGGTCACACTAAGGTGACTAGACTGAATAGTTGGATATATATATGTATATTGATTGGTTTTATGTAACGTGACACTTCATTTTATTATCGGGTCTAAACCCATGTAGCTCACGAGACGTTTTGTCTCACGTACTCCTTGTTTTGTTTTGCTATGTACTCAGGTTTGGGATCGAAGGTTTATGTACGCATGGATAGAGATGCGGGGCCTAGAATAGAAGAGCATTAGATTGGATTTATGCTTAGCTTTGGTTTTGATATATTTTGTAACACCGAAACTTTATACTCTGATTTCATACCAAAGGTTTTTGTAAATCCATGTTTTGGAATAGTTCTTCTATTTATGAAAAATGTTTTATTTTGGCCAATATTTTGTATTAAAAATTGAGGTGTTACACTACTCGATCTCGACTCGTTAAAAGACCGATTAAAACTGAGTTAAACAATCTTAAGCTTAACTTAGAGCTCATTTATTAAACGGGTCTGAGTCTGAACTTTACACAATAGTTCACTTAGACTCATGAGTCTAAACGAGTTATATTTACATCCTATATTAAATATTATATTTAAATGTAATAATTATATATTTCGTGTATATTAGATGAGTAAATAAGCATTATCAAAGATATGTTTGAGCCTGACAAAAAAGTTTAACGAGGGGAGCTCAGCTCTATAAAATTAAAACGAGTCGAACTTGTCGAGCTCTAGCTCGGCTCATTTATACTCTTATTTTAAAACTTGGTAAACTTGATAATAAAAAAATCTAGGTTTCTATCAAGAACCCTAGCTTGAACCATCCATATTTTTCTTAAAGTAAAAAGTAAAAGTTTATCAAACAATTTCCTAAAATTTATTTATCCGTGATTATTTTTGTTACATACAAACCTCATTATCTATTACAAAACGATACCGTTACAAAGATGAAGACCAAAATGTACTCCCTCACTTGCTCATCGTTCCCCCCCGCCAGAAAAACCCTAACCAACTCCATCATCTCTTTCTGCCACCGAAACCTACCGAATAATACACTAATTCATCGGAAAGTTTCCTTTAATTCAACCGCCGGAGCTTCCGATTTGGATGACGAACCGCAAGGACAAGGAAATGCTTTTTCCGGTGGCCGGCAACGAACCAATTACGCCGGTGTTCGGCTCGAAGAGAACGTTGATGAAGTCGGAAAAATTAGGCTTGATACTTGGATTTCTAATAGGATATCTGGGATCAGTAGAGCTAGGGTTCAGTCAAGCATTCGGTCAGGGCTCGTTTCTGTTAATCAACGAGTTATTCTTAAGGTAAATTGTGCATTTCGTTTTCTAGATCGAAAACTTAGTTTTTAACTTCAAATTCTTAAGATTCAATTGATAAAAGTTACATGGAAAATGAATTGATACACAGGTTTTAGTTGAGAATTCTGTTTGGCATTGCTTTCATTGCGACTAATTAAATAATTAACAAAATAAGGATTATAATTATGATCACTTTTTGCCAAATACTTGGATATTATATTTCGATTATTATCTTAATACACAATTTTGTTTCAGGCCTCACACATTGTAAGAGAAGGTGATAAGATTGAATGCACAATATCTGAGTTACAACCATTAAAAGCTGAAGGAGAAGATATAGCTTTAGATATTGTTTATGAAGATGAACACGTATTAGTTGTTAATAAACCTGCACACATGGTAATCATGGCATTCTTTTTTAATTAAATTCACTTTCATAAATGGGTCGATTAGCTTGTTTTCAACCTTTTGTTTATTTATTTAATTTTTTTTCAATTTTGTTTCCAGGTTGTTCATCCAGCACCTGGAAATGCAACAGGAACACTAGTAAATGGCATTCTTCACCATTGCAGTCTCCCGACACCTTCATTTCAAGATCAGGAATTACTCTTAGATGCTGACGATTTTTCTGACAATGAGTTTGATGAACAATCTGCTGATCATCAAATTAACTCAAAGGATTTCAATATTCGCAGTAATGAAACATCAATTCGACCTGGAATTGTTCATAGATTAGACAAAGGAACTAGCGGATTGCTTGTGGTTGCAAAGGTAGTTACTTGGCTAATATAACTTGTCCATTTTTTTGAACGATTGTTTGACTTTTTGAACAGTCAACTTCTATTTTTCATTTTTCATTAAAAATTGCACTACATCTAAAGAAAATCGATGATCTTAACAGAAACGCCTCACGTATGATTTCATTTTTTTTCGTTACTATTACTTTTTTATTGACTTTTTTGGGGTCAACACAGGATGAGCATTCACACGCCCATTTATCTGAACAATTCAAGAAACACACAATCGAGAGGATATATGTGAGTCTGACTTGTGGAGTTCCATCTCCAGTTTCGGGTCGGGTCGATATCCCAATTGGTCGTGATTTGACAAACCGAATTCGTATGACGGCTGATACGGGTCCCACCAAATGTGGAAAGTCTCGCCATGCTGCTAGTAGGTGATTCAACCTCTTCTTTTCCGTACCCGTAAATTGAATATTCGCGGGTCGGGTTAGGTAATGGGTAGTTTTTAGCACCGTCGGACCCGTAAGTCCGTAACCACTGTTTTTGCTAATTGTAACAATAATTAAGGGAAAATTTAATAAAATATCAATATTCATTAGCTCATGGTCCGTTTTGCTAATTGTAACTTTTTTACGTTCGTCTTGGTAACTAATTACTACATAAATCCAAAACATCTACTTTGTTATAAAATAATTACTACATAAATCCAAAACATCTACTTTGTTATAACCATATAGGGACGGAAAAAAATTGCCAAATTAGCCCGGCTCAAAAACTTGTAATTACCAAAGCGTGCCTTAAAAACTTACAGTTACCAAAATGGACCACCGCCTAAAGTATTGCTATTTTATAACTTTTGCCCAATAATTAATGGTTGAAGAATACCTAAGTTTGTTGCATTAAATAAATTGAATCATCAGGTACAGAGTAGTTGAGATACTTGCTGGTGGTGCTTGTGCATTGGTTGAGTGGAGGTTGGAAACGGGCCGTACCCATCAGGTATTGTTTTTATCTATATAAATATAACTTTTTAAAGTCCGTTTTGTTAATCTAAATTGGTAATTAAGAAACGTAAAAATTACAGTAATAACCATGTAGGACAAAATAGAATTTTCTCTAGTTAAGTTATAGGGATGACAAAACTTTGATTACCAAGGTAGGTTGGCTCAAAAACTTGTAAATACAAAAAAAAAGTTAAAAAAAAATCTAAAGTATATTGCTATTTAATGACGTTTCACTAAAATATAATTAAATTGAAATATAATTAAAAATAAGATAAATGTCATGAAATAGCAATATACTTTAGATGTTTGGTAATTATAACATTCTAAGGTCCAGTTTGGTACCTAAAGTTTGTACCCCTATTACTTTTTACATATTTAACGTTATAAATTACCAAAACGAACCTTAAAAAGTTATAATCACCAAAACAAACCGCAATCTAAAGTATATTGCAAGTCTGCCCTATATCTGTATAATGTTTTATACATGAAAATCTGATACAAATTATTATACTGTATATTTATGGTGGTATTAAACAGATTCGAGCACATGCAAAGCACATGGGCATCCCATTAATGGGAGATGAGGTATATGGTGGTTCTAAAAACATGGCTCTATCACGCTTGCAGCTCAAAAACCCATCAAACTTACATGCTCAACTTTCACACCTTGTTGCCAAACTCGAAAGACCTAGTCTTCATGCGTTGACTCTCGGGTTAGTCAACTCAAACCCGTTTCTCCTTTGGCAAGATTGTAAAATGGGTGGGTCGGGCTGGTTGGTCAAAGCAAGTTTATTTCTTTGTTTTAGTACGGGTCAAAGAGTCATTATTGCAAAAATAGTATCATACATCCAGTTTTTTTTTTTTAAGATATTTTATTTATTATATATTGCAAAAAGCAATATTTTGCATGTTTAGCAGGTTCCCAGTCATTATTGCAAAATAGTAACATACATCCAGTTTTTTTCTTCTTTTTCAGATTTTTCATTAATATATTAAAAAAATAAAAACTTTCTAGTATAAAATGCCAAGTCATTTCCTAACTGGTTTATAGGTAAAGTGCTTCTATTCGTGCAGAAAATTGGTATATTGTTAGTATTGTAGGCTCGGATGCACGGATACGCCTGAAAGGAAGCCGCTCCCGTATCGGATACATGGGGGATACAGATACGCCATGGATACGCCTGGATACGTATCGGCGATGGAGGAAACGTATCGGGGGAAGTATCCGGGGAGTATCCGGCACGTTTCCGTGGAGTTTCCAGAACATATCTGTTCTATTTTGAGTGGATGGGCTTTTTGAGTCTAAAAAAAGTCTAATGGACTAAAGTAAACTTATGATAATCCCTAGAAAAATATGTATGTTCCCCATAGGTCTACAAAACAACTCGTCAATTTCATAATTCATACCCTCGTCCAGTCGTCTCTTCGTTTGATTATTGATACTTAATTACCTTTGAAATATTTATTATTTTTGTAGTTTACACTTTACATCAATATATACATATTTTGGAATTTCTTTAACATATATATATTTTTTATCTATTTTATATTTTCCGTATCTCTGCCGTATCCGTATCCTGAATTTTTTACTTTTTCCGTTTCCCGTATCCGTAGCGTATCCGTTTCCCCGTGCCGTATCCGTACCCGTGCAACATAGATTGTAGGATTTGGTTGCTAGAATTAGGAATGAGAGTATTATATGTTGCTATTTTATGCAAATAACTTTATATTAAATAATGATAATTTTTTTAATAGATCAATTTAGAAGGTTTTGTGTATTCATATACACTTTGGGCTACTTTCAATTCAACCTATTTGACTTCATTCTTTTTTTAGCTAATTTTTTGTTAATTATATATACTTATTTTGTAGTTTTGTGCATCCTTGCACCGGAGAGAAAATGCAATTTTCTTGCTTGCCACCTGTAGATTTTGCTGAAATCTTAACTGGACTTCGTAATATAAGCATGAAAAAGGTAATGTTAACTCAATTTTAAAGGAATGTTATATTAAGCGAAAAGATTATAATAAACTGAAAATTGGTAAAATGAAAGCCATTCAACCTCCAAAATCACTATATCAAAATAAAGTTAAAATACCATTGTAAATTGTAATAATATAGATTGATAATGTAGGTTCTATAATTGTTGTTAGCATATTAAAAGATTATTTTCTGTCCAATTTTGGTCATTAGAAGATTTTTTTTTTCAAAATACTGAACAAATAATGATGGTTTCAAAAAGGATATCATTTAAATTTTAAATTTATGTACAAAAGACATTTTAACATGGTTTTAATGACCTAATAGGACTAAAAAAATGACAAGTAGAAAAGTATGTTAGCAAATGACTGAAAAGTGTTTACATGATTATGTAATTAAAGTTGTATGTAATTGGATTGCAGATCAAAGCGAGCTGATCAAGTTTTAATTATACAATTTTGACTTTTGGAGACCGACATGCAGCTATAAATCTTCTTTCTTGCAAACGGAAAACTTAACTGAATATTCATGTATAAGTTTATAATGAGAGGGGGAAAAATTCGGTAAACGATTTTTTGAGTTATCAAATTATTTGAATAACCGAGATCGGATAATTAAATAATTTGTTAATTAAATCTAGAACAGACATGTAATTTTATATTGTATCTTTATACTCATATTTTTCTAAACTGGTTAGTTGGTTATTCTGACTCTAAATAACCAGTAATTATTTGATGTGTGTATTTGGTGGGGTTTAAAACTTTAAATGCACCTATCATGCCGTTTATTTAGTTAATCATTGTAGTATAAGCTAACTTTTGCAGCATAATTGTCATATTTTCAAATTTGTCCAAAGTACCATTGTAGTAGGCAAACGATGATATTCTTATATGAATTATTGATAAAGTTTAGACATTTAAGAGAAATATTATTTAGTCCTACCATTTAGGCCTATTCATAGGCCTACCTACTTGATAAGATGATATGTGTATCACACTAATTCTTTCTCCTAATATTAACCATTGATTTTGACACTTATCTTCATCTAATGAGTAGGTTTATGAGTAGGTCTAAATAGTAGATCTAAATACCATTACTCAGACATTTAAACACATTGGATTGGCCTTAAAAGAAGTTGTAGAAAAAAAATGTTGTGAAGTTGCAACATTGTGTGATTGCTTTATAACTAAGGCTACCAATTATAGTAGGATATTCAAATTATTAAAAAATAAAATACCATAAATATAAAAGAGATAGGTGCATATATTAATTATTGTTCATAGGGTTATGATTAAGAAAAAATATATGCTTAAAATTAATGTATATTAACTATAAAAATTCACCTCATAAAAATCACTAATCACCCAATGATGGTAATGCTTCATAACTTGTATATTAACCAATTGAATAATTTTTATCCATTGCCCTAGCCCTTAAGGTTATGGTTAGTAAATCTTTCTATTCTAAGATGTAATATTTGACTTTTTTTTAATGGTTCTAATCTTTACCATTTATTTTTTAAATACTTATATTTTAACCTCCTTTATTTTAATATGTTGCATTTACCAATTTGACTATATAGCTCAAATTATTTATATTATTCAAATTATTAAAAATACAAATTTATAATTATACGAATATCAATTAACATTATTTACACAGAATAAAAATTAACTAGTTTAGGGACATTAGTTGAAATTTTGCAATTTTAACTCCAATTTTCAGGTTAATATTCCCCTAAGTGCGAGAAAATAATTCTATATTTATCTTTGCGCGAAATTCTTTTTGATATTAAACGATTATTAGAAAGTAGAAACGTTGCTCTCTCTCTCTCTATATATATATATATATATATATATATATTTATATTTATTCCATTCTCTCAAAAACACACACACAGAGAATTGAAGAAAAAAAAGGTTAAGAAAAAATGTTAAAAAGTAAGCTAAACGAGGTTTGCCAGAAAAGTGGGTGGGAATCACCATCTTACCTGAGCATCAAAGATGGTGAAGATCATAGTCCGGAGCAACCGTTACTGTTACTTTTGAATCTTCATCTCTTTTCAGAACCTGTAAATTGGGATGTAGCTCAAATCGCTTTAAATCACTACCCTCGTATGTCATCCCCTGTGTGTTTATTATTGTTAATTTTATTACTATATTTTTTTATCTGAAATTGTTATGTTTTTTGAAAGTTCTTACTTGATTGGGCATTTTTATGTATGTTAATTAAACGTAATGTTGTTATTCAGCAACTAATTTTTACCAAACACTTTAAAGTGGTTGTTATGGATAAAGCTTAAATCACACCCAAACACGAATCACTTCCTAATGCCCTGAATTCTTTTTTTTTTTTTTTTTGCAAAGGGACACACTTTATCATTGTTTGATAAAAATAGTAATTTGGTTTTTTTTAGTAATTTTTTGGTAATTTAAGATATTAATAGTTTTTGTGTAGATTTGCAATTTGTTGTGTGTTTGTTAGGGGTAAGCCCGTCTTACCAATTGCATGTTTTCGGTTGGTTCGGAACGGTTTCGGTTTGGTTAGGTAATTTTTAGCCTAAATGTTCATCCATATACGAATACCGAACAGAAACCAGAATTTTCAAAACTATCTGATTACATGTTTTCGGTTATGTTTCGTTTCGGTTAGCCATCCCTATACAAGGACCAAACCGAAAAAGAAGAATTTTCAAAACTGAAACCGAACCGATTAATGTCGGTTTTTCCGGTCCAAATGCTCACCCCTAGACCGTAGTGTTATAGTTGAATTTATATCTACTTGGATAAATCTATAAGACCACCTGTTTTAATAACCAACTTATAATTTATATCTACTTGGAGTCAATATATAATTCATATATATATGTGCTTATATATTATATTATGTTGTTTCCCTTTATTAAACTTTACTAATATCATCATTAAAAGTACATAATGTTAAATGACTTTTTCATCGTCGATCATGTTGTAAATTTCATAGTTCAAAATAAACTACTTACGGTCACAAAAGAATAAGCGAATACATTGCTCGAATGCTCATTCCAAATCCCTCCTTCACCACGATTCAGCTCAAGTGTTTCTCATATATACATACAAATAATTTTTTTTATATATAGAAATTATACATACAACACAAGAGTACAAAATAATATAAAGTCGAGTGATGGGGTCATTTTATGGAATATATTAGGTACAAATCTTGAGCAATAGTTAACACATCGGGTCTATCTTCCTGGTTATATGTTAAGCATCGCCATAAATTCATGCAAAATAAAATTATATATTCATTGAACTAAATATACCAGCTGACCAACTTGTTTTAAAAAATATAATAATATTAATGTAGTTTTTGTGCGTTGGAAAATATATAGTAAAAATGAAATAAAAAACTAAAATCTGTTTCACTGACTTTTGATGAAATCAGAGGGATCTTACTTAACTCAAAGCATTCTGGTGGGAGGTACCTAAGCCATGTAATAAATATATGATCAATTTAGTGCCAAAAAATGTTCTCTGCAGTTGGTTAAAAATTACAGTTTTGGTCTGTGTCGTTGGTTAAAAGTTGCGGTTTTAGTCCCTCCCTGTCTTTGGTTAAAAGTTATTTATACATATGTAATTAAAGTTGTATGTAATTGCATTGCAGATCAAAGCGAGCTGATCAAGTTTTAATTATACAATTTTGACTTTTGAAGACCGAAATGCAGCTATAAATCTTCTTTCTTGCAAACGGAAAACTTAATTGAAAATTCGTGTGTGAGTTCATAATGAGAGGGAAAAAATTTTCGGTAAAGATTGCTGCATCCATTTGTTGAGTTATCAAATTATTTGAAGAACCAAGATTGGGTTGTTAAATAATTTGTTAATTAGATGAAGGAATATAGATGTGATTTTTCATTTTATCTTGATATCATATTTTTCTAAACTACTGATTAATTGTTTATTTTGAATCTAAATATATAGAAATTATTTGATGTGTGTAGGTGGGGTTAAAATGCACCAATCATGCCCGTTTATCCAGTTAATTATCATTGTAATAAAAGTTAACTTTTGCATCATATTTTCAAATTTGTGCAAATTACCATTGTAGGCAAGCGATGGCGCGATGCTACTTTTATGTGAATTATAATAAAGTTTATACATTTAAGCACATTGGATTGGCCTTAAAAGAAGTTGATAGAACAAAAATGTTGTGAAGTTGTTTTAATTAAAAAAATTGATTACATTATGTTGTGACATTGTGATGTTGTATTTCAAGCTTTTTTCTTTCTTTTTAAAAGAGGGTATGTCTGTTTATAATGGCTTTCATAGGTGATGTAGGCGATATTGTCGTGACTGTTTCCGAATATCCCTCTCGCCATGTAGTAAATATTTATCTAGAGAAAATGATTAAATTCGTAATTTCTAGCAGATCATTTCAGACGCTCTTATTGTTAGGTTATCACTGTATTTGGTATTTTAATCTGAAATACTTCATCTGTCAATAGCAAGTTGCATTTGATTTGCATGGTAGTGCTCTTCTAACGTCTATTATTTGATAGAAAACGCTAAAGAAAAGGACTCAATGGGTTTCCATGATGAATGATGATGACAAGTGTCTTTAAACTTTACATGATGGCACGTTGGTTGTAGATAATTTTGTATAATGTTATAAACTATAGTTAGGTGTGACTTTAAATTTTTAAAAAGTTTAAGAGCTACCATTAAGCCATAAGACTTACGAGTCATGACGTTTTTTAAAACGTAACTTAAGACAACATTATATAAATTATATGTATATCAAGTTAATAAAAAAATTATAAATCTATTAATTTATATAATAATTCATACTATATGTGAAGTTTTAAAAAAAAATGTTACATATAAGTTTATAATTATATACATCAATTCAAATTTTATAGAGCGACACAAAAACCTCGCGATAAGGCGCGCCTAATGCTGACTTATCACGCTTTATTTTATGTCACGCATAACACCACCGTCATGAGCTATTTCGTATTATACTTACGTCTCGTAACTTAATGTTGCCATAACGTGTTTTTAAGAACTTTATTTAATTGTATGGTAACCTACTTGGTAATAATTAATTGATGTACTTCGTATTAAATATCCATGAGAAGGGAAATTTAATACTTTTCCCAAATTCATGTAACTTATTTCATCTTATTAGATATTACGTTTCTCAATTTTAAAATCCGATATATCAACCAAACAATTGTGTTAGAAATGATATTTTATTTTATAAGAAATACTAAACATGTTCTAAGAGCAATGATTAAGAAGATATTTTTTGCTTAAAATAATTGTAAATTAACTAATAAAAATGATCCTCTTGAATTTAACGATATTTAAGTAGTTATGTTTAATTAATTGTACATTGAACATTTAAACTATTCCATTCAAATAATTGTACATTAAGTGATGGTTAACAAATTTTTTATTTTATTTATATTAAGATAGCCAACTTTTTATAAGATTTACTGAGACAAGACCTTTTTCTATTGAACAAGTGAATAACTATTTTTCTTAAAATCATCTACGTACGAATTCAATGAAGCGTGTGGAAAATGTGTATTTCAGTATTTCTAGCCTGTTTATTTCTTTAGTCTTTATTCTTGAATATGAATATTTATTATTGGTTTTATTCATTATTGTCATTGTGTTTTACTATATGCTTGTCTATTTCTAACCAATAGTTGCTTTTCGTTTTCTTCTAATGTGGAAAAACCAACATTATGTGATTGCTTTGTAACTAAAGCTACCTATTCTTTCGTTCGTTTCTAAGTTTGAAAATATATCTTTAGAGTTTCACATTTTTTAAAGTAAAAATTATAATGAAAATTAAATAGATTAATTGAATAATTAGTGAATAATAAATCTCACCTCTATTAATTAATATGAGTTTAGTTATATTTTAAAAAGTAAAGTAAAGATAAATAAGTTATTTTAAAAGTAATTTGAAATTTTTTAAAATACTACCATAAAATGGAAAGTATGATTAAACGGAGGAAGTATATAGATATTTGATTCTCGTATAAACCGACCCGGGGTTTCAGATTTCTTACCGAGATCCGGTACGATCGGCAACACCAACGAGAATCGGAAGTAACGAACGACGAACAACAGCTGTACGGATTCAACGGCGACTGCATTAATTCATTCAACAACTTCAATCAATCTCCAAGGTAATATACTCTCTCTTCATTTTTCATGCTTCGTTTTTATTTTATCTTTTCGTTTTCAGTGATTTGTTTTGAGGTGGTGTTCCTTTAGCTGAACAATAACAGATTAATGGAGCTGAATCATCGTCACGTAATTAACGGAATGATTCGTCTGATTATAAACAGAAACATGCTATTTATGTGTGATTTGATGCACTAAGATCGTTACATTCGGAGAATATTCGATTTGTTTAAGCTTATTTTGTAATTTTATAATCACCAGTACGGAATCGCTATCAATATCCTGAAATCGCGAAGAAATCGTTTAGTTTGTATCGCGTAGCTCCATGGAAGTACCTCACGAGCTTCATAGTGTAGCTCGATTTATCCTAATTTGTTGTTAGGTTATATGTTTTTGGAGGTTTTGATAGTTTAATTGAGCTCCTGAAGTTTTTCGATTACAAGTTTATTTGAGTCCTAACATTTTTTCTAATTATTTATTCGATTTGCAGGCTTTTATTAAGCTGCTTAACTTTTGATCAAAGCGGAAAAACCGTGAGCAGAATCTATAGAAGATTTATGAAAAAGCTCTTGTGAATATACACTAGTTTCAATTTTTATCCTCTTTCTGTGCGTGCTATGTGAACGAAAAGGATTAATTCAACATGAGAAAAACATGAATAAAGCAAGAAAAAATTGGGGAAAGGGGAATTACTACCAGATGATTTCCCTTTTTCTTCCATTTTGAACTCCTTCAACAACTAATATATGGCTGATGATTTATTTTTATCCATTAAGGTAAACTTGATTTGTTTATATTTCTTTCTCTTTCCTTAAGCAGTCTCTCTACTAGGGCTCCACATACCCTGCATTTGGGTATTATTGTTGTTCTTTCTCTTTTCCTTGATTCTGTTTTAATGAATATGGGATATGTTCTATGAGTCCAGATTTTATTCTTTTGCTGCTGGTATAACTATAAATTAAACATTATATTAACTAAATTTCAATTAAAATGCATCTAGTATTTCTAGCTATTGACCTATTGTGATATTTAATTGGACTAGTAAAAGGATTACTCATTTGGTCCCTGACATAAATGTAGCTTTTGACTAGGTTCAATTGATATACCTAAAATGGCAATCAACAGTCAACAATGACAAAATTAAGAGATAATGAACTAAAATAAAAGTAAAAAATATCTTATATGGTATGTCACTTTGAATTAGATTTTATATTTCTTACTGAAAAAAGGAAATATTGTACATATTTATGCCCTTTGTCCCGAAATTATTGACCAAGTTTACAAATATTGTACAAATGTGTGTGTACTGTACAAGGGTAAAATAGACATTTGACTGTATAAAATTGCAATAACTACAAATGTTTTGAATTTTTCAGGATATGCAAGTCGTTAGGCCTCCAGTAAAGAATTCATTGGTTTTAAGAATAAGTGTAGTGGCTTTTGTTATGATATGTGGCGTTTTCATGTGTTCAATTGGTTTGAAACAAATCAGCAGCTTCACAAAATCCGGTTTCATTGATATTAAAACAGTTGATAAACCATGCGAGATACCAAAATCTGAAAGACCGTATGTTCATTTCCCCAAACCTATAACTTTTAGTAGGTATGCTTTCCTTTTATCATTGAAAATTACCAAAAAATATATATATATATACGAATTGCTGATATGGTTTTTTTGGAGTATGTATAATTAGGGCTGAGTGTGCATGCAATCCTGTTGGGTACTTTGTTATTGCATCGACTCAAAGATCTGGAAGTGGTTGGTTTGAGACATTGTTAAATAGTCATATGAATGTAAGTTCAAATGGAGAGATATTTTCGGTTAAACCAAGAAGAAGTAATATGTCAACAATTGTGGAAACTTTGGATAAAATTTATAATCTTGATTGGTTGACAAGTGCATCGAAAAACGAGTGTACTGCTGCTGTGGGATTGAAGTGGATGCTTAATCAGGTGCAAATTCTCATATATAAATGGTATATAATGTATGTGGAGCCCACCCAAGTATTCAACTTTTTTCATTAAGGCCACTCAAATTTTTTAAAATTTTCATATAAGTGGCTCAAGTATATCTCTTGTGTCATTGCACCAATTTCAACCAAAAACGCGCCAAATGACGAAACAGCCCTTTAAGTTGTAGAAAAACAAAAACTTTAACATATAATATGCTCCGACACTTCATTGAAGATAATTTGGTCTTTTTAAATAACTTAAGGTCGTTTTTGTCATTTGGCATGCTTATGGTTAAAAGGGGTATAAATGACTAATACTTGGGTGGCCAATATGAAAGTTTAATAGATGGGTGGCCTTAATGGAAAAAGTAGAATTCTTGGTGAAAATGGGTCGATTTGGGTTTTTGTTGCTTGCATGATTTGGATCATTATTTTTTTATTATCATTATTAAAACAATAATTTGTTATTATAATTTATGGTTTGTTTGATTTGAGTTCAGGGTTTGATGCAAAATCATGAAGCAATAGCAGAATACTTGAATAGTAAGGGAGTTTCAATAATCTTCCTTTTTAGAAGAAATCTTCTTCGTAGAAGAATCTCAATACTTGCAAATGCTTATGACCAAAGTGCAAAACCACTAAACGGAAAACATAAATCTCACGTGCATTCCCCTAATGAGGTTTGTCTGTGTATGTATTTTGGTTGAGGTTTGTAAACGGGTTGCATTTAAAAACTATATAGAGTAAACTACATAAATTGTCCCTTTGGTCTTCCAAATTCTATGATTTTGTTGTACCTACACTTTTAGCTTCGTTTTTTTTGTCCATGTACTTATTAATTTCTTGATTTTTGTTCATGTGGTCTTCGAAGTTCATTTTTTGCCAATGTCCAAATTAAAATAAGAAGGAAAAAAAGGATTAAAAATTAATAAAAAAAACCAGAAAAAATATTTGTAAGGGTAATTTGGTCATTTTAGGGCACAAAAGGACTAAAAAATGAAATAAAGATCACGAAATTAGAAAATACAGGAAAAAAAAAACGAAGGGACAATTTTTGTAATTTACTCAACTATATATTATTTAATTATTTTATTAGTTAAACCCGCAGATTGCCCTTTTTATCAACATCCCAACCCGAACATGACCCGTTTAGACCCAACCCTAGTCCATTTATCTTACTAATTAATATATATATTATAATGTCAGGCTAAAATTCTAGCAAGTTACAAGCCCTCTATCAATACAACATTGCTGATACCCGAACTGAAACAAGCTGACAATATGGTTAAACAAGCACTCGAATACTTCAATACTACAAGACATATTATCCTTTATTATGAGGATATAATCACCAATAATACAGTGAGTTTCATTCAACTTTCACCATAATTTTGCTACTTACTTTTTCTTATCATTTTACTTGTGAATGGGTCTATTCAAATACAATAAAAATAAGTTGGTAACATGTATTTTTAATTTCATTCAAGGACAAATGTCATAAAATAACAATATGCTTTAGGCGGTGATCCGTTTTGGTATTTTAAGGTCTGTTTTGGTCATTACAAATTTTTTGCCGACCTATTTGGTACTTATAACTTCTTAAGGTCTATTTTGGTAATTACGAGTTTTTTTCGAGCTTATTTGGTAATTATAGCGTTAAAAACGATAAAAATAATAAGCACATAGGTACAAAAACAAATTATTTTGATACCCGAACTGAAACAAGCTGACAATATGGTTAAACAAGCACTCGAATACTTCAATACTACAAGACATATTATCCTTTATTATGAGGATATAATCACCAATAATACAGTGAGTTTCATTCAACTTTCACCATAATTTTGCTACTTACTTTTTCTTATCATTTTACTTGTGAATGGGTCTATTCAAATACAATAAAAATAAGTTGGTAACATGTATTTTTAATTTCATTCAAGGACAAATGTCATAAAATAACAATATGCTTTAGGCGGTGATCCGTTTTGGTATTTTAAGGTCTGTTTTGGTCATTACAAATTTTTTGCCGACCTATTTGGTACTTATAACTTCTTAAGGTCTATTTTGGTAATTACGAGTTTTTTTCGAGCTTATTTGGTAATTATAGCGTTAAAAACGATAAAAATAATAAGCACATAGGTACAAAAACAAATTATTTTAATTACGAGATAGGGGCATAAAAATATAACTTTAATTTCCAAAATAGGACCCCCCCCAAAAATAATAATTACCGAAACAAACATTAGGAGGTTATACCACCGAAACAAACTGTCTCCTAAAGTTTATTACTCGTTGACATAATATATTTTTGTAAAAAAATTTTAACTTGAGTTGAGCGGCACCCGGCACATTATGGTTGACTTTATCTGTATATTTCAGGTACTGAAAGACGTTCAAGATTTTCTTAGGATCCCACGAATGAAGCTAAGGAGTAGACAGGTGAAAATACACAAAGGTCCTTTACACGCACAGGTTCAAAACTGGGATGATATCCAAAAGGCATTAAATGGAACAATATATGAAAGCTTCCTTCAAGAAGATTATAAAGTTAGTTGAAATTGCTTTTAGTTTTGTATATATTGTTTTTAACTAACTTACTAACTTCAATTCTTTATTTATTTTCCTTCGTTTTATTCATCTGTTTGTTAGTCAGAAACCAACAGGATTTTCGCCTGTTGAAATTTTGGTTAACTTTTTATGCCTTTGTAGTTGAATCTTGTCCCTATAATTTGTTGTTATTGTTGGAGGACTAGGTACTGATTTTAATTAAATGTAGTTTTATATTATTTTAGTCTTCTGTGTTGCTCATAAGCTCTAGCAGGACCTTTAGTGTCAAAATGTTAAATTATTCGGGTTAAACTAGTTTCTTGTATGTATTGAACCGGTCCTTGCTGGTTGACTTTATACACTGTATTTTTTTATAAAATAAATAAAGGTAAATATCATAAAATAGGAGTACATACTGATTTAGTGATTAACATTTTCATGTTCTTTTTGGCAATTATAAGGAGCCATCCTACTTTGGTTACTAAAGTTTTTTCCGACAGACTTTGAAAAACTTGTAATTTACAAAATGAACATTTAAAAGTTAAAATTAGCTAAATGGGACATTTCCAAAGGTATATTGCTATCACATAACACTTTTCGTATAAATAGTTGGTGTTATACCAGTGCTGTAAAAAATCAGTAAAATTATACGAACCTTGTCAAACATCAGTGTGAATATGTGTCAAATTCTACTCGAGAATATTGGTCAACATTGCTAGTAGTTATTTATATTTTAGATATACTCATAAATAACTTAGGGTACCTATCTAGAAAGGGATTAATCACTTGAAGATGCTCAACATTGATAGTGTTTACTTACCATTGTAGAGTGAGAGTGAGAAAATATCTTAATAGCTGAAAACCTTTTTTTGGCACTCGAATTACAATCAAACTTACAAAGATATAATACATATTATAAATACAAAATAGTTGTCCGTATCTTCTCTACTTATATGTTTATTTATACATCAATCTACAAGGATCGGTAAAACCTCTCCATAACAACTACTGGAATTTGCTTTCACTCAAAAAGGTCCTTTAGTTGAAGAAAAATTTCATCTCTAGAAAACTACAGAAAATTTAAAAACGTGTTCAAATGTTTTTGTTTTCCAGTTTAGAAACAAGAGGAGTTTTCTATTTTTCTATCTCTGGAAAGGAAAATTGTTGAAAACTACAAAAGTTGGTTTTTTAGAAATTTACTTATAAGATTGAACAAGTCCAATTTGAAAACATCTTCCGTTTTTCGAGTTAAAGTGCCACATAGATTCTACAACTAAACGCACCCTAAAAGTTTTCTATGTAGCATTTTCCAGGATTAGAGAGGAATGTTACCAGAAATGGCCAAATATACAACTAACAGGCTAAATTATTGATAACAAAAAAAAAAAACATATACTGTTATTATGTAGACTTACGGGCTATTGAGTGAAAAGTGAGAATATGATAATTATACATCATCAGGTCGAGAAATACCTTCCATATTATTTCTTCTCCCGATAGATCGTTTCTCATCTACAATCTATATGCAAAAATAAATATGATTAAAGTGCATAAATAGAGCAAGTTGGTGGTGCGGATCAATATTATAGTACGGGTCGGGTAATTTTTACTTTTTTATAAAGAATATTGAATAAATAACAATAGTAATATAGATCTTTGAATAAAAACGATTTAGGAGGTAGTATGCAATACAAATAGACTTTAGCCGACTTATAGCTAAATCTTTTTTGAAACCCGTTTCAGATAAGCATAACACAAATCAACACATCACTTATTTAAGTATGAATTGGTTGATGCGGGTTGTGTTTTATCTTAAACGGGTCAAATAAAAAATAGTTAGAAAAAGGAAATCAGTCAAAGGGGCTAAAGTAGTATATAGTCCAATTTTAGTCTTAAGTTGGTTTTACTAAAAAAATTAGTTTATTACTGATTTGTTTTAATAATATTGTATTTGTAATCATATTAATATTTATAAATAGATAAAGTTTAAGAAATGAGAAAAATAAGTGTTTGCAACCAGCTGAAGTCAACCAAAGCCGTCCCGGCCCATTTTGACCCGTTAACCAACCCGCCCACTATCCATCTTAATATATAGTGATTTTATGAATTGCAAAATAGAAAATCTACAAATTGTAAGTATTAAGTTGGTGTTTTACCATTTTAGATAAATTTAGCAAGATTGTGATTATCTCGGAAAATTCTGGCCTCATAGATGGGTCTTGTTGCCAACATCGTTCAAGTAATTCCACAATCTCTGGATGAGTGTTCTTAGAAAGTGCTGGTCTTAAACCCTATAATTTAAATACATAAAGTTATAAATTTGAACCCTTATAATTTATATTTCTAACAATTATTCAATTAAAAACTTAGATTATGGAAATATACCTTTTGGACCACACCTATTGCTGCCTGAAGCGGAGTCAAGTTAGCATAAGGAAGCTGCCATGATGTCAACGGATAATATAAAAAATTATAAACTTTTTTTTTAGCAGTTTGCATTTCCAAAAAATATAAAATTTGATCCTAATAATATACGGAAAGAATTAAAAATTGGAGGATGAATAAACCTTTTTTGTTAACAGCTCCCACAAGACAATTCCGAAGCTGAAGACATCTGCCTTGTGATTGTAATTTTTGTGTTCAATAACCTTTCAAAAAACCCCAAAAATATATAATTAGGATATGCATTTTTACAAGTAATTATTACAATTTACAACAAGAAGAATGTTTGGATGTATGTTTTGAAAGTGAATTTGTAAGTTTGAATAATCTGAATCAGATAATCAATTGTAATAAAAGAGGTTGTAGGAGATATGATTGAATTCTGCTAAAACAGATGCAACAACCAGAAATTACATTTTTGTGAAACCAAAAGTAGCATATCAAATTAGGTTAAAAGAAGAATTTAAATAAATAATTATATTCAGCTAGTATATAAACTGATTCTTAGCAGATGGTTAACAAAAAAGTAAAAATGTTTACTTTAGTATAAACAAACCTCTGGAGCCATCCACCGATAAGTTCCAGTCTCTGCAGTCATAACACCAGACTTATTTTGCACTCTTGCAACACCAAAATCAGAAACCTTTACAATCTGCCAAAAAACAAAAGAAAATGATTTTAATTTAATTTAAATTTTTTAAAAGTAATTTAATTTTCTTACTCCGTTTTCATCCATTAAAAGGTTGGCACTTTTAAGATCCCTGTGGATTATATTATTTTCATGCAAATAATTCATTCCTTTTGAAACGTGTATTGCTGTTTTGAGTATTGTTGGAACATCAAAATGACCTCTTTGGTTATGTAGGAAATCATACACACTTCCACCTGCCATAAATTCTAAAAACAAAACAAAATTTATTAACTTCAAATTTTAAAAAGAATAGAAGAAACAATTTAGAACTCGATTATTTTAAGGTAATATAAAACTATTTAAAATTACCAGTAACGATACAAAGATTTGGAGGTCTTGTACATGCACCTATAAACTGCACAACGTTTTTGTGTCGAATTTTCCTGTCGGTCAAAGAAAGTCAGTCTTAATAGAAAAAATGGACCATTAATCCTAAAGTTGTTCCATTTTTAGGCAAAATAATACTAATATAAACATGAGTATTTTAGGAATATATGTAACAAACCTCATTATATATACTTCTTGAGCGAATTCTCTCTGCACATTTTCATTTAAATACTTGTCCTTGAGAGATTTGATAGCCACATCCTGAGTACAAAATGTACCTTTATACCTGTATAAGAAAATATAAGAAATTTGACCCAAAAAAAAATACGTTTCTGATACATATGTGGCAAAATGGTGGGTTGAGTACAGACTCAAAACATGTCATTTTATACTGCGGATCGGGTCGGGTCTGTAAGCACTTTTTTTTAAATTATAAAAAACTAATGGGGAAAATGTCATATAATAGTAATATATTTTAGGTGGTGGTTTGTTTTGGTAATTATAAGTTCTAAGGTGCGCTAGGTAATTACAAGTTTTTATCCGGCTTATTCTGGTAATTATAGTATATTAGACAAATAGACAGCATAAAAAATAATAAACACATAGTTCTCAATAGAACTTCTTTAAATTACCAAATAAGGATGGAAAATAACTCTAATTACCACTATATGCCAGCTAAAAATTTGTAATTACCGAACCGAAAACATGGTTTCGACAAGACCGAGGACCGAGCCGATAACGTCTCGGACCGGACCAGACTGAGAACCAGGGCTTTCGACTTTTTTGGTTTTGGACCAGACCTAACCAAGAACCGATTTTGCATACCAGACCGCTATAGCTTGGTACGGTTCAATCCGGTTTGGTCTGGTCCGGTGGTTCCGGACCATTCTCGGTCCACTTTGCACAGGCCTAGTTTGACCCATTGGTATATTAACTGTTTGAAATTGCCACATGTACTAATACATAATTTGTAAACAATTTGAGTAATTTAAACTTACAAATCACCATACGATCCGCCACAAATTTTGTATTCATACTTTAACAACTTTACATCAATTTCCCAAACATCAGTCGCATCCACATCCAAAGGCAGCTTCACAATTTCTTGAAAATTCTTTTTATCCAATTCTTTAGAAGGCAACACTTGTGAATTTTTTGACCAAGGTATTTCCTGAAGTGAATTTTATAATATAAAAAAAACAAAAAAGGGCCGCAAAAATTGCAAATATTAAAGTGGGAAAATAAGCAGCTAGGGCTGGTATAGGTCAAAACGTGTCGCGTTGACCGGTAAACACTATTTTGTCATTTCATAATTTTGTAATAAACAATTAATGTGTTTTATTTTTTATAACATGATTACACAAACAACAATATTACAATAAAAATATAAATCTTTGAAAATGATTTAGGATGTTAGATGCATTAAAAATAAACTTTGAGCGACTTTCAACCCATTTGACCCGTTACTTTTTACTAAGTATTTAGGTTTGACCCATTTTGAAAAAAACAACCAAAATCTATCCATTCAACCCATTCCCCTTTTAGCTAAATATTTTAATTTGACCCATTTGAGATGAAATGCAACCTGAAAATCGACCCATTTATATATAAATGGGTCGAAATTGCCAGTCATACACAAAAGTATGCATTGGTGCCTACCTCAACCCTTGGTATTTCCATTGCCAGAACATCTCTGAGTTTCTCAGTTTCCTACAAATATATGCAAAGTTTAAAAAGTTACAATTTCCCAAAAAAGGATTATATATTACATATATTTAAAACGTATTTCTTCATCCACAACTAATTCTGAAAAAATGATGTGTATAATGCTTTAAAAATTATAATAAATTAAAAATAGTGAAATACCTCGTATGGCCAACCATTAACAACAAAGACATCCAACGAGTAGCCATCAGTTGTTGAAAAAGCATGGGCTTCTTGAATATTCAGGCCTATCTCAGAGAGCAGTGAAGTCAACTGTATAAAAAGAAAGGAGATTATATTTTCAAGCATATAATATAGGACATTTTTCTATATATTGTATGTTCAAAGTTATATTTATGCGCAGTCAAGTTGGCCCAAATCGGTAAAAAAAAACTCAACCAGAACTAGATCAAACTCAGTCAAATTCTCCAAAATACATTTTAAGTTATTACTTATTAGTCTTATTGTTATTATTGTTATTTATATACTATATTAGTGTGATACAATTAACTTATGGGTTTTCGAATTGTACTACTTTTAAGAACTACAAAAATTATATGTATAATATGTATTTTTAAACAAATTTGTATATAAAAATCCCAATTCTAATACTGACTTATAAGAACGAGTGCTGAATTTTTCAACATAGTATATTAGTTAGAAAAACGAACTTAGAAAATATGTAATTACATGTGTAAGTATAAAACAGAAATTTAATTACCTTACATAGGAGTTTAGGCTTATCATATGTTGAGATTGTAATTTCATGCATTGGCCTGCAGATTTTGAAGTCTTGTTACATCACAAAATTGTAAGAAGTTCAATACATCAACAATGCATTGCACACACCAAAAATAGAGCAATAAAACAATTAAAACGTTATGAATTATAAGTAGAGAGTAGGCATGTGCAGACCAGACACCGAACCCAACCGAGCTATACCAGTCCGGTTCTCGGTCCAAACCGAAAAAAGTCGAAAAGAATCGCAAAAACCCGGTTCTCGGTCCAGTCCAGTTCCAAGTGGTTCGGTTCAGGTTCAGTTATTGGACTGTGCACAGGCCTAGTAGAGAGATAACCAAATTTCAAGGACAAAGTATATGATCAAAATTTGTTAAGAAATATACAATGTCCAGCTCACATATGTAACGACTTGTTTCTTAAGTTGCCTTAAGTCTGAGAACAGAACAATGTGGCAAAATGGACAGGGGGGGGGGGGGGGGATAGGCTCGGGTCATGACAGGTAATTGGTACGGGTCGGGTGGACCCGGAGCACTATTTGTCCATAAATTGTATATTTTTACAAATAATTATTGTGTCAAATGTCAAATATATTTGCAAAAACTAAGTCATTCAATAATAATCTAATATTTTTGAATAAAACGATTCAGGGGGTCTTAAGCATTAAAAATACACTTTGATATTTGACATGTTTCCTTTTAAGCTATTTTTAACACATTTGACCCGTTACAAAATAAATGTACCCGATTCAACCCGTTAACAAGCAAACGGGCCGCAATCAGCACATGCAAAGAACTAAAGGCTCATATAGAATCAAACCTTTCAAGAATATTACCGAAATAAGTGCTCGTTGGCACTCATAACTCCATTTTCACCTTGCAGACTTGATTTATTGGCCTCAAAAGCAAAGTCAATATCCGACGGTTGACCAAATGCAGGTGGTGGAAGAGTGCTAAAAAATCACAAGAAATCAGTTTTTAATAAATATTCTTTTGGGTTAAAAAAATTATCCATTATTCAAAACCATGCCTCTGCCTGCTTGGATGGATAGATATTTGAGCATCTTTCATCCTTGTATAGCTTGAAGTAGAGTCAAGATTATTCTCATCAGCACTAGAATGAAGCTGCATGATTGGTTTGACTTTGACATTTAGATAAGTCAACGTTTATCACAACACTAAGGATCCAATGGCTTATAAATTTGTCCAAATGATTTAATGTAGTAAAAATGCATAAAAAGATATCTCGTTTTTAGTTTTTGGTATGCAAATAACATATTTCCTCTATACCTGAATAAGTCGGACTTCAAATGCTGGTCTGGTAGTTGGATCGTGTGCCATGTGTAATAATTTTTTGTGCATAAGGACTTCTTGTGCCCTCTCAACATTCACATCCAATGCATATCTGCAATGATTTTTTAATATATTTAAAAAAAATCAGTTATTTACCAAAACTAACTTAACTTTTAATATTTAATAAATCAGTTATTTTACGAAATGCAGTTTATCCATCAAAAACTAACTTAAAGCATACAATATGAGAACTATTAATTGTACAATTATGACTAGGCACTACAAGCTAATAAAAATGTGGTATCATGAAATAGATATTTGTTACAATCTTTATAACCAATAGTTTAGCCTAAAACAGGTCACTGGATCCTAATTAAGTAACTACTTAGTTTTTTAAAGGGAATAAATTAATGAATTCTACTGTATAGAATACCTCAGAATCTGTTTCTGACCAAAAGATCTCACAATAAGCTCCCAACAACTACTGCAATAATTGTGCTTATTTTAAATTTTTTTGAAAGTGACAAGTTTGCCACCAAATTAGACTACTGAATACTGGTCATAAGCTTTTAAGGCAAAATAAACTATTCATAAATGCTAGCTTGACTTAAAAATTGGCATAAATTCAACACAACAATTTCTCCATATCTAGTAATCATTGAAAATGGCAACAAAATATAATTCAGAATAAATAGTAAAATTCATCAATATTATTGAGAATAAATATTATTCAAAATAAATGGTTAACACAGTATTATTCATAACAAATAGTAAAACTACTTTCGCTCTTTCTACTGTTAATAATTTTGCTGTATAAGCGACTTTATAAAATTCCAAAAAGAAAAACAATCAAACCACTAAACTGCAGAAGAACAACTTCTCCAAATTGAAGCTAAAAGTAGTGTTTATCTGTAAACATCTGATGAGATTGTAGTATGCAATGGATGTTGTAATAAATTATCAACCTTCTACCAAATTTCACAACGAATTACACGATTAAACAGCAATTAGGGCTTCAAACGATCCAATTCGAAATTACCTAACAGGAAGACGACTGAAATGAGACCATAACTGATCTTCAAAACCAGGTTGACATGCTACTTCACAATCCGACTCTCTAAGTCGACGAAGAACCTCCTGATAAACCTCCACCTTTGGCCTCCGTTTCCGACTCGCCACTGGCGACGCCTCCGACGCTCTGCTACTACAACAACTCTCCGTATCTCCTCCTTGCATCACCATTACTTCAACACAAGAGCTCAAAAACGATAGCAACACACTAATCACGACGATCAACTTCCTCGATTACATCTAGAAACTGATAAAGTCAAACAAACGATCACACACGTCGAAGAGAACGAAAAACAATAATAAAATTCGTACTCACTCGAGAGCTTAAGATGAAACAGTTAAACGGAAGAAAACAAAAGTTTAACAATGGAGAATACCGCCTTGTTCAAGTTCAACAATGGTGAATGATTTCTCTTTATATATATGCTAGTCCTTTTTCCAGAGCAGAAGTTTTAAATCCAGCTGACAGTACAATATGTACAGCGTATAGTATAAGATTTAAAAATACGAATTTAACTGGAAATCAAAATTTGGCCTTTACTTTTGAGCTTTGGAAAACGATAATGGCGTAATGCGCACCCATTGAGCGGGTATCGACGTGGATTCAAGCCATTTTGCCTTGCTTACTTCACCATTTGTATTTTTTATTTTGTTTTTATTTTCATTCGTCAGAATGCATCTATATCCAATTGAAAGATTCATATACTTCTATGAAAATATTACACTAAGCACCCAATGTATGATGTATCTTCATTTGTTTATCAAAAAAAAGTATTTAATTGATCTATTTGATACTTTGCTTTATATCAAAAAATATTCAACATAATACATAAACTTAAAGAGTTTATGTGAAAAGAATAACTATGTGAAAACTATAAAAATAGAAGGGGGTTTTTAATGAAAGGTGTATTTTTTATTCCTAATCCAATATAGCCTCAACCTACATCCTCCAATAAAATAAAAAATTTAAATTAAATTCTAAAGATCCTTCTATGAAAGTATAATCATAGGCCAAACCTCAACCTACCCATATATTTAATTATTCAATAATCATATACTTACCTCATTGCCTAAATCATCGTAGCATATTATGTACTTATAATTTATGAGAAATATTATATAGTTTAATGAAATGACCTCTTATTCATTCAATAAAATTAATGTGATTTTAATTGTTGTCTGTTCTTATTTTCATATTTGATTTTTTATATGGGTTTTTCTAACATATTTCTCCTAGGCATATATTAAGGTGGATTAATGATATTAAACTTTTTAATAAATCCACAAAAATCATTTAATACATCACTTAAAACTATCAAATTTGAGTTTATTAAATGTTCATTGCTATTGTTTAAGAAATTTTGACTTAATTAAATGCCTCCTAACATATGCCTAGGGGGCATATGTTAGAAAAACCCTTTAAAATATAAAGAAAACTATAACATATAAATCGTTTTCAATTAGGACCGCACCTTAATAACACTTTAAAAATAAAATAAAAAAATGTTTCATAGGGGTGTCTTTTCTATGGAGTAAGTTATTTTTATTACGAATATATAATATATACTAGTGGGTCACGATTATCACGACGTTAATAATATTATTTGAAAACCGAATTTGTTACTTTTTATAACTTTTTGTTTATAGTATTAAACATCCTTTTCATGTGACTATGGCTAGCTAAGAAATTGGTGAACTAATACAATATACTATTAGTGGTGCCCTGGTGATAGACTATAAGGTAATGCACAAGTCTTTTCTACTTTGGAGTATATTTATTTGGATTAAGAAAAGAAATGTAAATAAATAATACTCCGTATACAAGCAAATGTTCAAATGATAAAATAAATAAAATTGAGAATTATGAAAATCACAAAATGATGTGTCAGTTAATGTGGGGTAGACAATGAAAACAAACACCTAGCCTAAAATGACCCATTCATAAGTAAATGGGTTAAAATTATGTTTTACCCTTCCCTTGGCTCTACAAGTACAAGTACCCTCAAATGCTTTTCTCTTCATTGTTTTTGATTAAATTAACTTGGAATAGAAAAAAGTTTAGAGATGCATGTAAAATAAGTTAATATAACCATTATTGATATTTAAGGGACAAACAATGCAAATGATGTATGAAAATTCAGAATGCACCTGTCTGTGAAAGATGCAAGGATGAAAAAACCCGGTAATTATGCATATATCTTTTACTTCGTACATTTGTAATTGGATTTAATACATTTTCATGATCGATGGTCTGTTTGACCAGTTCGTTTTGATTTTTGCTAAATTCTTAATTTTTTTATTTGTTTGACACCCCTAGTATGTATGGATGTATAAATATTATATAGGTCTTCCAAATAAGCAAAGGGAAAATGTCATAAAATAGCAATGTATCTTTTAAGGCCCGTTTTAGTATATACTCATTTTTTACCCGACCAACTTTGATAATTTAAAACCTTATGTTATATTTGAACGGGCCTTAAAAGTAAGGATATAGGTTTGAGGTTTCCTGAAGTTGACCGGAACTCGCCGGAGAAGATGGCCGGAAATAGAGAATAAATTAAAAATAAAACTATGGGTATTTTTTTTCATTTTAGGTCAAAATGGATGAGAAAAAATGAAATTCGAGAACCAAGGGTACAAAAATCACTGAATTAAAAAATACAGGGACAAAATAAACAATACTAAAAATCTAGGGACAAATCCATAGAATTTGGAAGACCACATATACAATTTTTGTAATTTACGCTTATTCTTTTAACACCAAAATTACTAAAACAGGAGGCCAAAAAACTTATAATTACCAAAACAAACCAGGTTGTATATCATTTTGCTATTTTATGAACTTTGCTCATAACCAAAATTACGAAAATGCCCTGAATTTTGCAGGTTTCAGCTTCTCAGAAAAAAGGAAGATTCATGATTTATGTACATGCAAAGGGAATGATAGTAGATGTAATATTAGGATCTGCAAATATTAAACCAAAGATCAATGGCTGGTTCAAGAGATAGCTATGGGGGCTTATCATACATGGGCCCAAAACACAATGCACCCACAGTGTACTCATTTGCTTAACGGGTCGACCCGGAACACTTCATATTTGGAGCTATTAGTTTTTTTAAAGTGTAGCAAATGAACAAAATCATTTATCATGCACTACAAAAACAATCTGGGCTACTTTTGACCCAGTTTTTTTGTACCAACCAAAATGGGTTGGGTTAGGTCGAGTTGACACAAACATTTTTTGTCGTAAACTTTTATTTTTTTTCTATAATTAGCTAAATATGATTATGAAAATTATATGTAAGTTAAAACCATTGGTTGTAAACGGAGTAGCCCATGACATATTTGTGGGGGGACATTACTCAACATTATATTATTCCAACATTAATATCTATTATTGTATTCTGAATAAAATTATGTAGGAGGTTTCAATATACACTTTAGGTGATGTTTTCTTTTTAAGCTATAATTTTTCTAATTTAAGAGTTTGGCCTGTTAAGAGAAAACATAACCCAAATTTACCAGCTCCTTAAGTCCTTAGTGACCCCTGATTATTTTTCCATTTTTCTGAAGGATTATTTTTGCTCGGTTGGTTGTTGTAAATGCGATATTTAGGTGTATGGATACAGAATGTCACTATGGGCCAAACACTTGGGTGAGATTCAGGATTACTTCCGAAAGTTTAGTGTGTGTACGGAATATAAACGAGTTTGCAGAAGAGAAAGGTTTGCTTCTGACTATTTTACCCCTCTACCGGGCCATCTTCTCAAAGTCAACACTGACGGGAAAGTCAGCCCGTTACCCGATTATCAACATTTCCCTGATGTTGGTGGTAAGATCCTTGGTGCTCTATCTAACCTCCCTAATGCTTTAATCACATATATAAATTTTCATTACACTTTGACTTTGACCTCGAGGAGTGGCATGTATCTATATTATACTAAAAATAGGTCATTTCCGTCACTTGGAACCCGCGGTTTTTTGAGGTTAGGTTCACTAGACATATTTTTATAGATGTTAATTATGTGTTACTTTTTAACTCATTGTTGTATGTACACATTGTTTTATTCTTTCAAACGTAAATGAAAATAAAATTGCATGACACTTGTAAAATTGGCTATAGTTCATAATCAAATTGGTAGTTGAATCCATAGAAATAAGTTAAATTGTGCTAGAAATTACCTACAGACAACATAATTTTATATCCGTGTCATGTTTTTTTTGTCATTAAATGATGATTTATGTCATGTCTAGGTCATACCTTTTTAAAGAGTATTCCAGTTTGTTACGAGTAGGAATGGGATATATAACTGAAATTCTAAATGGAAACAGTTGAAACTGGATTACTAAAATTCGGTTAGGTATCGCATCCAACTTTTTCCAGAAATTGGTACCGGGTGTGGGTATATAACCATAGACAGACATATTAACAAAAAAATTAAATAAGCTACATGAAAGACGGCCAGTTATACCAAGATCCATTGAATAGTTGCAAATCAATGAGCACTTGTAAAAGTTGAAGTCTTTACAAAACCACATGAAATATTATTTAGAATGGAAATGAAAAATGTATTAATTAACAGTAACTTTGCCAACCATACCAGCACCTTGGTGTGGCGCACAATAGAAACTGTAAGTCCCCTTTTCGGTCAATGTAACCGCGTATTCTTCTCCACCCGCATTCAAATAATCATCATCACCCATCGAGATCTTGGATACATCAACGCCAGCTGGGACCTCATCTTCATCAAACACAACATTGTGTGGGAACCCGCGGTTATTCTTGAACACAATCTTTTCACCCGATGCAACCGAGAAGGTGGATGGCTCGAAAGCCAGACCACCGTCGTTGTCCCCCAGCAGGACTTCAATAGCCAGCGCGTTGCTTGCAATCAACGCGCTGGCTGAAATGGCAATTGCAGCTTCTTTCAGTGATGCTTTCACTGAGAGTTTGGGGGATGCCACCTTCACGGTGGAAGCACCGACTCTTGTGGCGGCACCGGATTTGAGACCGGTGAATGATGGGATGGAAACGGATGAAGATGTTATGCTTGCCATTTTTTGATTCAAGTTTTTTGTGTTTGAGGTGTGGAGTTATAAAGTGAAGTGATTGATTTTTGTGTGGTTTGTGTTTGTTGAGGGGTGGATAGTTTGGATAGGGTTGATAAATGAGTTGTTTTATCCTATTGGTCCACGTAGACAAATGCTATCTACGTATAGAGGTTTTTGAGTGGTTGAAAACTCTTTCGTAGATATGAAGATGGAAATCCATATACAGAAAATGAAAATTAACTGTCGGTAAATGTTAAGCCATATCAAAAGATATTTTTAACTGATTTTAACCTTTACTTTAAAAATATCCTCTCATTTAATATTTGTATAAAAAATACTTCAAACCAATCACAAAACAAATTTCTCTTCAAAAGAAAGCTATGGCAGTCGCCATTTCCTTGGCGCAGACGCATTTGGCGAGGGTGATGGTATGGTTTGACGGAGCAGATCCTTTTAATGATGAATCTGAGATAATTCATAGACCTTACATATTGGAATTCTATATCATCAATAATCTATTTCTTTCTTTCTCTCATCCTTCCATTTATTCATAACTTTTATTTTTTATTAACAACTTAGAAGCAGTATTTAAAAAAAATTCAGTTGCTACAACAATATGAACAATATATGGAACAGTGTTTGATATCTCAAGCAGTTCATAGGATTCATCTCTCATTCAAGGTCCTTTGCTAACACTCCGCCAGAAGGCGTTGGATTATCTGATTTATCATCAATAATCGTATTTAATGAAATAGAAAACAGGATAAATATTATATTGTAAATCTTTTTAACGAGTATATATGAAATTATATAACTGAAAAATACAAAATCGAGTCTTACTATAAATAATGATACTAAATAATTTAATTTGACGCAATAATTATAAGATTGGCGCCTTAATCAGAAAGTAATAAGTAACATATGATCATAATATTACATTTTGGCCAATAGCGAAAGTGATTCAGAATTTATTTACAAGCACATTAACACAATAAGACAGAGAATGTACAAAATAAATATCTGGAAAATACAGTTTTGTTGACCTCAAAAGAGTGGGATGATGTCATCATTGTCATCATTCATATCAAGATACTTGAATCCAACATCAGCATTTGGATCTTGATAATTGAATGATTGATTCACGTAGCATTTCATCTCATGAAATAAGTTCAAATTATCCACAAGTTTGTGAAATACATTGCATCCACAACACTGCAATCCAACCCATCAAAATATATGGTCAGCATTTGCACAACATCATGCATAAAAAATTAAAGCATAAATTGTCCCTCTACTCTTTCATTTTTCCCAGATTTGTCCCTTAACATTTTTTATTGTTTTTTTGTCAGTTTCCATTTAAATTGACCAAAATACCCTTATTTTTAATGTATATGATTTTTCCATCTATCTAACCAAAAAAAGTTTAAAAGCGATTAAAAATTCAGATAAATTAAAAATAAGATCAATTTAGTGGAAAATGATGAAATAAATGAAAAAATGTTTATGGACAAAACTTGTGAAAACAAAAGATCACAGGGACAATTCTGTAGTTTACCCAAAACAAAATATATGAGCAACACATTGATTTTACAAATGGTAAAACTATATGAAATATGTATTCAATTATACATGAATTGTCGCTGTATGTATTGGACTGCAGAAATTACATTTTGATGTAACAAACTATCCAAACTTACCCTTTGATGTAACTTGGTTACATTAAATGGTAAAAAAAAAATGACGCATTTTAGTTGATAAAATCGGTAAAGTAAAAGTTAAATTACATCAAAAGGTAAGTTCTGACATCAAAAGGTAATTTTCACTGTCCAGTACATACAATAGCAATCCATGCATAATTGGACACATTCATATAGTTTGAGGGCCTTTAGGTTAGTTTTTGGGTCATTTCATGTGTTAATATATTAAATTAATCAGATTGCATGCGCTCAAACAGCTGAATATCGGATTATATAACTTAAAACTTCATCTTAACCAATTTTGTAACAGACAATTATCTAACTGTACCAATTTGTGTCTAATTGAGTCATGGTTTTGTGTCCCGTTTGGTCATAAACTTATATAATGACTAAACAAGGACACAAATGTAAAATTGTAGTATTTATATTTTAGGAAAAAAAAAAACCCAAAACATAATTATAAAAAATGATTACCTGAACAAAAACGGTGCCATCAGTATAAGCATGTGGATTAATAGCCCGTGTTGTTCTTTGACCACACACATTACAAGTAAAAGCAACACGCATTCGGCGTCTTGGAGACTTTGTAAAAAGGGACCATGGGAATGTGGTGATCCTCTCTGTACTGGATCCGTTCCCACCACCTACAGGTGCGGGCGGGCCTTCCATACCCGACCCGGTTGTCCAACCCCTAACGTTTGCTGCACTTAGAACTAATCCCATAGCGTCATCCTATAAAAAATAAAAAGAACACCCCACATGAATCAAACACCTTGATAAATAGTTATATATTATTTAATCTTAGTTTTATTATGTTTTTTTTTCCATAGAATATTTTACCTTTAGTCTTTTACTGTTTAGATTTGTCACTGTTTGGTCAATGTACAACTTTTTGTCCAATTTAGTTATTAAAAGAAAGTCTTGTGTCCCAAATGAATCATTAAAAGAAGTTGCTTCAACAATGATGATTTCTTAAAGAAGTGTTACATTTTATATAAAAATGTTACGTTTATATATGATGATAAATGTTATACAAAAATGATTGATTAAAAAAGTTTGTATAATAGAAAGCAATTTTTGATGACCCAATTGGACAAAAAAGTTGTACAATGACTAAATACGTTGTTAGTTAAGACAAAGAAAACCCTTTTAGTATTGGCAATCATATGATTTAAAGTGTAAACCATACAACATTCTAATTAATGTGATAAATATGATTGCAAACACTTATTATTAGAAATTTAATCTTACCTTTAGGATAAAGGTAGGGATAATGTACAAGGAAGCCACTAGGCCTGTGCACGGTCCAAGAACTGAACCAAACCAAGAACTGAGAAAGTTTCTTCGACTTTATTTGGTTTCCTTCGGTTTTGGACCGAACCAAACCGGACTGAGAACCGAGAGATTGCTCGGTCCGGTCCGGCCCGGTTCGGCGGTTCTGGTCGGTTATCGGTCCAGACGTCGAGTTTGCACAGGCCTAGAAGCCACCTACCTTTTGTTTTCATTAAGGCCACTCATATATGTATCTAGTATCGACAGAATGCACTCTGGATGACAAAGATAACCAACAATTTTTTGAAGAAACAGAAATACCATCTTTTTTCTAATGATGTGAAGTAAAAAATTATCAAATAGTCAAAAATTTGAAGAATTTTTTTTTTTTGTCATTCAAACGTATTTTTATCAGATTTTGTGTGAATAAAACTAGATATATAAAAGCATACTTAAGTGCCTATAGTTGGATGCATTCAGGTGTAGTTTGTCCAATTGAAATCACTATCAGAAAACTAAAATTAAATAGTTAAAGCAAAGAAATTGCATTAATCTGGATATTATCAAAGTTCATAGCTTGTGTAATATATAATTAATCAAAACATCTGCTTTTATTATAATTAAAAAGATCACCTTAGAGAAAGTTTTCTTGCTAGAAATTGGAACAATACTTGCATCACTAGATTCTGATCGGGTAACAAATTCGTTGTCATCATCTGTAAACACAAATTAAAGATCACAATTGTCGAAAAAAATATACATGAGCAAAAAGCTATAATTTCCAAACAAAAAAAGTAAATTTTCTTACTTTTGGAGGAAATTGTGAATATAGTGAGCCTTTTGGGAATAAGTTCTTTCGATTTAGGAGAGAAAATTGAAACGGATGGAGGTGAAGATACGATTGACGCGGATGAAGCTAGGGTTTCCATAACTGTAATTAAATTAATCAGAAACTGGAAGATGAAATTGTTGTGTTGTAGTGGTTGCAAAGATCGTGAATCGAGGGTTGAATTGATTCAAAATGATCAAATGATTTACGAAATCGTTTGGTTTGGGCTCAACGAATATGATTCGTGTAAATGGAGAACTAGAAGTATCTTTGGAATCAGGAAAATATTTATTTATTATTTTCTGAAATAGTGAAATACACGTCTAGATATAAGTTGCGTTTGTATTTTTATATATTGAAAAATGGATTATAAGTTTTAGAAAAACAATGTGACTATTATATCTATTACTATAATAAAACAAAGTGTATATGGTCACATGTCATATTTTTAGAACACATGTACACGTGTGGCGCCTTCAGAATTTTTCTGAATTTTTTTCCTGCCTATAAATTTATTAAATAAATGTGATTAATTTAATTAAATTGATTAATCATAAATTCAAATTAACGTGAGATCCAGTTTAAAATTTTGAAAAAATCCAGATTTAAAGGAACTTTATTTTTTTCCTTAGTTACTGATATTTATTTTGATAATAATATTTAGGGTAAATTACAGTTTTTGTCCCTGATATTTTCTGGATTCGGGGTTTTGTCCTTAAACTTTTTTCTTTTGTTTTTGTATCCTTTATATTTTTAAAATTCTGCATTTTTGTCCTTCCGTCCAAAATCTTCCGTTAAGTGACTAAAAATGCAAAAAAAATAAGGGTATTTCCGTCTTTTACATGTCTTCATCCCAAAAACCCCCAACTAATCGATGAACCCTAATCCTAAATCAAGATCTGAAAATCGCACCATAGATAACCTCACTTCTTCTTCTTCCTTTCACACCACAGAGCTGAAAATCACACCTCCCAAACGTACGATTACAATATGAAAATCGCACCTCCCAGATCTGAACCACCACCTCCGCCAGTTAATTCGAGAGGGAGATGAATTTGATTTCACTCACAATGGCATACGTACGATCTGCTATGTAAAATATTTAGGGTTTTTTTTTTAATTTTCTTGAAAAAATGGAAGCACTCAAATGTCAATCAAACATTGAAGATAACGAGATTGAAGATAACGAGATTGAAAGAATGGAAGCACTCAAAATGGAACCACCACCTCCTCTGCACGCGTGATTTATGGCTTCAGGTCCTTCAAAAGAAGTTTACAATTTGATCAAGAACAAAATTAAATTCCAAAGTTAGGTTCTAATCGAAGTTGTGATTGGAGATGGAAGAACACCAAAGAAATTAGGTGTTTTATTTGAAGAAGATGTTGATTTTAGGTTTGATTCCCAAACATCAAATCTAGCTGGAGTATGCTTGAAGATTGTGGTTTGAGAAGATGAAGATTGTGAAAGAAAAAAATATAAAAAGAAAGGGGTTTTGATGATGATGATGATGATGATGATGATGATGATGATGATGATAGGGGTAATTTGGGGAAATTGACCAAAATTTCTTTAGTTAACGGAAGATTTTGGATGAAAGGACAAATATGCAGAATTTTAAAAACATAAATGACAAAAAAACAGAAGTAAAAAGTTTAGGGACAAAAACCCCGAATCAGGAAAAGGTTAGGGACAAAAACTGTAATTTACCCTAATATTTAACATTTTTTCGTTAAAAAATCAATAGCTGGATTTCAATAATATAATTACCGGTTTAATTGCAAAAAAAAAAAAATTCCAAAAAAATTCAATAATAAAGAAACAAAACTTTTGGGACAAATCCAGTAATCCACAAAAAACGTCTTAGATGCAAGATGTGAAACCGGATATTTTTTTTAAAATTATGTTTCTTTTTAAATCTAATCAAAACACTGTTATAAAAAATTAAGATATGTCAAAATCTAATTTATTATTAAATTTTATAAAATTTATGAAATTTATAAAATTTGCCATCAGATTTTTAATTCAAACTTATATTAATAAATATTAGCATCCGATATTTAAAATTTTGAGATATGCTAAACATTCCTAAAAATTAGGATTGTAATCAAAACCTATATTAAATTATTAATTTAATTAGGGATTTGCTAACTATTATCCTTATGAAAATGATTAAAGTTTAGTTAATTGGTTAACTTACAAGTATTAAAGCATAACTATCATGAGTCATTGGTGATTTTTCGGGAGTGTGGTTTTTTTATGGTCAAGGTACAATAAATATAAGTAACATTTTTTTTTAACCATAGCCTTTTTTTAACGGCAAGTTAGTAAGTTAGTGGTTCGAGCCTGGATAGTAACATCCACAAGGGGCAGTATTTCTTTCCTCGAACCCTCCACATATGGGGATTAAACACCCCCTCCCATTTTAATCTCCAAATTTTACCTCCAACAAGTCTCAAGGCTACCCTTGGTAGCCAATTGATCTAAACCAATTGGTTTTTAACCATAGCCC
Organism: Calendula officinalis; assembly: GCA_963853835.1. Taxonomy (NCBI): domain Eukaryota; kingdom Viridiplantae; phylum Streptophyta; class Magnoliopsida; order Asterales; family Asteraceae; genus Calendula; species Calendula officinalis. The sequence continues at coordinate 88,061,103 of OY970823.1, forward strand.
TAAGCGCAATGATTAATATTTACCATTTAATTATTCTGTGTTTCTGTTATCATTTCCCCCAAAAAAAAGTTTAACCACCTTTTTGTAATAAGATAAATAAATTTCCATATTTATCAACCCTCAAAATTGGTTTTTCATATTTAAAACATATCTTGGAAATGATTAAATATTAGTAGCAAGGGTTTATCTAACTCATGCGTTAAGGGCATGAGATTAGAGGTATTTAATAAACTCGAATTTACTATTTTTAGTTAAAAATCATTTAATACATACAAAAAATAAAAAATATGTAATAAATGGATATTTTCATTATAAAAGAATTTTCGAGCTCATTCAATGTTTCTAATCTTATGCTCTTAGAACACGAGTTAGAAAACCCTTAATGGGTGGTTTTATGTGGATATTTTGGAAGTTTGTTGAACGGTGGCCACAAAATTATATAACTATTGTTGTACATGGATTGAAACGTGTGATGTAAAATTATCAGCTTATAAGTAATAAAGGTCACATCATAATTTGCATGTTATATATGTATAAGGTACATTTTCATTCGCTTTAGGTATATGTCTTATGATTTTTTCAATACGTAGTAAGACGATATCCATGTGTTCTTGCTGATAAACCCTAAATAAGAGTATTAATCCTAACCCTAACTTTGTTTCTTCTTTTTTTTTCCATTTTTTTTAAATTCTATTTTTTTATGAAGAATACACAGTAGATAAATTGAATAACATAATGAAATCCTCTAAAACTATTGACCACATCACTGATTGATTCGAAATATTCTACATTGACCACCCTAATTACGGTTCCTCTATAAAATCAAAATATCCTTAATTTCATGGCCACCCCAACCGTTTGCGTAAGTGTCTGTTTTCCAAACTCGCGTAAGTTTATATATTACAAGCTCTGGAAGCTCAACATCATCAATATAAATTTCATAAAAATATACTTCACCCGGGTCCTTCCTTATGTATCGCCCATTAAATTGTAAACTTTTTGTAGAAAGGATTCCAAGTTTCGCCTATTATTGTTCGTTTAAATACCAAATCTTTATAATCGTTAACCCCTTAACAAGAGTGAAGGATTGTCAAAGGTTGTTATGAATTTGAGAGAGCCAATTTTTCACACATGCAAGTGTCTGTAGCCTTATCTAAAGTAAAAAGTCAACCGTTTATAAATAAAATGCCAACCGTTGTATTTAATGAAGTGTTTAGAAATTTATCTTAAATATATTGTTTTTTATATTAAACACTTTTTAATAATGTGTTATCTTGACGTTTTATCTCTTTTAGTTGTTAGTTGTTACCAGGGCGGAATTCGAAAATTTCATCAGTAGTAGCACTCTCTAGGGATCAAAAAGGCGGAGATCAAGAGAGTTGTGCTCTCTTGTGGGGTCCCAGGGGCAGCGCCTTTAGTGGCGTTCAAGGGTCAATACGTCGAAACAAAAACGAATTTTACATAAATGACTCTATCACATAAATATCATGTTACGTTTGATTATATATACATCAAGTCTTCAAGAACTAATTTCATAAATCTACAAGACAACTACTAATTTTATAGACTTAAAGCTAAAAAACTACACGACACACACTTTGTATTTTTTTTATTTGGTTTAAGTTTTTCTTTTGGGCTTTGAGTTTAGACCATTGGTTAATACTTGAGGTTTTTTAAGATTGATTTGGGCTATTGGTAGGGTTTTTAATCCGGTAGAAGCACTGCACCGTAATACCAAAAGAAAAAATCTAAAAATTTATACTGTGGGGAAAAATTTGAGTAGTGTGTCGTGCCACCGCGGGACACATAACACATCCGCCCCTGGTTGTTACTATATTTGCATGTATATAAAGTTAACATTTTTTTTTTGTTTGATGTTTACATTTCCTCCTGTTTATATAATGTGTATACTTGATCTTTAAATCTACAATATGTCTTCTTATCTTATACCTAATTAACATACCACTAACATTTCATTTTTGTATTTCGATAATACTTACTTTCAGCAATTTTTCAATAACCGTGATTTTTCACGGGTCATAACCTAGTGACTCTAATATATGAGAAACATAGCATATATAAAAAAGTTATTTTCAAAACGTTATTATAATTTAGGAAAATGCTAATGATAGTCCTTAGGGTTGTCATTACGAAGGCAAAATACACAAAAGACACCCCCCTGAATTTTAGGAATATTACTTTTTTAATCAATGTACAAGCTTTTTATGCATGTTAGTGACAGCCCTAAGGGCTGTCATTAGCAAAACCCTATAATTTATCATGGGTTTTCACAAGATTGTGATGTATGTTGTTTCAAATATTCTAATAATCATCTAATAAATATTTATTTAATAAATAGATTGAATATATCACCTTTACATAATTTCAAGCTTTTTACTACTAAATTAGATGTCAAGTATATATACATTAAATAATTTTCTAAAAATGTTTTATTATATATGCATATATCAGTATCAATACTATGCTATGTTAGATTAATGACTTAAGACGAGAAACTGACATCACCAGTTGTTGATAAATCAAGGTTACGTCAGCTCACACTCCAACCGACATTAAATTGACATATGCATACCAACAATACCTCTTCCCTTCAATTTTTTGGGACCCACCAATAAAAATACACACACAAAATACCCCGTTGGGCCCACCCAACAAGTGATCCTCCACTCCTTCCTGTCCTCAAACTCACGAAATCAAACTGACGGAAAAAGTGACGGGACCGTGCCAATGGTAGCATACCATCTCCAAACTAACAAAACTCAAGTAACGAGACTATTGGCAGTGGTCTTATATATGTAGATGTTAGTAAATATTTCAATTTTATTTCATCAAAATTAAAAATCATAAATTTTAACTATTTAGAGTAATTCATTTTCTCTAACTGCACGCAAATTTTAATCTATTTTTAAAAATCACATATGTCTACTATAAAATTTGGATAAAAAATAGATAGCAAACACATTAAGCTAAAGATAATGGCTAAATTATTTACACTACAATCAAAATTCAACCATATTATTTTGAAAAGGAAAGAAATGAATGAAAAAAATCAACATGAATGGTGGATATTGGTGGATGAGCTTTAACACTCTATGAGTGGTTCGCATAATTCATCCCTAGATTTTTTCCACCTCTTTTTTAACCCCATCTCATCCTTCCCACCTCCTCCGCCCACCACACACCACCTCTCCATTTCTCCGGCAACCAATGGCAGCCTTCACAAACCTCATAATCAAACCCCCTCAAAACCTCTACTCAACAACCAAACCCAACCCTTTTTCTTCCCATAGCTACAGCCCTAAACTCCGATCATTCTTCCCCACCAAACCCAAAACTCAATCTCCACCACTCACCATCACAAACTCCACCGCAAAGACCGGCGAACCCGCCTCCAAAGCCAAAAAGGAAGAAGACAAAGTCCACCAAGTCCACACGGCTGCGGAATTCGAGGCGGCGTTACGTGACGCTAAACAGAAACTAGTGGTGGTTGAGTTTGCCGCAAGCCATAGTAAGCAAAGTAGCAAGATGTATCCGTTTATGGTGAATTTAAGCAAGACATGCAGCGACGTCGTTTTCTTGCTTGTTATGGGGGATGAATCGGATGAAATGAGAGAATTGTGTATAAAGGAGAAAATTGAAAAAGTGCCTCACTTTAGCTTTTATAAGAACATGGAAAAGATTCATGAAGAAGAAGGGATCGGGCCGGATATGTTAATGGGTGATGTTTTGTACTACGGCGATAATCACTCCGGTGTCGTAAGTTTCCGATCACCGTCCATCTCAATGTTTTAAAAACCACATCGAATGTCCTAAATACACTTGAACCGGTTAGATAGGATCCGGATAAATCGGATGAAAATATTAACACACAGTTATGTAAATGATATTCAAAAGCCATAAAAGCTAGAAAAATATAAATAAATTTACCGGAAAAGTTGAAACGTTTGTAAAATCTATCTTTAACTAAAGTTATCGTTTATTGAGTTTCAAACCATAAGTTATAAAAAATTCATATCTATTTTATTTATCTAATTTAAAATAGTTTGTTTCTGTTCGAGCGATCAGTTCAGGGCTTTTATATCTAACGGCTCGGCTCTGACTGATAATCAGAAATTTAATCGGCTAACTTTATGTTATCATTATTGTTTGATATTTATGATATATAAAAACAAAGTGAATTAAATTTATAAGTATGAATGGATCAAAAAGTAATTTGAGTTGGAAGATTTAATAACTCAAATATTAATTATTATTTAATATGTTGAAAAGTTAGTGTATTAATAGTCAAGGATAAATCTAAAATAGACCGATTTAATTAATTGATGAAGAAAAGACATATTCAACGAGACAAATAATATGAATGATTTTTTACATCTCTATAAATATAAATATAATTTACTTTTGCTACACATATATTTTTTGAACGAAACAAAATCAACTCTTTTTTTATCGACCTTTTAACATTTTATATTAATCTTCAATACAACTAGTATGAAAGAGTTTACATTTATATAAAACAAGAACAACTTCATAGTTCCTTACTTTCTTATGTATCTTTAAATAACAAAATGTCAATAGTTGTTCGATTATTGTGCATTAATCTTCTTATTTTCTACATCATAGGTACAACTCCATAGTCGGGAAGATGTCGAGAAGCTAATCGCCGATCACAAGGCCGATGGCAAACTTCTCGTGCTCGATGTTGGGCTAAAACATTGTGGCCCGTGCGTGAAAGTATACCCTACGGTTTTGAAACTATCCAAACAAATGGAAAACGCCGTTTTCGCAAGGATGAACGGGGACGAGAATGAAAGTTGCATGCAATTTTTGAAAGACATGGAAGTCGTTGAGGTCCCGACGTTTTTGTTTATTAGAGATGGAGAGATATGTGGTAGGTATGTTGGGTCGGGTCGAGGGGAGCTTATTGGTGAAATTCTTAGATACCAAGGAGTTCGGGTCACGTATTAAGTATAGACGTGTATTTGAAGAAAAGGACCCGGGTCGATATTTGTTTGATAACATGTTTAAAATTGTATGGTAAAACATTTTTAGTTAAAGATAATACATTACCTTATAAATTATGGTGTTGGTTGCACCATAGACCAAGTAATCCAAGCTGCTAGGCTATAAGAACCAAGCATTTAAATTAGGGGATGCAATTCTCGAAACCTAAACCCGACATGGAAATAACTAGATTTAGATTGAGATAAATGGGTTCTAGTTAAAGACACCTCGACTCATCAAACCCGTTTATAAATCAGGCCGTGTTCTATTAGGCTTATGTATAAACGGCCCAACTCGCCAACCTATCTAGTTCCATAAAATATGTTTAAAAAAAATGATGTATACATTAAAAAAAATCCTCTAATCACTACCTAAAACATTTATAAATCTCGGTCTAACCTTTCGGTTGCTAAAAATTACCATTGTAATTCGGTTCATTTTTTATTTATGATCGGCAAAACTTGTTATGACCCGCTAACCCATTTGATCCACCAACCTGATAAGTTATAAGTGTCGGATGAGTCGGATATGTGTTACCATGGTTTAAATATGTCTGAGTGAGAGTTGATTATTCTGACCCGAAATTCTAAACATGTCGGATTCGGGTTGACTAATTCCAACCCGTTAGCCTGACAATCTAAACCCGCTAATCTAAATCCGACATGATTGTCACCCCTAATTTAATTTAACATCTTCCTTTTGTTAAGTTACTAAAAAAATTCACGTAACTAATTTACAGGGTGAGTATATATATAAGCCGTCCATTATTTTGGATGGATGAGATTTGTAGTTACTTGTTTGATTGAAATTATTTCTTGAGTCCTATAAATACATATTTGAAATAAAATATCAGAAAACATAAAATAAAGAGAGAGAATTTTCTCTAACGAACTCTGATCGTTTCTAGGTTCTCTCTCCTCCGTCGACCGTCGCAACGGTTTGCCGTTGCTTAACGGCGGCGTGCCGCATTGCCTCCTACACGATCCACATTTTCAATTCCTTCAGATAAACAATAAACCGTAAGATCAATTTCAATCGTTGATAATATCTTGTATGTTTACAATGATCGTCATTCGCATTACGTAAATTCAAAATATCATTTTTCTTAATATATCTCGATTGATTGATTGTATTTTTTTATTAAAATCTAAGTGTTCTCTTTTTGTCTTCTTTTTATTATTTGTTTTGTGTGAAATTATTTCATTTGACTGTAATGTCAAGTAACCATTGACGATTTTGTAAAGATATACATCATATTTATAAATTAACAAATTCATTAAGGTATATTTTATAAAAAATTATTCATAAACAGTTGATAAATTTTATTATTAGGTAATGTATTATTTCATGTTTATTTCACCATGTAATTATTATCATTAATTTGTTATTACCATCTATAATCAATTATAATTCATTTTATTATGCTTTTTAAACCTGTTTCATCGATTTGGTTGTGGCAGGGCAAGATGCTAGGATATATGCTGAACCGGTTACTTATGTATGATTCGATAAAATACTATTTTCTTTATTGAGATTTTAATTAATACGTGATTTCCATAACTAAAACATGCCTACTTGTGTGCAGATTGTTGCTTGCATATTTATATCCAGCTTATGAATGCTTCAAAAATATAGAGAAAAATAAACCAGATGTCGAACAACTTCGCTTTTGGTGTCAATATTGGTAATTATCTTTATACATGCCACTTTAGTATGTGGCTATGTTGGGCAACACGGGAGTTGTGTATACCCTATGTAGACTAAAAATAAAGATAAACACAAATTGAATACCATGAACTAATTATCGTTGATTCAATGAATAATGATATCAGAATGATTTTTCAATCAAACACAAATTCTGTAAACTTTGAGAAAGAAAATGAAATTTCTTAAAAAACAAATAATTTTTTAGCAACAAAATGAAACTCTAAAATAAACCTAGAATTTAAAATGAGCTTAAGGAGATAGATAGACTAAAAACTAGACCATAAAAAAAGTTAAAAAACTAGAAATAAATATATCTTAAAATGTAAATAACTCAAAAAATACAGCATTTTTTGGCTCAAAAGTTCCGTAAACCACATACAGTTAGTTGTTTACTATGACGTCTCCCTGTCACAAAATTCGATTTGATTGGTCCCGGACCTAAAATGGAATTCCGTAGCCTAATTTATGCTCATTTTAGTATAACCTCTTTATTTATATATGATATTAGACATCCATATTAAAAAGAGTCAGAACCTCTGCGCTTGGGATGTATCAATAGCACTAGCCATCATTGTTTTGTTTTTGTATATTTTAAACCCTCAACAATTTTCAAATACACAACCTCCTTTTTAGTTTATCAACGTTCAAGTTTATGTTCTAACATAAATTGCACGCATCATTATCCCTTAATTACTATTTACATGCTTAATTTCTAAAAACTTGTTAATCTTTACAGGATTTTAATTGCTCTAATGACCGTTTGGGATCCCTTTGGTGATGCACTAGTTGGATGGTGAGACATAATGTTTGAAAGTCTAACACGGTAGCCCCCGCTCAAGGGCTACCGTATAAAATGGTTACCTAATTTTGATATGATTTATGTTTTAGCTAACGTATTATACAAAAGTATGATAGAAACCCTTGAATTTTCGAACATTGTGATACAAACCCCCGAACTTTCAAAAAAATCCGATTTAAGTTAATTCGTACCATGTCATAATAACTTTGACCATGTTGATTTTTTATTACTGTTATAAAGTTGGTTATCTTTTTTTGGATAAAAATAAATATCGTTCCAAAGACATAAATCAGGTTAAAACTAGTTATGTTTCTACGAATGACGTTGCTCATTATTTATGTTTAATTTTGTTTTTTACCTTTGTTGTACATGTGAAGGCTCCCAATGTATAGTGAAGCAAAGTTGGTAGTCTGTGTATACTTGTGGTACCCCAAAACAAAGGTAATTAAGGTTTCTTGTGGTTGCAAAATCTTATATCCTACGTCTTTGGTTCTTGTGGTTGCATTAGAATAAATCATAATTTGCTATGTTTTGTTTTAATTATTTTAGGGAACGAAATATGTTTACGATTCCTTTGTGAAACCGTACATTGCAAAGCATGAAAAGGAGATTGACCGTACCCTGTCGGAATTGAAGACCCGAGCTGGAGATTCGGCGACACTTTATTGCACAAGAGTTCTAGCCTATGCTCAAACAAGGGGTATTGAAGTTATTCAATTGGTCATGACACAATCATTACAAAGACCTCAACCCGCTCCGGTATGAAACTACTTTTCTCCATTTTTCTTTAGTGACACTTGGTCGGATTGGTTAAGTAACATGACATAAAAGGTTCATAATGAAACTGGTCATTTTCAGTATGGTTTTTTTTTAACCGTTAGTGACACCTTTTATGTTCGTCACTAAATGCCAATTTTTCTATCGTATTTATGTGCGTCACTAAATGCCAATTTTATCTATTAAAATACGTAATTGCTGTTGCTAATACTGATAATAAAAACTCAAAAAGTGTCATTCATAATAATAACCTAAATATACTAGTAAAAGCAATTTTAGACTTTGGGTGACTTTCAACCTGTTGACTTATTGACATGTTATTTTTTTTAACTAAAGTTTTTTATTTGACCCAACTAAATCTGAAATAAAAGAATACTCACATAAACCAATTCATAACAAAATGAGTTGAAATCGCCATTTTCTTAATGAAACAAATGAATGGTAATTATATTGTCATGACATAAAATTATAGGCAGCCGTAGCGGCAACTACAACTCCAGCTCCAACTCCAGCCCAAAAGGAGACCCAAACATCCCCAGTGAAGAAAACGGCTGCAGGCGCGGCTAAATAAATCTAAAATATCGATCGGTCATCTACTCCAAATGTTATTCTTCAACATGTGATTATTTAGGCATTCAGAGATTGATGTAACTTAACCTTGTTTTTCTCTATATATAATTTATATATGTATATTTGTTGATTAATAAAACTCATTTTTGGGTAATCTCACTTTCTGAAATTGTAAATCTCAGAAAACAAACTATATTCAAGCTTTTAGTGACATCTTTTAACTGTCGTCAATTGCTAATTTTTTGTGACACTTTACATGAACAAATTGTGTGACAGAAAGATCAATAACCTATTCTCACATTATTTTTGTTTCAATGAACAATTCACAAATTTATGTCTAGCGATTGACACATGAGTTTCACTCTCATATGAGGCGTGAGGTTTGGAGTTCGAATCCTGTAAACTCCTCTTTGCGGTGTCAAATATGGGGGATTTTTCCCTTAAAATTCCTATGTGGGTTGAGTTTTCCCTGTAAAGGAGCTCGAACCTGGGATGCTCGCTGAAATATTGCGAGTAGGCTTCTGTTGTTATCATTTGCGGTTTCCAAAAAAATGTGTATTGATCACCATCGATGGCACCTTTCTAATTTTTTTTCTTGTGTATGTAAAAATCTAATATTTTTATGACTGGTTATTTACTTTTAGTGACATTTTTCGACCTTTGAAGCATAACAATCTAATGAATGAGAAGAAATACCGTCTAACTTAACCACATCTAATTAATATTAGAATATCCTAACAAAATAACTAAATTAGTCAATAAACATGTAAAAAATGTGTAACAATGAGTCGAACAGTAAGCTAATGTGGTTGCAATTTAAATTTACAAATCACAATTCAATTATTCACGAGCAAAAGTGCAAAACAGAATAAGAAAAAAAAAACAACAAATCATAAATCTTTGTTTGATAAATGTGAGCTCTGGAAACCAAAAACAATAAAAGAAATTAATAACTATGACTTGTTAACTGTCAACAAGCGAAAGAGACATAGAAGATAACTGAGAAAGAGAGAGGGAGAAGGAGAGACATTGTTTGATAGTCGCAACTCGAAGAAGGTTGCATACGTTGCTATTTGTAACCCTAAAATTGATTTTAACATTTTAAACAAGTTTGACTTTTGTTCATCTTCACCAATTTTTACCGATTTGGACCTTAGAAAATTTGTCAATACCGATAACCAATTTTTACAATACTAACAATCATAAGTGGATTATGGAATTTTGATGGCTAAAATGTTGTATTTTATGAGTCATATGCATTTTAAGTTTTTACATTTTGTTTATGGGTTAGATTTTAGTATATTTATCTTTTTAGGCTCATCTAAGTCTTAGGGTTATTTTGTTGACGGAACAATTAATTTTAGTTTTTATGAAAGTTTATTTTTTATTCTTAATTCAAAGAATTTATGTTTGTTGAATCAAAGATAATTAGAAAAATTATTTATGTAAATCAACAAGTTTAATTTATATTTATCTCAGTTACTCTTCTATCAATCTTCATTTTGGTAGCGGAATCACATAATTTAGTAGTATCAAATGAATTGAAAATTTACACTTTTAACAGTTTTCTATATCAGAAATTACTTTTCCCATTATTTATAAAAAAATAATAAATAAAATACAATAAAAATAGGAAAAAGAAATTTGTATTAGCAAAGTACATTGTCTTCCCCCCATCCCACTCCACTTTCTGTGTTCTCATAATACCTTCATTTTCAGCCACCGCCACCCTATTTTTTACATTTTTTTTCCTTCCGTTTTCTGTTTTCGTTTCCCCAATTTTCGTCATGCCATAATCTTCCCACCCAATTCATCACCCACTTCACTCCGATCCCACTCACACAATTCACCCAAAAAAAACCCAATTTAACGCCCTTAAGATTTCAAGGATCTATTACCTTTCACGTTCCCTAATTTGGAAATGTAAATTTATTCAATTTCGATCCGGATAACAAAAATACGTACGAAATTGATTGATTGATATCAGATAGTTTGATCGTTCCTCTCGTTCTTTGATAATGCGTAATTAGGGTTAATAAGTTTGAGATCTGGATGATAGATTTTGAATCAGGAAATTGATTGCGATTATATGGATATGGATCATAATGGGGATGTGGGTCATCTTGACCCGGAATTGTTGCAGCTGAATGAAGTTTCTTCTGCGGGTATTAAATCAAATTCGTATGTTGCACAGAACCTGTTTGATCAATGGCTTTCGTTGCCAGAAACCACTCTTTTGGTAATTCTCATACTTCATATTTGTTTATGATCTTTTATGTTGATTATTTATGTTTTTGTTTTGAATTATAAGGTGGTAAATAAATAGATTAATTTCTGGTATGATCAAACCTTTATTGATTATAAGTTTTCATAATTATGCATTTGAATTGGTGAATCATTGCCTCAAATATACATTTGGGTCACAAATTAAAAAAGTGTAGTACCTCAAATGGATAATTTTGAAAAATTCAATATCTTTTATGCAATTTACCGTATTTATAATATTCAATATTGTTTCTTTTTTAAATATAGGTGAAATCTATGCTAAACAAGTCTAAAACAGGGATTCCATTAAATGTATCGGGAGCAACTTCGAGCCCGAAAGCTGGTGGTAACAACTCTGTTCCTCCACTTTCACCAAGAAGCTCATCGGGCTCTCCTCGTGTAACAAAACAGAGAGCGGGCCCATCTGTTCTTGGGTCTCCTCTGAAAGTAGTTCCTGAGCCCGTTAAAGAGTTTATACCTCAGGTTTGATACCAGAAATTAATTTTATTTTTGTTTGTAAGTTGAGGTGGCGGTTTCGACCCGTTTACTTATGAATGGGCTGTTTCGGGTTATGTTTTGTCTACAACGGGTCAAACAGATCAAACTAGGGGTGAGCATCTGTGCTGAAAAACCGAACCGAAACTGAAAACATGTTATCGGTTCGGTTTCGGTTTTGATTCTATCGGTTTCCGTTCGGTTTTCGGGTATGGATGAGCATTTGGACTAAAAGAACTGAACCGAACCAAAACTGAAAACATGTAATCAGTTCGGTTTTGAAAATTCATCATTTTCTGCTTTCGGCTTCTGGACCGAGCTCACCCCTAGTCAAGCGGGTTGAAACTCGTATGTCACCCAGAATATTACTTTAATGCATAAAACCTCATAGTTGAAGTAGATTATTAATGAAATAATATGATCCTTGTAATCATATTTAACACACTAACTACTATTTATAAAAGATTAAAAAGTTTAGGATAATAAGTACTTTGTGTCAACCCGAATCGATATGTTTCAACCCAAAATACCCGTCTTGATTCAGGCCCGTTTGACCCGTTGGTCATTTTTGTTGCAGTTCTACTTTGAGGAGGGCCGTCCACCCCCTAATGAACTAAAAGAACGGTGTTTGTTTAGAAGTAATTCTTTCTTCTATGGTCATGCTAATGGATTATCATTGGATGGTGAGATGTTTAATTAACTTGTATTTTTTTACGGTCAATATAAATATTAATTTCGTTAGTTTTTATTTATTTATTTTGATGAATAGAATTTAAGACTGTTACAAAGGAAATATGCATGCTGCCATCTTTCTTCTCTACTACTCTTTTTAAAAAGATAGACGTTGGTAACACTGGCGCTGTAACCAGGTAATTTTTTTATATATTTTAAGGTGCTATTAATTTATTCTTCACACACACACACACATATTTTTATATATATACACTGTATTTATTTTTAATTTTTTTGAGTTTGTGTTTGACATGCTTGCAGGGATGCATTTTTGGATTTTTGGGTGAATGGTAACATGCTGACAAAAGACATATCTGCCCAGATATTTACATTATTAAAGCAGCCTGATTTGAAATATCTAACTCAGGTCATTATTCTTACTCCCTAAAAATTTAAATGTCACAAATTACTTTATTCGTAAGTTCAATATTTAAAAATCTATGTGAATTTTGTCAGAGTTGAACTATTTGTGTCCCTCAATTTGTCAAAATTTGAACTTTCACCCCTAAATTTGTCAAAAATCAAAACTTCAAACTTTATTAAGAATTAATTTTATTTTCCTAGTTTATACCGCTTACCTGATTTTATATGGGAAAATTGTTAAATTTGTGCTTAGCTGTGTAATAAATTGAATTTTTTTAATCTGTATACAATTACATGTTTGTAATAGGAGGACTTCAAACCAATACTTCGTGAACTCTTGACAACTCATCCAGGGTTAGAATTCTTACAAAGCACACCTGAGTTTCAAGAAAGATATGGTAATATTTTTTGAGTTATTTATGCATTAAATTATATGTTATAACATATACTTACCATTTAATTTGATTTAGCTGAAACGGTAATATACCGAATATTTTACTACGTGAATAGAGTGGGAAATGGTCGTCTTACTCTTAGGGAACTCAAACGTGGAAATTTAATTTCTGCAATGCTTCATGCTGATGAAGAAGAGGACATAAACAAGGTTTTGAGGTAATATTTTGTATTTATTATTTTTTAAGTGAGTCTAGCTCTTATATAATGTCATGAATTAGCAATGTCCTTTAGGTGGTGTTTTGTTTTGGTAATTATAAGTTATTAATGTCCTTTTTGGTAATTACAAGTTTTTAGCTGACCTATTTTGGTAATTATACTCTAAAGAAACGTAAAAAGTAATAACCACATAAGGCAACAAAAAAAAAAAAACTTGTTTTAATTACTAGATGGGGGTGAAAAAAAAATCTTTAGTTACCAAAATAGTACGGTTAGAAACTTGTAATTACTACAACGGGCTTTGAAAAGTTATAAATATCAAAATGGGCCACTGCCTAAAGTATATTGTTGTATCTTTGATGAGGTGTCGGGATATAATATGGGCATATTTTAAGGGGCATTTTGGTGATGCAGGTTTTTCTCTTATGAGCATTTTTATGTTATATATTGCAAATTCTGGGAGCTGGACACGGATCATGATTTCTTGATTGATAAAGAAAACCTTATAAGATACGGTAACCATGCACTCACCTACAGGATTGTTGACAGAATATTCTCTCAGGTTTGTTAAGAATTAAAATATTATTATTTTATATCCCTAAAATACATGTCTGTCAGGTTGCAAGAAAGTTCAGGAGTGAAGTTGAGGGTAAAATGGGATATGAAGATTTCTGTTACTTCATTTTATCTGAAGAGGATAAATCATCTGAGCCTAGTCTTGAATACTGGTAGGTATATACTATGCATCATCAAATTCAATCAATCAAGTTGTTATTGAAAAACTAATTTATAATTTTTTTAGGTTTAAATGCATCGATTTAGACGGAAACGGGGTGCTGACAAGGAATGAGCTGCAGTTTTTTTATGAAGAGCAGTTACATAGGATGGAATGTATGGCCCAAGAGGCGGTTCTTTTTGAGGATATATTATGTCAGATAGTTGACATGGTGAAACCACAGGTAGCTGGCCCAAATAAAGGTTTAAATGGATATTTTTAATAGTAATTTTGTTTTTGGAATTACAGGATGAGGCATATATGAGTTTGCATGACTTGAAAGGAAGCAAGCTTTCTGGCAGCTGTTTCAATATCCTTTTTAACCTGAATAAGTTCATGGCTTTTGAATCTCGTGATCCGTTTCTGATTCGTCAGGTGAGCTTTATTTAATTAATTAAAAAAGAATTGGTAAATAATAAAAGAAAATGGCAGGAGCGTGAGAATCCAAGTTTGACGGAATGGGACCGATTTGCACATCGGGAATATATCCGGCTTTCAATGGAAGAAGATGCAGATGATGCTTCTAATGGCAGTGCAGATGTTTGGGATGAGGCCCCCTTTTGACCACATCAGGCAGTGCAGGGTATCTCTATCTTTTTACCTTCACTTTTTTTTTACCCTCATTTTGTTTTGAAAAAAGGTGGATGCTATTATTAAATTAAGGCTGTAAAGTTTTTAGAAGCTGAGTACCCTCTACAAGACAAGCTACAACTAAAAAGTGGTTCTTAAGCTCGATACATCAAGTCCTTTTTTGCATTTCAATTTTATCATATTATACTTCGATTGAATTGAATTTTATCCGTCACTAGGATTTGAATTTTACTAACATTCCATCAATAATGACTGGTATGGATTATAATAGAGGTAAATTTCATTAAAGTTTTTTCAGCATTGGAGTTGGAGAGATAGAGATGGTGATGGTAAATGTTGTTAATCATGTTTAATAATTCTTATATGATGAATTAAATTATTGTATAAATGTCATTGCTTGTAATATATTGTAACATGAAATTTAATGTATTGATATAAGTAATAGTATAGATTCGTATAGCATTAACTATGGAATATTAATACATTTTGGTTTTGTTGGTTCCCTTTAGAATTTTATTAACAATTAATATATGGGTTTGTGCCCCATAGGCACACATTAAGGGGCATTCAATGAACTTAAAATTCGTTCATTAATGAAATTCATATTTATCATTTTAGTGAGATGTATTAAATAATTTATTTGGAAACATTAGTATCATTAACTATACTATTAACTATTTGATGATGGAAAACAATTGAAATGATCTTTTAGTAGTTAAACTACTTGTTAAGGTTACAAAGTCTCTCACTTAACTCCCTCAAGTCCTGATTAGGTCTAGAATCAAACCCTGAGGAGATACACGAGTCGGTGGTGGATACTAACATTTGTAACACCCCAAGCCTAAACTAGTACATTTGAATCAACAATTTTGGTTGTAGTAAATTTTACCTTTTTAATAAATATAAAGTACGACACTTTACTTTAACATTGACATTTTAACACCGCGTAAATTGATATACAAGACGACAATGCTAATAATGACGCTTTAAAACTATTTATCAGCTTAACCAATACGCGTATTTAAAAAGCATTGACTTTATTTGGTAAAGATTCGACTTCATAAATTTTCGTTAAATGCGACATTAATTGATTTATTAAGATTTGAGAATATATATATAGGGGTGTGGTGTGTGTGTTTGTTGTATTCACTAAAACACAATGGCTCGGTCAATGGTTAAGTACGAATACAGAGATGATGAACGGGCAAGGAATGTAACCCTAAACAAGCGAAAAGCGAGTTTGTTGAAGAAAATGAGCGAGTTGAAGACTTTGTGTGATGTTGACACTTGTCTTGTCATGTATGAGAATGATATGAAGCCACCGACCGTTTGGCCATCTCATTCTGAAGCACATCGCGTGATTCAAAGGTTTCAACAATCAAACACGTTGGGTGAGAATGCCAGGGTGGACCATAAAACGTTTCTTGAGAGAAACATAACTAAAATGAAGAAACAGGTGGAGAAAGAGAAGGTGAAAAACTTGAAAAATTCAATGTTGAAAAGTTTGTATGATGGGAGTGTGATTAATCAAGAGGATTTGGAAACTTTTCTTGATTTAATGGATAGTGATATCGAATCGATTGATGGTTTCATTAAGGAAGCTCGTGAGAAGGAAATGGCGATTGGAATATGGTTTTATTTTATGTAAGTTTATTAAATGAAGGTTGTGATCAATCAATATAAACCTAAATAAAGTGGTGTTTTTGCTTACTTAAATAAAGTTGTGTGGTTTCATGTTGCTGCAAATCTCCATTTCATTTTTTTATTTTATTTTTTTGAACGGCAAGTTAGTAGTTAATGGTTCGACATATGCAGTGACATCCAAACGGGCAGTATGCATTCAAATTTAATTTCTTAGTTGTCAATTTTTGAATTTCAGGATTTGGCATTACCTATCAACATTAAAATCGTTGACATTATTACAAAGTATAACTTTAAAATTATATTCAGTATTAATATCTTATATGATACACCGGAAGACGGCCTTTAACATAGTAGTATGTGAGTGAGCTATCGACTAAGAATTCGTACCTTTGCAAGAAAAGGAGCCCAAAAAAAAAAAAAAACTTGTTTATTACGAACTTAAATTATTTCTACCAAATGTATAAAAAAGATATAATAAAAAATCCTAACATTACTTGTAAGATCCAGAATCAATCTCCAAATGTAGAAGCCCTAAAATCATAGCAAGTTTCAAAAAATAATCATACAAATCAAGACATAGATGAAGCCTGATCAGGTCTTGCACGTTTTGAAGCTCGCGGACTACATCCGCTATTGATATTAGATTTGTTGACTTCTGGTACTTCAATTTCAGAGGTTGACTTTGACTTTGACTTTTGATTGATCTCGTCCGTTGACTTTTTGGTGTCTTTATCTGATACGCATTGGTTGTCGTTTGGTTTTTCGTTTGTGCTTAATGGAGGATTAGGATTGTCATCGGCATTAGAAGATGACGGTTTTAACCTTTCGATTTCCATTTTTCTTTGTTGCTCGAACATCATTTGAAGATATTTTCCTTGTTCTTCGATTCGTAATTGTAAGTTTCTTTGAATCTGCAATAAAGATTAAAAAATATATATATTATTTTCTGCTATTTTTTACATAACTTGATAGACTTTAATTTTATCCCATTACACAAACATATTAATAAATTATAACTTTTCAAGGTCCAGGTCCGTATTGGTACTTACAAGTTTTTGAGCAGTTTACTTGCATAATTATGGCGATACAAAATGTAAAAATAATAACCACATAAGGCCAAAAAAAACTTTTTAAAAACTACCAATATACGGATGAATAAAAGCTGTAATTACCAAAGTGGGATGCCTAAAACACTTGTAATTACCAAAATGAGCCTTAAATAAATAGCAAAGTATATTGTTATTTGATGACATCTGCCCATTTGTCTATTAGATTTATAATAATTAAAATGTCCAAACACTCGATCAACATCTGATTATTACAACTTCAACTAGCAAAAGCACATCTAAATTAAACTCTATTTTCTATGGCATGTTTTATTAAAGCTATTTTTAAAATTCTAATTATTCAATATCACATAATTATTTTCACCATTAATATTTGACGTACCTCGAGTTGTTCATGAAGTTGCTTT
Organism: Calendula officinalis; assembly: GCA_963853835.1. Classification (NCBI taxonomy): domain Eukaryota; kingdom Viridiplantae; phylum Streptophyta; class Magnoliopsida; order Asterales; family Asteraceae; genus Calendula; species Calendula officinalis. The sequence continues at coordinate 88,078,932 of OY970823.1, forward strand.
TGAACTTCCATTTGCAATTTCAAAGCATCAGTGAACCCTAAAGACCTGTCATCAAAACCATATATATTAGTTCCAATTTTTATATATTTTCACTAAAACACACACACACACATGTGTGTGTGTATATATATATATATATATATATATATATAGAGAGAGAGAGAGAGAGATAGATGGAGAGAGACTAACTTGTTTTTTATATCCAAAGATACCATCTCATCAATAGAAGTAGGTTTCTTCTCCGACGTTCCTATATCAAGAATATTAAACAAAAAAATTATTTAAAAAAAATAAATATGTCGACTGATTTTGACCGATATTCTCGAGTATAATTAGACCAGCTTGACCGATGTTGACCAGGTCTGATTAGGTTATGTAGCTTCTAGGTCAGTCAACCGCCGATAACCGCCAAGGTGGCGATTAATCAGCTACCAAGACCGAAATTACAACATTGATCACAAGTCTTGACCAATAAAAAACCATGAATATTTTTATTTATCTATTTTAAAGAACAAAAATTTACACGTCACGTGGTTTCTAGTTGAGTAAAAGATCTCAAGACAATTTTCCATGGTAAAACGTTGTATTTGCAAAGTGATTAACAATATTTTTCTTTAATATTAACATTGTTGTGATTAGCAGACAAATAATATTATGATTTATTACCTTCAGATAGCTCTGGCTTGTATCTGGCTGTTCTATATTTCTGAATTCAAAATAACATAAAACATCAATCTGAAATGTTGAAGAAGGTCATACTTTGACTTTAATGGTCAGACCAACTATATTTCGATCAAAACATGTTGGAAGAAATTTGGTGGTCAAAGTCAAAGCAACTATTTTTCAAGGTTTAACAAAATCTCTTAATTTTTCCTCAAAAAAATTAGCTCTGTTGACCTCAAAAGTCAAAATGTGAAAGATTGAAATAAATTTAACTTTCTTACGTACCTGCAGATGACTTTTCACATGATAAATTGTCAAACCTTCAACATTCATTAGCTTCAAAACACCTTTTGGTGTAGCTCCTTTATTATATTGAAGACAAAAAGTCAATAAAAAGTCAGATATTGTTAATCAGTCCATAAGGGGGAGTTTCGATTTGCATTTAAACCTAATTTTCAGAAAATGCCCCCTTTTTTGCAAAAATAAAATGTACATTTTTCTATTAATTCCTTAAAAAATCATAATTTCCAAACCGCTACAAGAAAAAACTCACTTAGCGACACTCGTAAAATTGTTACTGAGTAAAAAAACTGTCACTAAAAAATTGGATTAGAAAGACCACTTTTTATTAGCCTAATCACTTTCTAAACATTGATCCAAACACCTCCTAAGTAATAAAATAGCATTTTGTTCAAATATATAGATATTTAAAATGTGAAATGAAAATACATACGTTCACTACCACCCAACTGAGTAACTGCTTCAACAAAGGATTCATGGAGTTCAGGTGTCCAGCGCATGCGAGGTTTAACTGATGATGATGGGCTGCCAACTGGACATGGTTCTATACTTGGTACAGCTGGCGGCCTTGTAATAATTTGCAATTGCTGCAACAACAAAAAAACTATAAATTAGTAGCAAATTAATAAAAGAAAATTAAGTTTTTACCTTTGGTTCTAGGGTTGGTACATCAACATCAGCTAAAATCTCACTCCAATTAGAATCCAAATTATCATCAACACTCAATAACTGATCCCAATTCTGCCAATTTGAATCATTTCCCCTACCATGGTTATCCCCAAACTGAATCAAACCGTTTTGATTCTCAATCTGATTATTCCCACCAACAACATTTTCAGGAAAATCAAGAAGATCTTCAAGTGATTGTGGACCCCAAGAAATCGCATTACTTTGACCAACTAAAGTCAATGGTTGACTTGCTTGAAACGGTACTGTATCAGTTGAAGACCTAGAAGAAACTAATTGAGAATTTTGTGATGACATGGCTCCTGAAGCACCCTTATTCTTATTATTATTTAACTGTTTTTCATTAGATGGTTGAAGGCATACAGGGGTGTATGTGTATGTGCATTTTTGTCCATTCATAAAATCAGCTGCAATTTTTTTTACAAATGGTATATGCAGAGAGAGAGAGAGAGTCTTGGAGCCAAGTCAACGGACACACGAGTAAAAAAGTCAAACCCTAATTTACTACTATCGTTCTACAGCATTTTGGCATTTCAATTGTAATGTATCTGAAAGAAAATTTTAATCAATAGTCAGTCACAAAGGCAAAGCTTTATACTTTATAAGCTACAAAATATCTAGACAAACAACACAACATCATGATGCTAAAATCAACTTTTTTAAATTACAGATTCCTGGTGCACCCAAAATCGAAATCACCATAGAACCCTAACACTTGTAAGAAAAAATAAAATCAACTAAAAGAAAGAACAGTAGTTGGTGTAATCCAAGAATAATATTTGCATCAATTAATCGAACATCAAGCTCTACCGATTAAGCTAAACCAACTCGAATTTCTCAACTAAATCCCCCAAAATCACATAATAACGAAAATCAGTAAACCCTATTTTCAATCGAATTCAAAGGAATCACAGCTTGTTATTGAACAATTATCCAATCATTGTCTTGAAGTAAAGTAGTGGAGATAGGGTTTGTTCTACATATTCGCCTCAAAAATCGATTCGATTTTGAGGGTACAAAATTGCAAATAAATAAAGAGAGAAAACGTACCTTGATTTCATCGAAGACACAAAAGAATGATTTTCGTAAGCAATTGAGGACGTACGGAGCAACTGAAGCAAATTGAAGTCCTCAATCCCCTATGAATGGAGTATGGTAATCATGAGAAACATAGAACACACGGTTTGGGGTTCTATATGTCCAATTGTACACTCAAGCTGATTGAGATGATCTGGATCGTTGATATGATTAGTTTTAATGGAGTGAAATTTGGACGGTAACGATTGAATGATGTGTAGATAATAAAGTATTGCGAGAAACAGGGGATTCAAGTTGATGTAATGGAATTATGGAATGAATTAGGTAGTGAAATTAGTTTTTTTTTTCAAACCAAAATTACCATATAAGTAGTTAGGTTATTGCAAATCATTAAAATATGGAATATAGAAATGCATAACTACTAAAATATTTTTCTATGAAACACATGATTATTTTACGAAATTTGTGTTTATTGGTTATGTTCTAGTACTATTTTTGTGACATATATTGTATTAATTTTATTATTCTACCCCATTTTTTTTAAGTTAAATTCATTTAAATCAAACGTTTTCGTATATATACAAGTTAAACAGTTGACTATAGAGAATGTTTATATTTTGGTACAAGAAATTACTTATTTTATATAAGTGACATGTTAAGTTATTTCAAAATATTAAATTAATTAAACAGAATTATACCCGTCATAACATTTTCGTTGACCTCGATCACCTATGTTTTCATTGATTGGTTTCATAAAACTTGAATAAACGCGATGCTAAATTTTATTTATGATTGTTTGGCTTCACGTTTGTTTGTCCAATGGAATGAAAAAAGAATATATATATATAAACTTATTTCTTCTTGCAATCTTATTTGTAGTTACTTGATTACTTATATGGTTTCGTTTTTTACCTTCGTATATGAAGTTTGGACATCGTTTTATTAAATTATACTTCAAGTATAACTGAATTTATTAACATATATATTTACAAAGTCATGCGATGCGATATTTATAGTACCACAAAAATTTATTCATACACAATAACTTATGTTCAGATAAATTTGTTCAATCTGTTTTAATACTTGTAAAGTGTGGTGTGTGAATAGATTTTATGGTGTAGATATCACCTCTACATATAGTATGAAAAACTAAGTGGGGCGTTTGGGAGGGTTTATGTATTGGGCTTATAAGTTTTTTAATTTATTTATCTTAAATTTTTAGAACGGTTTATAAGCTTATTTATGAGCGTTTAATATTTTTAGAATATATACTTTAAGCTTATTACATATTTTACAAATTATTGAAATAATAATAATAATAATATTCATAATAATAATAATAATAATAATAATATTATTATTATTATTAGGGTTTTGTTAATGACAGCCCTTGGGGCTGTCATTAAGAGGTGGTTACGTGCATAAATCATTTGTACTTTCAGTGGTGGGGTTGATTCCCAAAATACAAGGACGGTTATTAATTATTGTACAAACTTTGTCATTATCATTTACCTTATTATTATTATGGAGAGCATGAAAATAGGGTTAGAGAGTGTGTGATCTCCAAGTGAAATCTTCAAAATCACACAAACAAACCCTCCGTTTCCAACGCAAAAACCACTTTAAAACTGTAAGAATTTTTAATAATTCAACCACTTTACTCACTTTCCGATCTCGATCTACAACACAGCAGTGCGATGGGAGATAATTCAGGCGGAAACCAGTCACTAAAGGCGTCAGCAGATGCAATGTTAACCGCCGCCGAGAAGGCTCCGGTTACCACCGAAAGAAAACTCCGACTGGATCTTGATACCAAACTTCCTAAACCTTGTATATATGCTATTATTTGTTTATTTAATTTTTTTGTTACTTTTTGCAATTTGAATAAACGCTATAAGCAAACTACCAATAGCGACACATAAAAATTGTCACTAAAAGTCAAAAGCCTCATCAAAGTTCAAAAAGGTGTTCTCTAAAAGTTAAAAAATGTCACAAGTCAGGTAAATATTGCAAAAAAGATGGAAATGAATTTTTGACCTTTTTTGTGATAGTTTTTTTTCTTCATTAAAGTGTATGCAAATTCCAAAATTGTAGCATTTCACTCAAACTTAATGAAAAGTGTCACCTAATTGAGATATAGTGACACTTTTCATGAAGTCATTATAAACTTCATGTTTTGTGGTGTTTAGATTTGGCACGAGCGGTGGCTGCACCGGATACGGATAATGTGAATGGCACGTGGGGGCATAAGCACCATAACATGTCGGTTCTTCAACAACATGTAGCCTTCTTCGATCAAGATGATAATGGAGTCATCTACCCTTGGGAAACTTTTAAAGGCAACATTCTTAATTATCTAATAATTAATTAATTATTCTCTTTAATACGAATTTTGAATAGTCAATCTGACAGTTATTGCTTATTTCAAACTGCTTGTCTCTGATTATGTTGATGAGGGTGATATAATTAAGCAGTTGGAATTAAGCAATCAAAAGACCCTTTCTTTAATGTGGAGTGATGTAGAGAGTCAAAACAATACTACAGATTCTATGAATACCATCAACAATCTATTCTAAAACCACATTGATTCAAAGAATAATGTCGATTTAATCTTCAAATTCGATCAACTCAAGAATACCGATTTTTGGAGAAAAAAAAACTTTCAAAAAATCAAAAAATGCAACTTCGAGTTTGTCAAACAAACCCTAAATAAGTCATAGATTTTCAAATGGTTAAAAAAGACTAACTAGCCGAAAACTGGCACACAAACAAAATTTAAAAGTTAAGCCAATTTTAGTGGAACCTTTTTTTACACGGTCTAGGGTCTCAAGGAATAAAATGTCATGTTTCTTCACATTTGAGCCTGCGTCACGGAGATAAATTAAAAGAAAATTAATAAATGGATGATTAACCAAATACAATTAGGGTTTAATAAAAACTATCTTTTTATCAGGATTCCGTGACCTCGGATTCAATATCTTCGCTTGTGCGATCTTCACCGTGATTGTGCATGCAGCTATGAGTTATGTCACTTCACCTGTAAGTCGTTAAGGACCATTATAACGTTTTTAGCGCATGTTTTATAACACCATGGAAGTATATCCATGCAATGCGGTGGCGGGTACCTTCTAACTATATTTTTTAGCGATTAATTGGTGGCTGGTGGTGGTGGTTGCGGATCTTGGGTGGTGGTTGTGGTACACGGTGGGGGGTGGGTGGTTATTACAATTTATATATGTTAATGAATTAATAAAGATAATTATAGTCGAGTAATTAACTGGTAGTTCAGTTGGTTATGGAATTATGTTAATGACACAAAGACTGCAAGCTAGTTCAAAATAAATTTATAGTACAGATAATGATTATTTTTTGGTATCAAATATATAGTCTTTATGCATGGTTTGATCTAAGTTTCTTGTTGTAGACGTGGTTTCCATCGCCTTTCTTCCCAATTTACATAGAAAACATACATAAGGCCAAACATGGAAGTGATTCCGCAACTTATGATACCGAAGGAAGGTGAGAAAAACCCCCATTAATTTCTTTTCAGTTCGTTTTATCTAATTCGTCGCTAATGAAGCGTTGGTAAGCAAAAATGGTTCACTTTATGACAGGTTTGTTCCAGCAAACCTCGAGAATATTTTCAGTAAATACGCTAACACGGAGTCGGACAAACTCACCTTCAAAGAACTTTGGCAAATGACTGATGCTAGTCGCAATGTCTTTGATTTCTTCGGCTGGTACACACAATCTCTCCATAAAACTCATTAGCGACCGAATTGTCTTTTGTAAATAATGTTTTGTCGCTAAAAGTAGACCTTTTTATTTTCGAAATGGTTATTATTATTATAAGGAAAGTGTAAATGCACATTAAATAATCAGTCGCTAAACATTTCCAGGTGTTTTTCATGCTTATTAAAATGGTGGGTAAAGATGTATATAAAGTCTATAGCGACCCAAAAAATGAGAAACAGAGTTTTACCTTTCTGTGAATTAAACAATATTCTCTCCAAAATGTCACTAAAAGACAACTTATACCTTCTATAAGACTTTCTACTACTCATTTAAAAAAGTGTAACAAAATACTAAGATAAAGTGACAATTTATTGCGTGTCACTAACCACCATACCGGGCACTCTTAGAGTGTCACGGTCATTAAACTATAGCGACCGATTAGTGTTGCAATCCGTCTAAAAGGCTTTTACACTTTCATGTTTTATCGTGTCATAAATAAGAGTGATAAGACCCTCTATTCGGGGTGTAAATTTAACATGTCATCGTCATAGGGTTCGGTCAAAGTTTCCTAAAGCCCGCGTATTGTTTTAGTTTCCCGATCACTCTATAGCGACGATATATTGTCACCATAGCGGCGACAAGTTGTCGCGATAGGTCAATCTATAGCGACGGCGCCCGGCATCACCACAGGTTTCGTCGCTATAGGGGTAAACTATTGTAGTGGGAAGAGCTCCGAAATGACTTCCTAAAGGTCACGAGTACGATCCCTTACTGAGTAACATTTACCAGATTCTCAGTCGAAAGCTGTCATGACAACGGTTATGTCACGTACATCATGAGCATAAGCTTTGCCACCCAGGGAACCCTTATAATGTAAATAGCTTTTATTAAAAAAAATAATAATAAAATTGTGGTGTAAATTTGATGTGTATATATAGGGTTTCAAGCAAGATGGAATGGGGGGCACTTTACATTCTTGCAAAAGATTCAGAAGGCTTTTTATCAAAAGAATCGGTAAGACGGTGCTTTGATGGAAGCTTGTTCGAGTATTGTGCAAAGATGCAAAAGGGCCTTGTCGGTAAAGCAGCATGATAATTAACATTTCTACTCATTTAATATTCTCCTTATGATCGATATTGTACTTTGGAACATTAATTAATATTTGGACTTCTTTATATAGTTTTACATCATTTATTCATTAGTCATTTCTCATATTACAGTTAGAATAATCTTTGCCATCGATATTCTTAAGTACAAATTACGAACTCGTACAAACGTTGTAGTTAAGAAATTGTGTTTTATACTTTTTTCGAGTTTCTTTCAGGTAACACTTAACACTAGAAATTGTTTAAACTTGCTTACTGCCTTTGATAAATCTCATTTAGTAAAATATAACCTTTTTAGTTCTCTTTAAAAAGTGCTTTACATATACATATTTCTTAAAAACTGATGATAAACTTAAACATTTTTTATTTTACCCACACATTTTATAAAGTGCGAGTAAAATGTGGAACTTTTATCTAAACCTTGGGAAATTGTCACTATACCCACATTGACAGTTTATTGTGCGTCACTAATAGAGGAGTAAATAAATGCTGATTTTCTTGTAGCGGCTCATCACAATTTATATCTATTATAGCAAATTGTAAAAAAAAGTTAACATTAATTATGGTGTGAAAAATTAATTAACATTAAAATTAATTGTAAAAAATTGAAAATAATTAACAGGTCGGACAAATGATGAAGAACGTGAAATCATAATAGATAGATATATTCTGAAATTGGGCAAATATCTACCACAATTGAAAGATTAGTCCAGGGAGAATCCCTCTCTCGAAACCCTTGGGTTAAGAGCCTAATAAAAATTCATACGCAATATTTTGCTGAGCAAACACCTCAAGTTGCTCACCTCAAGAGGGGCTGTAGATTCACCTGATGCAAAACTTCCAAAATGATTCAACTAAATGAGATGATGATTCCAAACAATTGACTAGCTTCCTATATGCATAGAAAAACAATAAAATAAGCGATGTGTTGGTAACACTTGATATCGAAATTGAATTACGTTTGATTTGATTTATATAATTTTGACGAATTGATTTATGAGATGAGTATTGGTTTCAAATAAAATAATAAAAAGGTTAACTCATTTTATAAACATAAATTAAATAATAAGAATCTTAAAACGACTAAATCCATGAGTAAATAGATAGTAAAAGTATGAATAATTATTTAAAATAAATCTGATTTAAATAATAATAAAAGAAAAGAAAAGAAAAAAGACGAGATACTAGATTAGATTAGATTGTGTAAAAGAATCTGATTATTTGTTTGGGCTTCTGTATTTTCGATGGCTTGGATAAACAGAACAGGCTTAGGCTCATGAATTGGGCTTAATGGGCTAAACACAACACAATAACAGTCATTGTCCCTGACCCCATAAGACACAACACACACATAAGTTGCGAAACAGAGAGAGATAGATTATACCTTCGATGGAGAGAGAGCCGCCGGAGTTACCATCGGAAATGTTGTAGAGTAGAGTAGAGAGGGATCGAGAGATGCTACCGGGATTTATTTGGTGGCCGGAAGTGAAAACGGAGGTGTTGTTTCCAAACGAGAGGGAATTCAGGTCTGCTCCCTTTTGAAACTCAACGAATTTAGACTGATAATTGGAAAGAAAATGGGTTTAGGTATCTTTAATTGGTGGTTACATGTAATGTAATTGATGCCAATATTGAGGAAATGTAATCCAGATCAGCTAGACCGAGCATCAACCAATTCAACTCAAAACATTTGTTTTATGTAATCCAACCACCTTAAGCTTGATTTATACATTTGTAGTTATGTACTACCTTGTTCAATGGTATACCTAGGCTTTCCATTCACATAACCATATGCATACCAAAAATAAAATAACCATAGTTCATTCTCCGCCAAATTCAAAACTTAAATATCCAAATAACATAAAGGTGTCTCCATCAATAACCAAATAATAAACTTAAAAAAACATATTTTTAATATCACCGTTTAACAACAAAACAACATTTTTTCCCAATTTTTACCTTCGACGTCTCATCCTAACTTCAGGGAACTTAAGCGGTGCAGTAAGAGCAGCCAACGTGACATTATTTTCTCTAACAAACTTGCACCCCAAGAATTCAAAATGTCGTCTTAAGTCACCACTAGACATTCTCAAATCTTTAGCAATATCTGAAAACTCTGTTTTGAAATTATCAACAAAGAGAGTGAGTACCAAAACATAACTTATTAAAAGATCCTGCTTTTCATCAGCAAGTCTTTTTGAGTCAACGTTAGCAAACATATCGTTGAATTTCATAGTCAAAATGTTTGGGAATTTATGATGTTTTGCAGACGAAAAACCGTCCATTGAGTGTTTGTCTTTGAATTTGATGAGATGGTTGATGTAAGAGAATATGCAAGCAAGACTCTCCTTTGTTTCTTCACCCTACAAAATTCAGAAGAAAAAAAAAAGTATTTGTTATTAAACAACCAAAACATAAAACCTCCTAAATTATTTTAGGAAACATTTTAGTAACCTGGACTTGGTTAACTAGGTGCTCGACTACCCTAAATTATTAAAGGTGCATTATGGTAACCTGAACTTGACAAAATGATCAATTTTGTATTCTGACTCATTAATGAACGTATTTTCTTACTTGACTTGCTTTCGTCGGAGTTTTTGACAAACTAAAAAATATAATTTATTTTAATATTGATATTAGAAGCAAATCATATGAGAAAATAAGACCAAATAAGTGTATGAAGGTACTAAATCGACCATTTTGTCAAGTTCGGAGTACCATGTTGCACTTTTAATAGTTCGGGGTATTAGAAGACCTAGTCAGCCAAGTTCAGGGTACAAAAATGCATTTTGGCCATTATTTTATTCAAATAAAATATTAGTGATATAAGATAGAAAACTGTAATGTAATCGTACGAGACTAATTTGTAAATAATTTAAACATTTTTAGACAGAACGTGTGAAGCAACCAAACCCATTTTAACCCTAACCACAATTTACCCGTTTTAATCTGTTACCCAACTCGGTCTGATCCACCCATTTTGCCATCTTTACTGTAATTTAACTGTATTTGAAAGAAAACACTCAAACACGGTGCTTGAGTTTATATCGCGTTAAAATGTATTAGCTTAAAAAGAAAATAAGTCAAATGGGTCAACAGTTGACTGAAAAGTAGTTTTAATGCATAAATCCTCAATTGATTCAATAAATTCATGTTATTATTGAAATGATACATATTTTGTAATCATATTTGAAACAATAACTATTTACCAATTAATAAATAAATAAAAATAATAAACAAATGGTGTTGCGGGTCAACCCAAATAACTTCAACTCATATGAAAAAGTACCAATTTTGACACTTCTACTATAACTTAACTAAATTACATACCTCAACTTCCTCGATCTTATGAATTCTGTTACAAACAAAAACAGGATAGAATTCGGTAGTTATATCTTTCCCTTCTTGCAGATGTTCAAAAACATCTAGAAGGTATCTCCATTCGCCCTTGAAAATAATTTTCTCCAGTGGATAAGCATTTTGAGGTATTTTTGTTGACATGTCATGAGGTGGAATATTACGGGCAATATTAGTAGTTGTTACAGCAATTTCTAGGGCTTCTGTGTTGACTTTACAATCAGCCATTTTGTTATCTAAATCTTCTTGAGCTGCAGGATCACGGTTTGCACGTAGGGCCCGTTCTTTCTTGGCCTAATGTTTCATATAGCAAAACAAGAAGAAAAATAAAAGTAATTAATCGAATTCCAGATTGTTATTGTTAGTTTAATACAATACCTTCTATTTTTCTGTTTCTTTTTTTTTTTGTAATCTATAATAATTTGTGTTACATACCGTTCGTTCAGACTTCTTAGTTGAGAAATTGTGCGTGTCTGCAATATCTTCAACTGTAGCTTTATTTTCCACCACTTTAGCAGCTTCATCAACATCATACTCTATACCTCTAACCCTAGGTTCCAATCTAAAGATCTACACTCCAACAAATAATAACATTAATCATATATTATATGAAATACAAAGCTATTCATAACATAAATCGAGAATTACAATACCTTGTTAGCTTCGATTTGGACAATTTTCAGCGTCTGAGTCTGCTTATCAAGGATGCCAAGAGAATAAGAACATATCTGAGGAGTTGCAGCCTCACCGGAATAATTAGTGCCGACGAAGGTCACCGGAGATGACTCATTAGGACTCACAACAAGCTGTACCCTGTTGTTACGCTTCGCGTGTTTTAAAACACTAACCTTAGGTTCGTCAGCTCGTCGGCGTTTTTCCGGATTATATCCAGACGGAAAATATCCGATTAAAGGTGAACTTCCTTTGACGGTTTCGATTTTGATATCAATTTTCTCCTCTGTCTTGTGAATTTTCTTCTTATGTTTATGCTTCTTTTTAACTGTAGGAGTCAAACTCTCAAGAACATACGAGTGTTGACCAGCCAGATTTGGAAGTTTATCCTGTATAATCAATCACAAAACTAATTTATTATTGATCGTTATTGTCACAACGGATGAGTAAAACATGGAATCTGATGTTAGAAAATCGAACCTTTAGGGCGTTTACGAGGCCAGCACGATCCTCTGCACTAAGACCTACAAAAATAACCAAAAACAGAGTAATTTATATGTTAATTTTACAAGTTAGCAGCGGAGGAGAACGGCGGTTGTAAGATAAGAAGTGAACATACCGACACCGCCGGCCGTTAGAGAATCGCCGAGATCGTACATGTCTAGCGGCTCTTTCTTGTTGCTGCTCATGGCGGGAGAGTACAATAGAAACCCTAGCGAAAACCCTAGAAATTGGAAGCTAAGCTTACGACACCAGAGATTTTTGAGGTTTTTAAAAAAAATAAGTATTTGACCTTTTAAACAATTTTAAAAACAATACTTTTTGTATTTAACCCTCAACTTTCAGCTCGTATTGAAGCCCTTAAAATCAATCTACATGATTAAAAAAAGTGAAGACATTAATTTATGATCCATCAATATCAATACATGTCATATTTTTTTTTTTAAATATTATTCTTATAAAAAAAATTAAACTTCATAATGTACCACAAAAATTTCGCGATAAGGTGTGACGCACCTTATCCCACCTTATCGCCCTTTATCGAGCTTTACCTTACTGCCATCATGAGCTATTTTGTAACAGCGGAGTCACGCCTCTCGTCTTGGCGTTACCATGACATGTTTTTTAGAAACCACCAACCAATCATTTATATTGGGAATAACAGCCATTTCTCCATTTTATACCCTCAAACCACACACATCTATTATGAATATGGAATAACAAAACCATTAAATGAATGCATACATTTTCAACCTTTATGTCATCTCCATCAAATGTATCATGTATGTCTATTAAATTACCTTTCATATGTACTTACATGATAATCAAGAGTAAAACTTTTAGTATAAATACCATATGAAATGTATGAATCAAATGCACCCCAATACTTTAATAAGTGTTTACATACTTATCTTGTTCTTCCTTTCTTATTCTTCATCTTTTGTTCTTATTAATGAATTAGCAAATTCTTTGATTAAGTGATAATAGTGCCTTAATTATATTTAATTTACAACATCATTATTTTGTCACATTTTTTTTATGTAAATTTTACCATTTAGTGTTTTGTTATCATATACCTTTTGTATCAATATTACTATTTATATCTTCTTCTATACTTTGGTAATTATAACACAGTGAACAAGTTAAATTGCTTTTTATTGCATAATTGAATTGGTGTCTTTGTGTCATGATTAGGCTATTTGTTTTAAGGTAGCGTGACATTTTTTTATCTATATTTGTAAACCAGTAAATGAAAGTGATCCCTTTCCAGATCACCCGGATAAACCCATGTAGCTTACGAGACGTTTTGTCTCACGTACTCCTTGTTTTGTTTTGCTATGTACTCAGGTTCGGGATCGAAGGCTTAGGTACGCATGGATAGAGATGCGGGACCTAGATTAGAAGAACACTAGATTGGATTTAGTCTTAGCTTGGTGATGATCTATTTTGTAACACCTACTTTTATACTCTGATTTCATACCAAGGTTTTTGTAAATCCAAATTTGAGGATGTTCTTCTATTTATAAAATGATTTATTTTGGCCAATATTTGGTGTTAAAATTTGAGGTGTTACAACTTGGTATCAGAGCTATAGTTTAAGTGAATTAGGTTGGATGACCATCCTAGTCTTAGACTGTAGCATTAGGAATATAAGATTCCTTAAGATCATAGGTTGACCTTGAGACTTTATATTAGGTTTAGGGTTGAACCTGGGGGACCGATGAAATTTGATATGATTATGGATGTTGAGTCTTATGAGATTCATGGGTTGTACATGAGGTACTAAATATTTAATGTCTTTCGTGTAGTCTTGATCGAAAGAAATGGTGAACACTCGTAGAAGTGGGAAAGCCCCGGAGAACCGGGAGGAAGAGGCACCTCATGTAGAGGTTGTGGTTGAACAGGAAAGTCAACCGTCGATGCATCGAGTTGATGAATCGGAGGTCGGAGCTAATAAAACTCCGGTAACGATGGCAGATCTCCAAACTATTATTGATCAAATCAAGGGAACGGTGGCCGAAGAAGTGCACCGTATTATTGGAGACCGTGAGAGGTCGGGAGGAGACTGTGAATCCGAGGCTAAGTCGGATGAGAGAACCGGGGGTAGTGGCACCGGGGAGGGGAAATCCTCCACGGGTGGCCAAAGTGATGCTAGGGCTAAGCCCATTGTGAAAGAAGGTTGTTCGTTTAAATCCTTCATGGCTTGTAAGCCAAATGTGTATGCGGGTAGTTCGGACCCGAAAGTAACCATGAGGTGGATCCAAGAAACCGAGAGGGTTATCGGAAGTAGCAAATGTAAGGATGTTGATATGGTGACGTATGCGTCACAATTGTTAAAAGAAGATGCCATGGTTTGGTGGGATATTGTGTATGAGACCCTCGGGAGGGAGGTGGTTGAGAAAATGACGTGGGATGAATTCACCGCGAGATTGAAAAAGAAATTTTGTCCCGAAAGGGATTTGGAAAAGATGCACGAGAAGTTCGTGACCCTTAAGAAGGGTGATATGACGATTGAAGAATACTCGAGAGAGTTCACGGGATTGCTCCCGTTTGTTGCTAAAACCTACTCGGATGAGAGGTTGAGAGTAGTTCGGTATGCAAGTGGGCTACCGTGGGATTATCAGTTGGAGGTTAAGAGGGCGGTCTCACTCGATGAGGCCATTAGTGCCGCCCGGGGTGTTGAGGAGGTGAATGAGGCACGAGTTGCCGAGAGGGCCCAAGTGGGCGAGAAAAGGAAAGCCGAGAGCGGCTCTGGTTCGTTCAAAAAGGGGAAGTTCACTTCGAGCTTCTCTAAGCAAGTTAGTGTTCGCTCGTGCAAGAAGTGCGGGAAGAGTCATGTCGGCGTGTGCCGAGGAGAGTCGAAAACTTGCTTTAATTGTGGGAAGCCGGGGCATATGGCCCGAGAATGCAAGTCGAGATCATTGGCCGAGGTTGAGTGTTTCTCGTGCCACGAAAAGGGACACTATAGCAATGTGTGCCCGAAGAAGGGAAACGAGTCGATGGTGTCCATGGCTCAAAAGAAAGTGGAACCGGCGAAGGTGAAGGGGCGATCCTTCCAACTCACTCGGGAGGAGGCGAAGGAGGCACACGATGTGGTGTCAGGTACTTTATTTATTAACTCCTTGCCAACTCATATTTTGTTTGATTCGGATTCCAATTATTCGTTTGTGTCTTATGAGTTCGGTTGTAAATTGAATGTGTCGTACGAGATGTTAGATGAGGTTTATGAGATAGAAGTAGCCGACGGGAAAACGTCTATGGTTGAATGTATTTATAGAAATTGTGAAATAGAAATAGACGGTAGAAAGTTTAAGGTGGATTTGTTGCCCATGGGAATTAGGGCGTTCGATGTGGTTGTCGGTATGGATTGGTTGGGTATGCACCAAGCCAAGATATTGTGTGGGAAGAAAATAGTGTCGATTAGGACACCCGAGAATGAGAAAGTGTATGTGTATGGGGAGAAACGACATCACATGCCTAATGTGATTACCGCCATTAAGGCGAGGAAAAGTATATCAAAAGGTTGTGCATCGTTTATTGCATATGTATTAGATGGCCGAAAGGAAAAGAAGTCAATGGATGATGTCAAGATTATTTGGGATTTCCCCGAGGTATTTCCCGATGACTTGCCCGGGTTGCCACCGGACAGACAAGTCGAATTTAAAATTGATTTAGTGCCGGGGGCGACGCCAATTGCTCGTGCTCCCTATCGTTTAGCTCCCACCGAAATGCGGGAATTGATGACCCAATTGCAAGATTTGTTAGATAAAGGTTTTATTCGTCCGAGTTCGTCACCGTGGGGTGCACCGGTGTTATTTGTTAAGAAGAAAGACGGTTCGATGAGGATGTGTATCGACTACCGAGAGTTGAACAAGGTAACTATTAAGAACCGTTACCCATTGCCGAGAATTGACGACTTATTCGACCAATTGCAAGGTGCTAGTTATTTCTCGAAGATCGATTTGAGGTCGGGTTATCACCAAGTTCGGGTGAAAGAAGGCGACACCGAGAAGACGGCTTTTCGCACACGTTATGGTCATTATGAATTTCTAGTGATGTCGTTTGGTCTTACAAACGCGCCGGCTATTTTTATGGATTTGATGAATCGGGTTTGTAAACCGTTCCTTGATAAGTTTTTGATCGTGTTTATTGACGACATTTTGATTTATTCGAAAACCGAAGAAGAACACGAAGGTCATTTGAGGCTTGTTCTAGACGTGTTGAAACGGGAGAAGTTGTATGCAAAATTCTCAAAGTGTGAATTTTGGTTGTGGGAAGTGCAATTCTTAGGTCACGTGGTGACGTGTGATGGTATTAAGGTTGATCCGTCCAAGATCGAAGCGGTGTCAAATTGGGAACCTCCGAGAACCCCTACCGAGGTTAGAAGTTTTCTTGGATTAGCCGGTTATTACCGAAGGTTTATACAAGACTTCTCGAGAATCGCGATTCCACTCACGAAGTTAACGAGAAAAAGTGAGAAGTTTGTGTGGGAGAAGAAGCAAGAAGAGGCGTTTAAGTTGTTAAAAGAAAAGTTATGTAACGCGCCGATCCTTACGTTACCGGATGGTATGGAAGATTTTGTGGTTTATAGTGATGCTTCGAATCAAGGGCTCGGTTGTGTGTTGATGCAAAGAGGAAAGGTGATCGCGTATGCCTCGCGACAATTGAAGAATGCGGAATTAAGGTACACGACACACGACTTGGAGTTGGCGGCGATTATATTTGCCTTAAAATTGTGGAGGCATTATTTGTATGGTACTCGGTGTACGTTGTACACGGATCATAAAAGTCTACAATACGTGTTTACTCAGAAAGACCTTAATATGCGACAAAATGTTGTGATTCTTCACTCCTAGTTGAAGATTAAAGGTATATCTTCAATCCTTTGTAGTTGTAGCTTTAGATCTATGGGTTTTGAACTTGAGGTCAAATCTTGTGATTCTTCCCAAAACAACCTCTCCATTATCTGAAAACCCAGTCAAATCCTTACTTAACTGATATTCCATTTCCCAATATTTTCAAATCTTTAGTAAATCAGTTATAGGATTTTCTCACTCAAACATTATCAACGAAAAACATATCCTCTTTGAGTATCTTAAACTTCAAGATTTCTGCAATGTTTTGCTCTTGAAATACAGAAATATATTTTCTTGCCAAAGACAAATTATAAGAAGAATCTGAAGTCTGAAGACTGGGATGACGTATTAAAGATCAAAAAGGGGGAGATTGTTAGGATCAATTTTGTAATAATGTTTTGACCTTTAATTCCGTTAACTAACATGTCTAGTGTTAAGAGGTGGGGAGTATATAATGTTGTATGTTTGACTTTTCATGTAAGTCTTTCCCACACAATTACTGAAACACGTTTCTGAAAGCTTCATCATCATCTCATTCTCTCTCAAGAACACACAGACACTTTTACACTTTAATCTTCATTTCTCAACTTAAACTCCATGGATTAGCTTGATTTCATCTTTGTTTGATCTCTCATTTGGTATCAGAGCAAAAACTCTCTTAGAGTAGATCCAAATTCGAGTTAATTCGATCAAGATCTGGAAAAATGAAGGAAAAAGTTTGTTCTTGAGCTGTGAATTTAATGTTGTAAATTTTTGTTTCAAATTGAAGATTTGATTGAAGAGTCATGTTTCTCCGTCAATTCTAAGCAGAATAGAACCAAAATTCGATCCATTCCGTCAACAATTCGTTTCAATTTGATGATTTTGATGAAAAAATGAAAAAGTTCAAAAACTACTGAAAATCGAAGAATTGAAGCTAGTGTGTTATGGATTGAAGAAGGTGATCGGATCAAAGTGTTAGCAAATAGATTTAGAGCAGTTAGCAAAAAGAATCAATGAAATTGGTCAAGAATTGAGCGAAATCAGATTGAAATGGTGAAGTTTTGACCGAAAGTTTCATCCGTCGAAGTTCTCGGCTTCAAGAACAAGCTCGGACTGAACTTACTCCAACCCAGTTCTTCGGCCCGAACTCCTAGTGTTTATGTTCGGCCCAAACTCCAAGTGTTTATGTTCGGCTCAAATCCAAACTCAAGTGTTCGATCTGCATCATCTTCGGCCTAGTTTGAAAGTTCGGCTCGAACTCCAAGTTCGGCCAAAGTAATAAGTTCGGCCCGAAGTTAAAAAGTCTTAGTGTTCGGCCCAACAACTTTGGCCCATATTCGTTAAACATAAAGTTCGGCCAGAACTTGTATCATACTTCGGCCCGAAGTCCAGTCTTGTGTTCGGCTATTGAAAGTTCGGCCCAATCAAGTAGTTCGGCCCGAACTCTGAAACTCTTCGGCTCACTATTGTTCGGTCCAAATTGAAGTTCGGCCCGAGCTATATTGAAGTTCGGCCCGAGCTATATTGAAGTTCGGCCCGAGCTATATTTAAGTTCGGCCTGAGCTATATTGTCTTCCATCCAAATTGAAGTTCGGCCCAAATTCAATCTCTGCCCGAACTCAAGTGTTCGGCCCACATTCAATCTCGGCCCGAACACCCTACCAAAACAAGTGTTCGACCAACGAACTTTGGCCCAAACTTAAACAAACTCGAACTTCGGCCCAAACTTATTCTTTGATCAATCAAAGTTCGGCTTCAAACTAACTTTAGGCCCATTAACAATTTAAGCCCACAATCATTTTAAATCATTTTAAAATGACATCTAAAGACACTCTTTCGATCGGGTCTGATCTCAAACCTCCCGTGTTATATCGAGGAGAATATCCACAATGGAAGAAAAGATTTCTTCATTTTATCAGAAACCAGGAGCTACATGTTGAAATTCTGGAATCCCTCGAGCATGGAAATGCAGTATTTTATGAAGATACTATTGTTGATCCAGATGCTACTCATGTTGTTATCAGTGGAAAACGTCGTATTCCTCCTGCTGGATATTCAGTACAACAAGCTCGAAGGGCCAAAGCCGATGTACAATCATATTCTTTTATGCTTCAAGGCATACCAAACGACATCTACAATAGTTTAGATAGTCTTGAAACTGGCAAAGAGCTGTGGGATGAGATCAGGAAACAGATGGAGGGTACAGTGTTAGGAAACAAAGCAAAGATGGTAACTACCCTGAACTCCTATCAATCATTCAAGGCTACAAATGGAGAAGATTTGGAAAGTACATACCATAGATATTGTACATTAAGGAATAAACTTCGCAAAAACCATTTGCGTAAAGAAAATCTGGAGCTGAATATCAAATTCATTCATAGTCTGTTACCAGAATGGGAAATATTTGGGAATAGTGCCATGCAGCACAAAGACCTCAGTCTCATTGATATTCATGAACTCTATGAATATTTGCACCAAAATGAACCTATGGTTAAAAGCATAGTGAAAACTAAACAAGAGACTAATGATACTCTAGCACTACTCACCAAACAACATCATTTGTATGCATCTGCAACAAAAATGAAAGAAAGTGTTGAAATACCAGTGACGTCTACAACTGATGATTTGCAAAAAGAACTCGAAGATGTACTTCAAGCAATGTCACTTATTTCAAATTATGAGAAGAAGTACTACAGGAAACCAACAAACAACAACTTAAGATCGTCCTCAAACTTTAAATATGCTCCATCTGCTTCAGCAACTAACAACACAACTGATAAACAATCTCTTACACCACTGGATCCAACGAAAAAATGCTACAACTGTGGTGTTGCTGGTCATTACTCACGTGACTGCAAGAAACCCAAAGTACGTGATTCGGAATACTTTAAACGAAAGATGCTCATGGCTAAGCAAATAGAGGCTGGAAAGGTGTTGTTAGCTGAAGACCTTAGTTGGATGGAAGATTCTGAACCGGAAGACGAAGAACATTCAGCCAACCTGTGTTTTATGGCAAGAGAAAATGCAGAGGTTGCTGATCGTATTAAAGAATTCGATGAGGATGACAAGGTACACACTTCTCTTCTCTCTATTGATAATACTTCCAATAATTCTGATACTTGTCTTATCCAAACTCTGATGTCTCAAATAGCATTATTAACCCAAAAACTTTTAGATGAAACAGATTTAAATGATCAACTTAAAGATCGTTTAAATATTTTGGAAAATCAAAACAAACAAAATGCTCATCTAGGTGAGAAACTTGTTCATCATATTCAACAAATTCAAATTTTTAAACAAGCAAATCTGGAGTTACAAAGTCAAATATCAGAACTACAAGCTAGACATGATCAAAATCACAAACAATACACAAAAACATGGCATGAATATCAGTATACTAAAAATGCTTTGGCACGTAAACAACAAGATTTTGACGACAATGAAAAACAATTTAAATCTTTAAACTCACAAATCAAATAATTAACTGAAAATATTCATGAACAAAAGATAAATTCATTAAATGAAATGTAAACCAAACAAAATATCATAAACACACTCAAGCATAAATCAAATAAATTGAATTCCCATATTAAACATCTTGAGGAGTTAATTGTCAAAAGAGGACACACTGATCAAACCATTCATCTTAACAAGCCCAAAGATTTTAAATACTTTAATTCAAAAGAAGGGCTCGGTGCTGAAAACTCTGAATAACTTAAGACTGCATGCACAATGGTTCCTACCTTATATGATTCAAGATACATGCATCATGGAATCTCACAAAGATTTATTCGTATAACTGATGAGGAAGAAGAAATAGAGACTTTCAATCGAGCTAGAAAGGAGAATGTCCAAATTAGTTTTAATTACGCTGAATTAAATAAAACATATGAAACTAAAAAGGCTCACTTTGAAAATGATGATTATTTTCCAATTATAACATCTGAAGAATTTGAGATAAAAGGTAATGCTGTCCTTCAACAGAAGATAACACCAAAGATTTATGTTCCATCTCTCATTCTTGAAAAGAAAATTTACCAACTGGAAAATGAAATCGATGAAACTCAAAAGGCTTTTGACAAAGAAAAATCTGATCTACAAACTAAAATACATGAATTAGAAGATAAAATTGTTACCATAAAATCTATTTCTAATGCACAGATTTCTAATCAGAAGGCTTCTTCAAAACCAACGTCTCAAAATGTCAATTCTTCTTCTCCTAAAACTCCAATTCTTTTAAGACGAGATTCTAATTCCCCTGTTTCAAAGTTTTCAGATTGAAATTTAATATCCAAGCTTAAGAAGACAGTGCAAGGAGGAATGCAAGACGTTGAGCAGTCTAAGAAGTCGAATTCGAATAAGTCTAGTATGCTTAAGTCCACAGAGCTTAAGAAGTCTAGATCTCCTTCGTTTTTAGCTTCTTCTTTTTCTAATTCAAATAAATGTAATAACTTAACAAAGTTTATTTCTCCTGCTACACTTTATGGTATTATGTATGATTCTGCAATTTATCGTCTTGTTAATTTTGCTGTTAATGGTGTAAATTTGGTTGTGAAAATAGATAATAATGGAAACAAAGTTTATTTTGACAGAAAAACTGATCAACCAATTTGTCAATATGATACACGATATTTTGTTAGAAAAGATGCTCCATGTGGTCCTCGACATGATGTATTGCATAAAAATGGTTCAATCATTCATTCATGCACAATTTGTTATCCAGAACCCTGCAAAATAATGATTGCTCGATCTCAACAATCTCAAACTCCACGTTCTTCATCTCAATCTTCAAAATATGTTTATCGTGTAGTTTCAGCACCTAAAACTCCAAAATTCGTTTATCGAGTAATTCCTACTCATAAATTGCCAAAATCTATTTATCGCATTGTGTCTGCACCTAAATCAACAAATTCTGGTTTCTCAACTCCGTCTTCCAAGATCAATCAAAAATCTTCTAAGTTTGTTAAATATAAATGGATTCAAAATGAACAATCAAACTGGATTTTAATGTCTCCTGATAAATCCCTAAAATGGTCAATCAAATTAACAAACAATGAACTGCCTCCTTGCAGTTCTCCAGTTCTCTAAATAAATTCTTTCTTATAATTCTTCATAAGACATATATTACTAATCGTTCCGGACCCATAACTGATTCGGTACCACATTTTTATTTGTCTTATGTAGAATATTTGGTATCTTGATTCTTGTTCACGACATACGACCGGAAACAAGAAATTATTAACAAATTTTAGAGACAAATATTTGGGAACTGTTCGGTTTGGAAATGACCATTTAGCTGCCATAATGGGTATTGGAGATATTATTCGAAAAAATTTAATCATCCGGAATGTGACCTATGTTGAAGATCTTGCTCACAATCTTTTTAGTATTGGTCAATTCTGTGATAAACCATTGGAAGTTAATTAAATAAGATCCATTGTAAATTTTTATCCCCTTTACCAAAAAAATAATAATAATAAAATCCATTGTAAATTTTTAGTTGACGGTTCTAATAAACACCAATAAATTATTCAGGCTACAAAAAGATTAAAAACTTGAAACTCATAACTACTCATGATTCATAACTGCCATATTAACCAAACATGTGACAATTAATTCTCCTTAACCTCACCACAATCTTCAATAACAACTTTTGATGAAGTCATACCACCACCTGACCCAACTTTCTCCATTTCTTTGACAACACTATACCCATCAACCACTTTCCCAAACACCACATGTTTCCCATCAAGCCATGAAGTCTTGTCGGTACAAATAAAGAACTGTGACCCGTTTGTATTCGGGCCTGAATTAGCCATGGAAAGAATCCCGGGGCCCGTATGCTTGACCTTGAAGTTCTCATCTGCAAATTTTGCACCGTAGATTGACTCGCCACCTGTCCCGTTACCCCGGGTGAAATCGCCACCCTGGCACATGAAATCTGGGATGATTCGGTGGAATGCTGACCCTTTGTAGTGCAACGGTTTCCCGCATGACCCGATTCCTTTTTCACCAGTGCAAAGGGCCCGGAAGTTCTCGGCGGTTTTTGGTGTGACATCAGCGAATAGTTCCATCACGACCCGACCCTTTTTCATGTTTCCGATTAGTATGTCGAAGAAAACCTTTGGGTTGGACATTTTTTCTGCCTACATTTGAGTGTTAAACTTATAATAATTTGATACAATAAAATTCAAGGTCGGTCGGCAATACCTTCTCGACAGTGACTATTTGGTTTCTTACAAAGGAATTTATTCTTAAAATATAAATTTTAACAAATCCTGACAAAATCATACAAACTACCATCATAATTCCTCTATTCATATACCATCACTCTGATGCACTCGAGATGAATAAATCACAGTTAACGATTCAAGAAACAATGAGATTCAACCAATTGTGATGTGTTGGAGATGTGGTAGTCTGTCTTTTACCAATTACATGGCCCATATTAGACTAATACCTCTTATTTATAGACTCACAAATCATCTAGCCGACTTATTCATGAAAGGACTAAACTACCCTTACTACACACTCAAATAAGTAAGCATACATGATATTTGTAAAGCATGAATGGCATCTGGTAAGTATTAAGATTTTTTTATAAATAATCAATTACACCTTGACCAATTTTGTTCAAGACCCGATAAGTTGACGAAATTTATCACTCGCTGATTTTTAGAACACTGATAAAATATCTTTCCGAATGATGGTTCGGTTGATATAGTTAGCACCAAAGGATTGGCCTACAACTACAAGTTTAGAATAGTTGGTTATTCCCCACTAAATAAAAATGTTTAATTCCTAATTAAGAAAGTAAAATATGCTAGATGAGTAATTAAGAAGCTCTAACTGACCCCAGCCTTAAAAAAAATAAAATCCATAACAAAACCCCAACATGTTAAGGTTAAGCGGGTGGGTAAGCAGGACCTGCGCAACACATTTATATCTTTTTATTTTGTAATTTAAACCACCCAACATGAACACGATCCATTTTATTAAACGGGTTGTGCCATGTTTCATGAGAATTGAATTGCCACCCCTAAATATCTTTCTACTCAAAATCACAATTTATCATAGATCCAAACACTCCCTAAAATTATTACAATTATCAATTACACAAAAACAACATAATATCTATAATCTATGAGCGATTGAATAAACCCTTGAAATGTTCATCTTATCATGATATCCTCTTAACACCCAAAGGAGGAATCAATGATAGGTAAATCTTCAATTATTGAGCTTTCATAGATTTACGGTTCATAATAAAAGTAAAAATGACAACATTAAAATGTTTGGTAATCAAAATCTAGGGTTAATTAGAAGAAAATTGATACCTTTTTATGGGGAGAGTATGCCTCGGCAAGAAAACTGAACTTGGAAATGCGAAGGGGTTTCTGATTAGGGGTTTTTGTTAGGGTTGTAATATGTGTATGTTTACAATATCACCCCTTAACATTTGTACTTTCTCATATACAGCTGCTCATTTACACGTGGCAAAAACAAATTTTTTAGTCATTAATAGCACGAAATAATAACTCAAATACAGAAAACTACGATTTCATTAAAAATCAGAAATAATTTATCTCAAGGTTGGTTAATTGGTAGCACAAATAATTGGATGATTTCATCAATAAAAATCCTGAATACATAAATCCAAATATTTATGTCTAGATCTAAATAAGATTTTTAATGATTCTCCTTGACGATTCTATGAGAATACAAGGATAACACATATGTATTCTCGTTATGTATTGTTGATGCATATGGAAATTAGTTAATTCAAAACTTACATTTTAGTATAATTGAGTTTTATGAAGAATATGAGTCGCTCGACAGATAGAGTTAAATGGTCATGATATATTATAGCGTTATTTATTACTTTTAATCTTTAGTAAATGTCTCAAACAAACATCAAGACTCAAAACTCGATTTTGGAAAAGATTAAAATTCATATATGAGACACCACTAAATGAACCATTTTGTTTTTTTTTTTTCTAACTGCAATTTATATTAAAAAATTATTATTTATATTAAAAATTATTAGCAAAACGCTAGAAAAATTACAAAATTAATAAAAGGATTTTGCTTACCCGCCTCATATTGTCGTATAGGTGGGAAAGATTTGTGCATATGTGTCTTATGGACATTCTATGCCGTCTATATATGTTTTATTTGAGAAAGGTTTGTTTGTTTAATCAATTATTTCTTAGTACCATTACAAAAATAGCTTTTAAATAAAGTGTAAAATTCTCTAGTAGCTCATAAGATATGACTTGTAAATCAAAATTAACTTTCTAAACAAACAAATAATTAATTAATTATAATGTCAATATTCGAACCACAATACAATACAATATAAGAGTCATTATTAACATAGATAATTAAAGTATCAAACAGAATAATTTATTACTATCAGATTTATAATAAACAAATCTTAGTATATTGTATAAATTTGAAAATGTGAACCATGATCGTGATCATGTAAGTCAAACTATCTATTTGACCCAGGAATCAATATCTTGCATACCCCACTCTCAGTCTTATATGCGCCCAAAACCCTAATTCCGAGAAGCTTTCTCTTGTCTCTTTTTCTCATTCTCGATGGAACAACACCTTGCAGACCGGTCTCAAGCAATAGAATTATTAATCCAAATTATTTTAAAAAAAATCATCATTTCGATATTAATTAAAATATTTTAACTGATAGAAAATATCTCGATGATTCGGGCACCGTACGTGAAGAATTAACACTTTTGGTTGGTCGTTCTCTCCGCCTTTGATTCCAAGAAACCACGGAAATATCTTTTGGGAGAAAACGTCAAGTTTTACTAGTGATTATGTACGTGTTAATATATAGTAGCTAGAGGGGAAATGAAAATTTAAATTGGCTTTAGTGAAGCATTAACCATGTTCCTGTTGGAAATCAAGCCCTCAAGATCACTCACAAAAGAAACAAAATAACACATTAATGAAAACGTCTGCTTCCATTATTTTCACTCTAGAAATACACTTTAAAATGAAACTTTCTTCTGCATTCTAAACTCTACTAGACTTCTAAATATATAACCAAAATATTAACTTACTCCTAAAGAAAAGCAATACGTGGGTTATGCTCTCCAAATATTCGGTTAACTTTGACTAGCTCAAACTCAAATATTTACTCTATAACTTCCTGATTATTAGCTACTAAACTTTAGACCCATAATCAACTACTTGACCCATCAAGATTACCCAACAGTTCCTTGTAACTTTTTGTTCTTTTTCTAACTGCTTACTAAATGCTTAATATAATTGCCGTTAAAAAATGTATTCATGTATGCAGTATGTAATATGTATACAGTACACTTCAATTTTGTACGTAGGTATATATGTACATGCCAAGTGTATATATATGGAAAGAAAGAGAGAACATTATATTAAACCTTTGACTATACACATGCCAAAACAATAGCGGGTTGAGAGTAAAATTAACAAGGTGGTTAATATTTTTATTAAAATTATTATTAGAGAGAGAGAGAGAGAGATCAACTTGGTATAAAATATAAAACCTTTGACAGATACACCCAAACGGATACACACAAAGCTACCAAGTTGTTTTCTAGCCGAACTTATTCACCTTCAACTGTTTTTATCTGCACCATCATCTCTCTTTCTTCTCTAATCTATCACCAAAACCTTCATCAGGGTTTCAAAGATCATGTCAAACCACTGGTGGACTGGTCAACAAGTCAACATAGCCGGCGTTGAAACATCGGCCTCCGGTGGTTCCCCAGCGATCAAGAAACCAGATCTAGGAATCTCAATGACCGACAACAACGGGAGTGAGGAAGATGAGAGAGATAACAATAGCGACGATCCAAGAGAAGGTGCGATAGACCTTTCTAACCGTAGACCGAGAGGCCGGCCTCCAGGTTCCAAAAATAAGCCAAAACCACCTATTTTCGTCACTAGAGATAGCCCGAACGCCCTCCGAAGCCATGTGATGGAGGTAGCAAGTGGAACCGATGTAGCCGAAAGCATAGCACAATTTAGTAGGAAACGACAACGAGGCGTTTGTGTTATGAGTGCTAGCGGGACCGTTACGAATGTAACCATAAGACAACCATCGGGTCCTGGCTCGGTCATGGCTTTACAAGGCCGGTTCGAGATATTATCTCTAACCGGAGCCTTTTTACCAGGCCCTGCCCCACCTGGATCAACTGGCCTCACTATATATTTAGCTGGAGGCCAGGGTCAGGTTGTGGGTGGAACTGTGGTGGGGTCCTTGGTAGCATCAGGACCCGTGATGATCATAGCCGCCACGTTTTCAAACGCTACCTACGAAAGACTCCCAATTGAAGAAGAGGAGGAAGTTGTAGATGTTGGTGGCGGTGGATCACCGCCGCCGCAACTCGAGATGGGTGATCCGAATCTGATGCCGGGGTATAATTTACAACCGAATTTGATCCCTAATGGAGGTGCACAATTGAATCATGAAGCTTTTGGATGGGATCATGGCCGAGCTCCGTACTAGAGAATTAAGGTAATAAAACAAGTATTGATGTGAATATGAATTATAATTGGTAGATATATTAATTAAATCTATTCTAGGGGAATTGTGATGTTGAATGCATTTAACAATGATGATATTCCGATTGTAATTAAGTTAAGAAAAAAAAAAGGAAAAATAATAATAATAATTTGAGGGTTTGCATTTTTATAGGTTGCTTGACTTTATGGACAGATCGAAGAAGTTGTTCTTGTATCATATTAAATTTTTTTGTAATGATCTTAGAATTTTAGTTTTGTAATATTCATATGGTTTTGATGTTTTCGTTTTTTTTTATACCCATAAAGGCATAAAGCCACAAGCACAATAACCCTTTCTTATTTTTCAATTTTTTGATGCTAAAACAGTAAAACGTATAGACCAATTACATAACTATAGTTGATGCACTAGTTAGTACTTTACTAAAAACATATTCGTTTTATTGATGTAGTTTTTCTTTCTTCATTGTACTTTTGAAACCGTTTAAATTTGTTATTCCCGTCATTTTAACCTCATGTCCATCGATTACGTATAAGTACCCTAGGTTGATGTGGGTTTGCATGACTCATCTCCTTCATCCTTAACAGTCAACACACATTCCTACCAAACTAGCCCATCCAAGGCTTGTAACCTAGTTGTAAAAGTGTAAGGTGTTGACCATGATCTAAAAATTATGAGTTCAAGTCTCGTCGTAGATAAATGAAGCATATAAAATGGCGTTTTAAGAAAAAAAAATTTAGAACTAGTCCACTAATTAAAGTGGGGATAAACTCCATCATTAATTAGAAAACTAAAATAATTGATAATTACACTTTCCAAAAAGGGGCCTAAGTTTATCCATTCATCCACCTACCCCAAGCATTGTGAAAATGTTATTTATTTGAATTACTATAAGCCATTGTCTTAGCGGCATCGATGCTATCTATCGACTAAAAAAGATTGTAGATTAAAGTCTTTAATACGAATCTCTACTCTCTACTATAAAGAGTTTACCATTTCCACAATTAGCAAGGCTGAAAATTCAACCAACACACTTGTTAATTATGGAATTTAATTCTTTTGGGAAAAAATTGAAAGTCTTTGACAGGTCTCGAACCCACTACCCGCGGGTTATAAAGCAGCGCCCGTACCACCTGGACAGGCCTTCGGCTGCACAGCAAATCCTAAATACAATAGCTATATCTTCTATGGAAAACCACGCGGGTTAAGCCCGAAAAATTAGCCTGTTATCCTTTTGGTAAAACAGCCACCGAAACATAATTGTAGCCCATCATCTTTGGGCCCATCTGGTCAGAGTATTAATATTATCCGCCTCTTCAATTTTTGCATCTTCGTTATCCGCCTCTTCCATTTCCGCTCCTCGATTCTTCAAACGGCTCCTCGTTTATTCAACCGGTTCCTCGATTCTTCAACCAAGATGATTCTTCAACCAGTCATCTTGAAACCCCTCCTCGATACCCTATAATTTCATTTTACACAAACTGAGCGTATAATTTCAGAAATATATTTCTTTTCAGTTTTGCAGTTTTGAGAGCCGATTCTAAATTCAACTTAAGGTATGTTTTCCTCTCTTGATGATTCTTTGAATGTTATTTTTGTTATGCATACTATCAGTTTTCTTAATGTCTAACCGAATTTTGTGTTGTTGTGCTAATATGATCCGAATTTTTGTTATGCACTCTGTGTTTGTGTTAATGGCTGAATTATTTTTTGTCAATCCTTCATGTCTGTTCTTATATTAACAGGTGTTTGGATGTAAAATTTGAACTTGATTAACAGATGATTTTTTTTTGGTCGGTTGGTTGCAGCAGGTGAAGACTGTTGATGGGATGAGTGAAGCGCATATCCCTTCAGGTACTCAACCGGGTTGATATAGGCACCGATATTGAAACTAATGTTTATCGCTCAATCGTTTTTATCGATTTTTGCTGTATTAAGCTCTAACTAAATTGATTTTAATTATGTATTTTGTTGACACAGTGATGCAAACAATTGGAAGAGGAGCAGAAAATTGAAAGCAAACAGTGATCGAATTAATGCAATCCAGTCAACTATGTATAAATTTCATTTTCTTTTAGACACTATTGCAAAGAGATTTTCAGAACTAACAATGGCACACAGGGAGAAGTCAAAGTCGTTGTGGATACTGTCAATGCAAGTAAAATACACTTGTTTGAATTTCTTTTTTTACTAAAATTTCTTTTAAGACGAGGCTAAAGCAAAACGAGAGGTTCTTGAAATTACCATCTTACCCTGAGGAAGACAACATTTTGTTTTTATGGTTTTACTAGCCTCTTCCATTTCAGATTTTGGCGTTTGTTAGTTCGCAATAAAAAACAATTGAGGTCTCTCTCATATGCTCTTTCATTTGTTATCGATAATTACTAAACTAACCTTTTGTGGTTTAGGGATAATTTACCTGTTGGCCAGGTTATTTTTTTACAAGTTGTTAAGGATATTTGTCAGCCACAAAAGTATAGTTAAGTGTAGCCGCCACCACAAAATATGTATGGCGGTATGGTTAATGGACAAGATGTGGTCAGGGCTAACCGTTTTTTTTATGGGTATGTATATTTTTCAGTTTGTGTGTGGTGTGTTTGAAATGTAAGTGATATCAAATATCTGATTATTAACCAAATACCTAATCAGAATTGCGTTTGGTGAAAAACATCTTTTGGTTATTTTGTATCTTGAATGGGTCATATTATTTTTCTACCTTTAATTTTTTTTTCTATTTAAAAGTGTAATCCATTTGGTTTTTTATTGGCATGTAAAAGTTCAAACATTTTGTTTTTTAGCAGGTAAATTCAAACTTGTGATCGAGAAGGCAATTGTTGAGCTTGATAGTGAGTTTTATGCATTTTTTTGTTATGACATTTAAGTATTTCCTATAACATCTCAAATTGTAAATTGGTGGGTATTGTAGGTGCGTCAGTCAAGGAATTTACATGAAAGCAGGACGATTGGGCCATTCATGTTTGGTCTAATCTCTAACCAGAGGCGGAACTAGAAACAATGTACTAAAATCATTTTGTATCTTTTAACAAACATGCACTAAAATCAAACTTTTTTGCAATTTTTTTTTAACGGCAATCCTAATCGACATATAAATCCACTTATGTCCACTATGGGACTTGTACCCTCAACCTCAAGGTTGGGGCCAAACACCTTACCGCTAGGCTATTAATAATATGTTTTGCATTTGTAATAAAATCAAACCTATCGTAAGTACACAAACAAGCACTAACAAATTAAGAACAATAGTTTTCATAATCAACTTTATTGTTGTTCCTCACCATCATTACCAAAAACCCTATACATTAAAATAACATAAAACTGGAATAAATCTACCCATTTCAAGCAACTAACTAAAAAGCCTGTATATGTGTGAAGAAAATTCAAACTCACTCTCCACATACAACCAAATTGTCATTCAAGTAAGGCAATTTGATACATTGACATTCATTTTATCCTTGAAGGAGTTTATACATCAATATACGTTAACAGTCATTTTGTTTTATGGATAGAATGTGCATTTGAACAACATTTGTTCGTTGCGAGATTTAGTTATAGGGTACCCGTCGCCACATTGCGCGGGTACCTGCTAGTATTAATTAATCATGTAGAGGGCTAGAGAATTTTTTTTTTGTATTTTTTGAACCGTAAATCCTAATTTATTTCTAAATACAATATATATGCACTATGGGATTTGAACTCTGACCTCAAGGATGATGGGCAAACACATTTATCACTAAAAATGTAACGAGGATTGAATCACTCCATCACGAATATGAATACAAAATAAAATACTTTTTAATTTGAGTAAATCGGTTAATTATGTTTATACTTCTACTTTGTAGTGTCTTTGCAACTAATGTGCGTATTTGATAAGGCATAAAAAGCACAAAATGTCGTAATGTGGTGTGTTTTAAGCAATTTTTAAAAAGGAGTAATGGTATTTTTTTCTATATTTTAGTCTTATATATAGTCTAACATTTGTGCTCCACTAATTCTCTTTATACATATCATTTATTGATTTTAACACTTTTCATGATCAAATTAGTAAGATTATGAATATAACTAAAAGGTATGACTAAATATCACTTCTCTTTCCAAAGGTTTATTTACAATGAACTTTAATTACGATTGTGAGTGTGACATACATTAGTGGTCATATTTATTTATTTTGCCTTGTGGTTTAAATTTCACAAACAAGCGATCGTTGGTTTCTATAATTTAATTATCTTAAACAAAGTACTTTTCTTAAAAATAACAAACACAACTAATTAAGCCCCCACCATGCATTTTCATACACATGGAGTCATAATCGTTTTAGACTATAAAATTTCGTTTACCTTAAAGTGCTTTTTTGGGCAAATAATATATTATAAGGTGATTACTTATTATAGAAAAGAAGGTATAAATAAATAACAATAATAGTAATAAATTTTATACGTAGTATATAAAAAAGGTAAAAATTAATAAAATCTACAAAATTGTTGCATTGAGTTTTGACGTATCTAATACTCTATAATATGAAAAATTTATTTAGGCATTTATAGTAGAAATTATGAATCATAAATTATAATACTAAATGCTAAGTTTTTAATAAATATAAATAATAAAATATATATAAAAAGGTAAAAAATTAATAAAATCTATCAAATTATCAAACTAAGAGTTTTGACATGACTAATCCTATATATACTATGATAAATACATTTATAATAGAATTTATAGTAATAGAAATTAGGGTAATAAATTCATGTATTAAAATTATTAAAGTGTGATACTAAGAGTTAGGGGCGAGCGTGGTTTAAAAACCAGACCAAACCGAATCGAATTAAAATCGATAATAATGAATTATCAAAATAAGAAATAGAATCAATTACATGTATTCAGTTCCGGTTCGACTTTTTCATCCCAAATATGCTCACCGCTATAAGAGGACCGGACTGAATCAAACCGAAACCTATAGGACTGAAACCGAAAATCATGAAATTACAAAACCAAAAACCGTACCGATTACATGTTTTAAGTTCCGGTTCGGTCCAACTTTAGTCCGTTTTAAGTTTAGTTCGATTTTTGTAGCCCAAATATTCTTATACTAAAATATATCCATCTGTAAGAGAAAGTATGAGTAATTCATCAATAAAAAATAAAAATAATAAATTTATCAGATTGTCATACTTAAAGTTTTGACATAACTAAGAACTAATAGAGAAAATTAAGAAATTTATTAAAATGGCATGCCAAAATATAAAATTTAGATTTCAAGTATATAAAGAAAAGAGATAAAAAATCATCAAGCTTTAACATAACTAAGGGTGTGTTTGTTTTATTGGTTATAGGAAGGGAATGAAAATGAAAGTGTAATATGTTTGGTTGATATGGCTAGGAATGAAAAATAATCTAAACCACATCAAAATGGTGGATTTTGATAAATTCGCAGACGAATGATATGGTTATCATCGTTTGTTTGTACTTATTTGTCTATATATTTAATATCTAAAATTAATATAGCGAATACTAACCTGAAATATTAAAAGAGAATAATAAGAAGAATCATGATACAAAAACCTTAGGCTATAGCATAGCAAGCAGTTAAAGGACCCTAAAATAAATCTATGTATTTATAGTTTAAATGTTTAAAACAAGTGTTCAATAACCTTTTTGCATCAATGAGGCTTGTATATAAACCCGAACAAATGTTAGTTTTTTTGTTTTAATAATATATATATCTACTAACTTGATAACCTCTCGCCCGCTCGTTGCAAAACCGTTCTAAGCTCGTTTTCCAAACCCCGTAAAAGAACCGGTTTTCGAATCACTCCATTCATCCCAACCTGCAAACATCTTTCCCACACCTGTTCTTCTGCACTTGCAGTCAACGCAATAATCAACGGTCGATTTCGGCTCCTGAATTTCCGAACCCGTGTGGCCACTTCAAACCCGTCCATTTCGGGCATGTGGAGATCCAAAATCACCACATGA
Source organism: Calendula officinalis (assembly GCA_963853835.1). Taxonomy (NCBI): domain Eukaryota; kingdom Viridiplantae; phylum Streptophyta; class Magnoliopsida; order Asterales; family Asteraceae; genus Calendula; species Calendula officinalis. The sequence goes on from OY970823.1 coordinate 88,112,354, forward strand.
AACGGGCTCATTGTGGGCCCCAGTGAAGATAAGCATTCGAAACCCGACGCAACGGTGGTGACGTGGCAACCGAGTTTTTCTAGGAGCTTTTTTGTCACCATGCGGTTTACGCCATCATCGTCTGCTAAAATTACTTTTAGGCCCCTGAAGATTGAGTTTGACTTCGGTTGGTCAACAAAGTTCCCGAGGTCAAATGTTGGTCTTTTGAATGCTTGTTGGATTTGGAATCGGAGAACGAGACTCGTGCTTTGTATTTGTCCTTGAGAATTTGATGACATCCATATTTTTCCTTGCATCATCTGCAATTGTTTTTTAGCAAAACTTAAGTTTTGTACCAAAAGTGTTACGGGCCAACCCAACCCATAAATGGGTAGACATAAAATCTCAAAAAATTCATTTTATATTTAAAAAAAAAAAGTTCTAACCTGCACAAGCTTTTTACACATACTGAAGCTCAAACTATCTTTAACCCGATTCACATTTTGCTTCTTAACACCCGAATTCATACCCGAAACTGCTAATTCTGACAAAAAACCGCCATCACCGGTCCCGATCTCAAACTTCACATTCACAAATTCCTCAACCGTGGGCCGGCCCGTTCCCCAAACTTTATCATTTCTGACCTCGTTCAAATTCTCTAAACTAACCCGAAACATAACCAACTTACCTACTTCACTAACATCAAGTAAATGACCAACCATATGTAACAAAACTTGAAAAGTTCTCATTTCATCACCCATAACTAAATTCGGTATCGAATTAGGCACATCCATTGTGAACCCAAACCCTTGATTAATACACAGACATTTCACTAAACAACAAGCTTCTTTAACCATTGAATGTAACTGAAACGGGCGTATTTCCAACGGTAAACGGCCCGTATCTTTAGCGGATATCTCCATTACATCGTTTATCAAAGTGGATAACACACTACTCGTTTTCGCCATTGTGTGGACTATGTTAGTTTGATTCGGGCTCGTTTTCTCGTCTTGTAGGATTGAGAGTAGGCCCATTATCGAATGCATGGGCCGTCTCATTCCATGACTCATCACTTTTTGAAACGAGTTTCGGGCTTGACTTGCCATCATCGCGTTTTCTTTCGCGTGTTGTAAAACACGGTTTTGTTCGACCAATTGTTCACGCATCGATTGCGATTCTTCAAGAACCGCGGCGTGTGATAACGCAACCGCAACTTGATCCGCAACAACTTCGACTATTTGCATTTCGTCAAAACTCCAATTTCTTTCACTTTCGTTTGGAAGAACTAAAACTAAAATCGCGTAACACGTATCGACTAATTCGGGGGTCCCGCCTTTGAAATTTGAAACATGAAGCATCGGCATACGGATAGCCGCAACAGGACCCGATTCACCTAACCCGCCTCTACTTTGAATCGAAAGTACCGAATCTACCCTCAAAATCGTCACACCTTTTTTTTTTGTTATCTCTAATACATCGGGGTCATTTATGGGAATTGACGGGTGGTAAGGTGAGGAATTAGGGCGTAATTCATGGGTTAAATTCATTTCGGTTTTTTGATCGTTTAACATCCAAACCGCACAATTTTGAAGTACTAAAGTGTTTGAAAGCTCGACTAAAGTGGTGTATAGAATCGTATGTCTATCTAACGATTTTCGGATTTCTTGTGTAAGCATACGAACATGCCACCCGGCTTCTTTTTGTTTTTTCATAATCCCAACTTCTTGATCGAGTTCCAAAACGTTTTGTTTCAAGAAAAGTTCTCTAACTTTGAATTTAAGTAATAATGGGATCAAAGTTAAAAGAGTAATCGCGGTTGCACATGAAACGAGTGCGGTTAAGAGTTTTGCAACTGTAAGTGCCATCATCAATTGGAATGTTTGATTACCGTAATACCCCCAACCGTTTATCAAATGGGTTAAACCACAAAGGACTATGAATAGAATGAATTGAACAACAACCCATTTAAATGGCACATTTGAACAACTTAAAAAGTAAAGTAATTCAAGTGGTATTGAGAAATAAGCAATTGCAATCAAGAAATCACTCACTCGTTGGCTTTCGATTATATGTGCATTCCATGATCCTTCATCATCACAATGACAGTGACCGAATTCGTGATCGGTTGCTAAGGATACGGTGACAGTCAAAGAAGCAATCAAGAATCCAAGAACCAATCTTTTCAACATTTTGGAACCCAGAAAGAGGGGAAATGAAAATCCTCTTGAAACCCTAGAATCTAAACCCAAAATATATACTCAAAACTTCAAAAAGATTCAACCAAGTGGAATATAGCACCAAAATTTTAAGATCTAGCAAAACCCCATTTCAAGAAATCATCAATATTCAAGCTTTTCAAAGACCCCAAAATCAAAATCGGAAATTTCGACCCAATAAACATAAGATCTAGCAAAACCCCATTTCAAGAAGTGACTAAGATTCAAGCTTTTTAGAAGCCCTGATTGTGTTTTTTTGAAGTCAAATCTAAATGAGATTATATCACAAATGAAAAAGATAGAATCTTTAAATAACTTTGATTTCAAAAAACAAACCTTATTTTTGGATCAAAATAAGCAACTTCAGAAGCTTCTTGTGTTAGGTTTCTTGAATCGTTGACCCCAAAACCCTTAAAAAGAGTATAACCCACTTGAGCTTAAATTAAGAAACCACCAACCAAAATACAAAAAACCCATTAAACAAGACGAAAATCGAGCTCATTAAACCAAGAAACCTCCATATATTTGATCAATTATTCGCCATAAAATTCAGAAAATGAAAAAAAAGGACAAAGGCCTGCAAGTTTCTTGTGATTCAACACCTCTTTTTGAATTATTATGTACATAAATATTATATAATATAAATACCGATCAAACTTTAATCAAGATTCAATTTTTTTAGCATAAAAATGGACGGAGATGGAAAAAAATTAAATTTTTTATTGAAGTGAAAAGCACTATCAAAATAAACAAAGCTTGGTTTATGATTTTTGGGGCCTACTGTGATTACATGAAGAGAACCTAGACGTATTTTCTTGAAACCTTATTGGATTAAACGCCAAATGTCTTGAATAAAAATATTAAATATGTTATTGAAATATTTACTTGTCCATACCCACTAAGAAATTAGCAATTTATAATATCATTAAAATTACTTTAAATATCATAATTATTATTTTTATATGTTATTTTTATATGTTGTACAATTTATTACAAATATAACAAAAAAATTGTTGTATTTAAAATAACTTATATTAGTATACTTTCAAGATCTTGCTTTGATTATGGAACATTTTATTTTGTTAACTTGTTTAGAGCATCGGGTGACTTCAACCATTTCACTACTTCAATAATATTTTATAAACACTTTTTTATATATTTATACCCTAAATATGTTTTCACTTGTCATTCAAATCATTACAGTTCTTTTTAAACCCACAAAATACCTTTTCACTCTCACTATATAGCAAAGAGAAGATAGGAATACTTGAGAAAATCAACCTAATAATCAGTATAATCCATTTAGTGTTTACCACATATTTTGTATTTTATCTATTTTTTAATATTTATTTTTAAATGATTAAGTATCTTACTTTTATAGTTAAACTTGTTATCAGGCTGATAATTTAGCCCTCACAACCATATTTTATACCAAAATACTTCATCCGATTCAAAATAAGTGATATATTTTTACTTTCACGTTTTTTATGCATAATATTGTAATAGAGATTATGATAGATTAAAGATGATAATTAGTGAAGAGGGTCCCACTATAATCTTGGTTTTATTGAAGAAAGGGAAAGAATAGAATAATTAATGAGGTTTAATAAAGTAAGTATGGATAAAATGGTAAGTTTATATACAAAAGTTACTAAATAAAGAAAGTGTAGCACTTATTTTAAATCACACATACTAGAAAAGTGTATTGAATCAGAGTATATGTTTTTCGTTTGCCAACTTTGTAAGTTTTACTTTCCTTATATGAGAAGAAATCATAGTATAACTAATTTGTGGATAGAAAAGAAACGATAAAGTCGAATGAAACATGAAACTTCTAGCAAGTTTGTTTTTGCTTATGTCATCCTTATTGTCAAATAATATTCATAGGGAAAATTTGTTGAAATTTTGATATTTAGTCTGAATAATTGATATATGAAATTCAAATCTTCTATATATATTGCTTGGCTTTCCATTTTTTTTCTTTTAATTGTAACCAACTTTATGCATGTTTTTTTGACTTTAAAATGAAAGACATAATGTGATTTGACCTAACTACGAAATAATCCACATTTCAAAGACATCGATTAAAGGACATGTCGCTTTACTTGTCTTGCCTTCTATCATTATAACATGTTTGGTTCAAAACAATTGAATACTACAGTGCAAATACTTTGTTGTTTATATGGAATATAATCATATCAGGAAAAAAATGAATCTAGCTAGATAAATGAATGAATTAAAATGATATATTTTCTAAATGACAACATAAACAAGCTATGATTTGATTTTATTTACTATAAATAAAATGAAATTTGTTTTTAAAACACATAAACTATTATTTATTAAACCAAAGGCATTCTTTTTAAAAAAAAAAGTACTCAAACATTAAACATTTCACCTAAGGTATTTGTGCAATTTGGTCATAGACCACCAATCAATAGTTAATTAAACTAGCATTATACCATACAAAGTAGCGGAACATATTATTTCACATTATATATCCTAAAGAACATTTCACCTAAGGTATTTGTGCAATTTGGTCATAGACCACCAATCAATAGTTAATTAAACTAGCATTATACCATACAAAGTAGCGGAACATATTATTTCACATTATATATCCTAAAGATGAAAATATTAGTTACATAAAAAGATGTTAAGGACTCACCGCTAACTTTATTTAAGGAATAAAAAGTTGAATAAACACCACTAACCTTGTATTTTAATAACAATTATTTACTTAGAACACGTCATTAACTTTCTCCCGAAAAATGTTATAGTGTACTAAATGGTTGTGTAATTAGACAATGTTAATGGGTAGCTTGTTATTCGTTTGTGTTTCCCTCAATGTAAACCTTATTCATAGTTGATTAGAGAAAAACAAAAAAGCTAACCTATTCATGTAACTTCGAGCACGACGATAACATAACTAAATGCATTGACCTACAAAATATAAAAATTGTCGTCATTTTTTTATCAAACGGAAACGTTTTACTCAATTGAGAATGCAACACTCTTGAGAGACAAATATAAGAGTAAATTACGGTTTTTGTCCCTGTGGTTTGCCCGTTTCAGCGTTTTCGTCCCTGTGGTTTTTTTTTCTATTTTTTTATCCCTGAGGTATGCAAATTTCCGTTTTTTTGTCCTTCCGTCCACCCTCCGTTTGTTTTTGGCCGTTAAACCCCTCACGGGCTGAAAACGTGAGGGTATTTTGGACTTTTTCAATTTTCTTTTTTTTTTCATTTTTTGAACAAAATCTCTCATCTTCTTCTTTGTTTTACCAGCTATGAACATTCAAACAAATCCAAAATTAAATCACATACAAACCCACATTGAAGATTGATCAACATGCAGTTCAGGTTCTCCAGGAACAAAAACTTGTTACGAAAACAACCTGAAAAAACTTGTTGCGAAAACAACCTGAAAAGGAAGGGGTGTTGAAATTTGGGGCAAATTGAAGATCATGGGCTACAGAGGGGGTAACATCCCAATCAAAAACTCAAAAAAAGCAGCTCTAATTTATGGTCACCACCGCACAAAAAGACATCATTATTAGTGGTTATCAGGGAACACGTCTGATTTTGTATCCGCCACCGCCATCGTCTCACCTTCCGCCGCCGGCCACCACCGCACCTCCCCGGTCTTCTTCTCCGGCTAGCAAACGAGATCTGTAATTTATGGCTGTGGTGATGGTGCGGTGGTGTCCAGATCTGAATCGAGGTGGTGTTCGTTGGGTTCGCCAGATCTGAAGAAGCCCAGATCTGAATCGAGGTGGTGCGGTGGTGGCCAGATCTGAATCGAGGTGGTGCGGTGGTGGCCAGATCTGAATCGAGGTGGTGCGGTGGTGGCCATATCTGAATCGAGGTGGGGTTTAAGGGAGTAGTTTGGATTCCGTTGAAGTTCTGGTTGAAGTTTGGATTTCATAAATTACCCTTAAAAACTACAACTGAAATGATGCAAGTTCAGGTTGAAGTTGTGGACAAGAAGATCGAGAATGAAATTGCAGGTTTGTGAATTAACAGTGGAGGGTTATGAAATTGCAACTTAGGGTTTGAATGTTCTTGAAAGAAGAAGAAGATGAGAGAAAGAATAAAAAAATGAAAAAAAAAAAGAAAATGGAAAAAGACCAAAATACCCTCACATTTTCAGCACGTGAGGGGTTTAACGGCAAAAAAGAAACGGAGGGTGGACGGAAGGACAAAAAAACGGAAATTTGCATACCTCAGGGATAAAAAAACAGAAAAAAAAACCACAGGGACGAAAACGCTGAAATGGGCAAACCACAGGGATAAAAACCGTAATTTACTCCAAATATAAAATACATTTGAACTAAAAAATGAGAGAAAAACACAACTACAAGACCATGATTAACCCAACCCGATTGCCACCAACTTTTACTAGTCTAAAGGAGGCGACGGCGATCATGGTTCCAACAACTTCCCCAATCGTTATTTGGATGAGCTACTTTCTCTTTTTCAATACTTGCATCTCCTGCATATAATTAATCACAAACAATTTCTTTATAACTCAAATCATATACAAGTAATTATTAACATTTTTATATCGCAAAGAATGGATTCAAAATTTCATATAAACGAGATGTTAATTCAGGTCGGGTTCGGACTTGTGAGTTCAGAAACATTCAACCTAAAAATTGACTTGTTTATAAAAACAGGCTAGATATGTGAACCCTAACCTGTTTGCTTATGAGTTTGGGGTTGCATGGTGGTTGGATGGGGTCTTCCTGCAGTCACAGAAGAAACGATGATCAGTGTACAAAGAAGAACAAAGAATTGCCATTGATTAACTTCATTTTCTGTTCTGCTACTTAAGTTTGATGCTTAAGTATAGTATATATATTCGATCGCATTCGTTCTCGTGACTTTGATACAGAAATAAATTACAACTTGCAATAGTTGACCCAAAGTCTACCCAAAATCCAAAAAAGAACAGGTAGGAGCTTAGCTGTCTTCATTGAAAATATTTTTCAACACATTCCGAAATTATATACGTATAAAATTAATGAGATTTTTCGGTTTTGAAACCTGAATTTTTGACAATCTCAAATCTAACTCAATATGTAGTTTACGATGGTAATATAGTTTCAATTCTAAACCCCAGATGGAACTTAAAATCGTACCATTATTTCATTTATTGATTCTTTACTTTTGTATTTTTAGTTGCACGATTTTCTTGTTTCCGGTTCCGTTCGGTCTGATTCTAGATCAAGTACATACCTAGGACAAGATAGTGGAATGAGCAACGAAATGACCATGATGCAATAAAAATTAGAATTTTGTTAGTTAGATCATTAAATGAATAAAAAGCTGTAGACTAATTTTTAGAAGATAGTTGTTGAAATTCAGAAATTGAATTTATATATCTTACCATTTTAACTTCAACCCATGCATACTTTGCCAACCCTATCACAAGTTCAGTTGGGATGAAATTGAAATGTGTGCATGATGATTTGCCCACCTTTTTCTGCATATGCACCAGGTAATTTGCTTCATTCCCTTGTTAATCCCCCTCTAATCGTATCAATATTCCGAAACCTTAATCGCAGCTCCACATCTGCTTCATTTCATTCCCTGAGTAATTCTGCAGAATTTGGCCTACAAACTGACCTAGCTTTATACGACGAACTAGTTTTCTTCAACAAATTCATTCATCGCAGGCCTCTTCCTCCAATCAAACACTTCTGTAAATTACTAACTCGTATCCTTAACATGAATCACTACTCAGTTGTTATATCCCTAATTCAAAGGTTGGACATTTTAGGAGTTAAATCAGATATATATGCAATTAACATCGCAATTAACTGTTTCTGCCACCTGAGTCGAGTCGATTTTGGTCTCTCTGTGTTCGGTAAAGCCTTGAAACGTGGTTACCAACCTGACTGTGCTACGTTTAACACCTTGATTAAGGGATTTTGTGCTGATGGCATGCTTGATCATGCACACCAACTGTTTGATAAAATGCTAGTGAACGGTTTTGAACCAAATGTAGTTACTTACGGGACTCTGATAAACGGTATGTGTAAATTAGGGAACACTAATGATGCTATTAT